>CALNHX010000295.1:0-379606 GCA_940337035.1 Agriotes lineatus | reverse complement strand
AACACGATTGTAAAAATGTTCGAGTTATATTGCCAACTACTGAACCGCGATTGAATAAATTTGGAAACACGTTGCCACAAAATATTTTAAAATTTGAATCGTTTGAACAAAAATTAAAACTTCCATTCGTTGTATATGTAGATTTCGAGTCGATGCTCGTACCACTTCAATACTGTCAGCAAGACAGTAATAAACCATTTTCTCAAAAAACTCATATGCACACACCCTATAGTTTCGCATATTATATAAAATGCTCTTACGACGACTCCCTTTCAAAGTTTGAATCTTACCGAGGTTTTGATTGTGCTCAAGTTTTTTGTGAGCGAATAGCCGCTGACATAAAGGAAATTTATGTGAATCACCTGAAACATATAGTTCCAATAAATAATCTAACCGAAAATGAAAAACTAGTTCACAAAATAGCAGCAAGCTGTCATATATGTGAAAAGCCGTTTCTGGATAGTGATGAGAGGGTGAAAGATCATTGTCACTTAACTGGCAAATACCGTGGACCTGCTCATAGTATATGCAATCTAAATTTTAAACTTTCGAATTTTATTCCAATATTCTTTCACAATTTGTCAAATTATGATGCTCATTTATTTATAAAAGCTTTGGGATTAGATGAAAGCAAAATTAATGTGATAGCTACAAACAAAGAAAAGTATATCTCTTTTACGAAACATATACCCGTAGAAACAATTGTTGATAAGAATGGCAAAGAAAAAAACGTTTTTATGAAATTGAGATTTTTAGATTCATTTAGATTTATGCCTATGAGCTTGGAAAAGTTAGCTAAAAATTTGGGGGTAGAACAATGTACAGAAATTAAGAAATATTTTGGAGAAGGGGAAAAGTTTAGCTTAATTAGACAGAAGGGTGTATTTCCCTATTCTTACGTTGACAGCATGGAACGGTTAGATGATCCGCAACTACCCACACGTGAACAATTTTATAACGGCTTAACTAACAGTGAAATATCAGAATCGGCTTATGAACGTGCAAAGATGGTGTGGGGGGTTTTCAAGTGTAAAACATTAGGTGATTATTCGGATATATACTTGAAATCTGATGTGTTGTTGCTAGCAGACATTTTTGAAAACTTTCGATATGTTTGCATGGAAACTTATAAACTAGATCCATGTCATTTTTATACTGCACTTGGTTTAAGCTGGAATGCGATGCTAAAATATACTGACATAGAACTAGAATTACTAACTGATATAGATATGGTGCATTTTTTTCAAAAAGGCATTCGTGGCGGACTCTGTCAGTGTAGCAAAAGAGCAGTTAAGGCTAATAACCCATTCATGTCGACCTTTAATCCTAACAAACAAACGTCTTATCTGTCATACGTCGATGCAACAAATCTTTATGGGGCTTCCTTATCTATGGATCTACCAACAGGCGGATTTCAATGGTTATCCGATTCTGAAATTCAAAATTTTAACATTAATGAAATTCTAAACACTTCTAATCTTGGATATGTTTTGGAAGTTGATTTAGATTATCCTGAATCATTACACGATCTTCATAACGAACTTCCATTTTGTCCTGAAAATATATCGCCACCAAACTCTAAATACACTAAGCTAATCGCGAATTTAAATCCGAAAGAGAAATACATTATACACTACCAAAATCTACAGCAATGTTTAAATGCTGGGTTAAAATTACGGAAAGTCCACCGCGACTTATCATTCTCACAATCTCCTTGGTTAAAAAAGTATGTTGATTTAAATACCGTGAGGAGGAATCAGGCTGTCAACGAATTCGAGAAAACGTTTTACAAATTAATGAATAACGCGGTATTTGGAAAAACAATGGAAAATGTTGATAAAAGAGTAGATATACGGCTTATTACACATTGGGAAAATATAGGTAAAAAGGTTAGGGGCAGAATCGTTAATTTCCAAACCGAATTTTAAAAACTTAACCATTATAAGTGAAGACTTTGTAGCTATACAAATGGAGCGACTTAAAGTGGTCTACAACAAACCCATCTACATAGGTTTCTGTGTTCTGGACTTGTCTAAATTTATTATGTATAACTTCTATTATAATTTTATTAAAGAAAAGTATGAGGATAAGGCTCTTTTAGCCTACACCGACACTGATTCGTTAATTCTAGAACTATTTACAGAAAATTTTTATGATGATATGAAAAAGAACTTAGAGTATTTTGATACATCTAACTATTTACCAAATAATCGTTTTGATATGCCTATAACAAAATCTGTAATAGGCAGAATGAAAGATGAGTATGGGGGTAAGATTATTTGGAAGTTCTATGGAACAGGTGCTAAAGCCTACATAGTTGATGTGGAGGGTGAATTCACAAAAAAGGCTAAAGGAGTTCAAACCGCTATTATTAAAAATGAGCGTGATATGGATGATTATGAGGGTGTTGTGTTACATAACAAAACTATATATAAAACGATGAGGCAGTTTAGATCGTATAACCATCAGTTATACACGGAAATTAAAAACAAGGTTGCCCTTTCTCCAGAAGATGATAAAAGGTACATCATTCCTGGAACGCATATGACTCTAGCTTGGGGTCATTATAAAATTCCGGCAACGTGTTAAAAAATTCACCATTCATCAATCGGATAGCAACATCGTAGTTAACAGAAATTTGTTTAAACTTTGATATTTATAGTAGATAGATATAATAAAATGTTATATGTATTCTATGCTTTATTGAATTAGTCTGCAGTATAATCTACACTAAACTATTAAGAAATTTGAAGCTATTGTATATTTGTATACTAAGTCAATCAGTTGGTCGGCTAGTTGATGGGGTTGGTCGATCGGTCGTTCATCTTACTGTGTATAGCCTCATCTAGTTCAAATACTTTTTGAACATATGTTATATAGATGTTTAAGACTTTTGAAGTGTAAGATAGATAAATAAAATAAAATGTTGTATGTATGTATTCTGTGTTTTATTGAATTATCGAAGTTTATACTGGTGTTGGTGTAGTTGTAATAGTAGTTGTTGGTGTTGGTTGGTTGTAGAAGTAGTTGTTGGTACAGATTGGGTTTATTGGTGTTAGTTGTGGAAGTAGTTTGCTGGTTTGTTGGTTATGGTAGTAGTTATCGTTGTTGGTTGTGGAGGTAGTTGTCGGTGTTGGTTGTGGTAGTAGTTATCGTTGTTGGTTGGTATAGATTGATATTAGTTGTGATGTAGTTGTTGGTGTTGGTTGTGAGCGTTTTGATTAATATCTATTTATTCAAGTATGCAACATTCATCTACACAACTTCAACTTTGTAGGCTTGAGCGTCTCCACCGTTGCTAACTCCATCACCCTCGACTCAATCACTCTTACAGTTCGCATCGAGTTGAACCTCTCTGCTGTGTATAACATGAGGGGAGATCGTTCTACTAGAGGGTTACATGGAATATTGATGTTTCAGCTCCTCGAACAGTTTTAAGGATTTGCGTTGCTACATACAGGCGAGTGTTTTAACTAAAATTATGATTGTGTGGAATTATTTATCAGTTATCCTAGTGATAGTGTACTATTTAGCATGCAAACAATCTTAATCCTCAGATGCTGTTTAACCTGTATTATGTAAAATTAATATACCTACTCTGACTTTAACTAGCTTGAGGTTGAGACACCTTTACGAAGGTGTTGAGGTTACCTAGACGCATCGGTAAGCCGAGCCTGCAAAACTCGCAGTTGTGTTGTTATTGGCAACTTTAGTTCTCGACTTCGTTGGTTCATCGGTTGTATTAGTACGGGTTGATGTACATATATCTGAGTAACTCGTTAGACAACAACAGAGACTACTAAATTTAAATTTAATGCTTAAATCTAGTCGCCTATTTTAAATCTAGAGACTTCAATAGTTACATGCACTTTCTTATAGAACACTCTGTAAGTTGGTAACACTGCTTTGTAGGTGGAGCTGGGCATATACTTTTACACGTGTTAAATTTAAATTTGCCACCCAAATCTAGTAACTAATCTAGGGACTTCATCTAGTTACATAAACTTTTTAAGGAACACCCTGTATGTTGGTAACACTGCTCTGTAGACAGAGATAGACACATACCTTTACACGTGCTAAATTTAGATTTACCGCCCAAATCTAGTAACTAATCTAGGGACTTCATCTAGTTACATAAACTTTTTAAGGAACACCCTGTATGTTGGTAACACTGCTCTGTAGACACAGATAGACATATACCTTTACACGTGTCGGAGAGAGACAGACCTGCAACAAGCCTTTGTAGTAGAGGTGTGGAGGTGCGGCGCTAGAACTGGTACAAACCCTCTACTAAGCACAATTCAGTTTTTTACATACTAAGTTTATTTGTTCCCTCCAGTCGAGATTAGAATCGATACATATGCCTAGATAAGCGCACAATTGGGAATTATATGGAATGCCCTTGATATTCTGCAAGGCTACTTGATTTTTCCACTCTCATCTCAAAACAATCGATTATTACTGAAATCTTGTTGCCAAATGCTACCTTGAAGCATTCTGGCATTGATTTAATCTGCTGATCTCGTTCAGGCCAAATAATAACATTTTTCATCCGATGATACATAATATTCAATGTGGTATAAAATATTCTGGAAATTGTTTGTACGCTGATGTTAAACATGTATGCCAATAAACTAAAATCTAAATTTAATCTAAGTTTTATCACTGTTATCAAAAACGTGCCTCTAAGCATGTTTTACGTACTGAATTAGGAATAAATATACAGATGTCCCCGGATTGAGTTGGCAATAGGTATGATTGACCAAAAATTTTCGAATTGGAATTTCATATTTTGGGATTCCGCCCTGCTTGGTGTGAAACTTATTTTTAGTTTACTTCCGATTTTTTAAAGTCAAGTAGGCCTTGACAGAGAAGCGAAATTTTATTTTCAGGTAAACTACCCTTTTTGTTCATGATACGGCAAAATTTAATTAAGAAAAGTTGTTGATAATGATAAATGATGGCCCTATACCAAATTTCAGAAAGATCTGTCGACTTATAAAAAACTAATTTTTTTAAAAATTGTATTTTATTGTCAGGTAAACTACCGTTTTTGTTCATGATACGGCAAAATTGTATTAAGAAAAGTTGTTTACAATGAGAAATTATGATCCTATACAAAATTTCAGAAATATATTGCGACTTAGATTAAACCGTTATTTTTTAGATTAAACAAATTGCATTTATTAAAAATGACGGTTTAATCTAAGTCAACAGAGCTTTCTGAAATTTGTTATAGGGCCATAATTTATCATTATAAACAACTTTTTTTAATACAATTTTTCTGTATCATGAACAAAAAGGGTAGTTTACCTGACAATAAAATACAATTTTAAAAAAAATTACAGTTTTTTATAAGTCGACAGATCTTTCTGATATTTGGTATGGGGCCATCATTTATCATTATCAACAACTTTTTTTAATTAAATTTTGCCGTATCATGAACAAAAAGGGTAGTTTACCTGAAAATAAAATTGTTTTCGCTTCCCTGTCAAGGCCTACTTGTTTTTCAAAAACTGAAAATATTCTTAAAATTCGTTTCACACCAAGCAGGGCGGAATCCCAAAATATGAAATTCCAATTCGAAAATTTTTGGTCAATCATACAATTTGCCAACTCAATCCGGGGACATACCTACTGTATATAATTAAATGTGATATGTTGTATCGGACTTTTTCCACTGTCTCGGGTGTTTACCACACGACGTTTCGGGAGTTTTTGGTCTACTCTCGTCCTCAGGTGAATGAACTCCTGGTTAGTCCTGAAAAGGACTGATTTTTGTACGTCTTTTTCACGTACACTCGTACCTACCCCGGGGTTTCATACGGGGACCACTGATCGCTTGTGATTATGAGTCTGACACTCGTACCACTAGACCACCAGCACGGCCATATATTTTAGTTATAAATTATATATATGTTACCGCTATATGCGCAGTAGTTTTCCTCTTTAGCTACAATTGATGCGTTATCCCATTGTATGTGGTGGTCTTTGTTCCAGACGTGTTCTGCGATCTTGGATTTGATGGTTTCGCCCTTTCTAATATCTTTGCGGTGTTCCGATAATCTCACTCGTAGGGGTCGTTGTGTTTCCCTATGTATTGTCTTCCACACTCGCACGGTACGCTGTAGATACAGTTCTTTGAACTCTGATCTTCGTTCTGAGGCTTGGTATGCGTCATCATGCCTCTCAGAGTTGTTGTGGACTTGAAGGCAGTTCTTATGTTGAATCTGTTTCCGATTCTTCTCAGTTAACTACCCCCTACGAGTGAGATTATCGGAACACCGCAAAGATATTAGAAAGGGCGAAACCATCAAATCCAAGATCGCAGAACACGTCTGGAGCGAAGACCACCACATACAATGGGATAACGCATCAATTGTAGCTAAAGAGGAAAACAGGTTCCGTAGAAAGCTGAAAGAAGCTACATACATAGCGCTGGCAGAAGAACCAATTAGCCAGGCTAGCGCAGAAATAAAGCCCATTTGGATGCCACTACTGCGCAGAGAATTGCAAAAATAGTCTACTGCGCATAGGCTACTGCGCATATAGCGGTAACATATATATAAGTTTATAACTAAAATATATGGCCGCGCTGGTGGCCTAGTGGTAAGAGTGTCAGACTCGTAATCACAAGCGATCAGTGGTCCCGGGTTCAAACCCCGGGGTAGGTACGAGTGTACGTGAAAAAGACGTACAAAAGTCAGTCCTTCTCAGGACTAACCAGGAGTTCATTCACCTGAGGACGGGAGTAGACCAAAAACTCCCGAAACGTCGTGTGGTAAACACCCTAGACAGTGGAAAAAGTCCGATACAACATCTCATAATAGACCACTGTCAAAAATGACATCATTCAGAGAACATTAAATGTGAACGCTATATATTGTATGTATTTGGTGTAGCATTTGCCATATAGTAGACGTGTGTAAAAGAATTTTTTTTGTAATGTCACAAATAAATTATATCCATCTAACACGCAAAACTTTAAATGCGCGCGGGCTACTGCGTCATTCTTCCATGCTCACGTAAAACTTTTACATTTGCTGGAAAATTCTCACTTTCCTTAACTTGTAGAACAATCTACTATTAATTCACTAGCGATTTAAGAAGAAAATTAACTCGCTAGCATATAAACATTATAAACAGTTACTTATGGAAGCTATTATAGAGATAATAATAATGGCAGTTTAAAATGACAAAGAAATAATAATTAATCGAGTTATTTAACAATAACAGTAACGGCGTGACTGAAGACGTGAGTTACCACATTTATATTTTTATGACGCTCAACGCCTCAACGGCTTAAACCTGAAAAGAAACACAGATTGCAGGCAGCTGAAAATTATTTCGGTGGCGCAAATAATTCTCACATATAATCTCATAAGAACATTAATTCTTTCCGCAATTTTTATTACTGCGTTCCAACAACGTCGTATAAATTAGGACGCCTTCCAGAGGCGAGCGTTTCCTTTCCAGAGACTTTCCATTGAAAAATATATTTTTTGGAACTTTTCCTTACTGCCAATCTCTAGCGTGCTTTTAAAACTTTCTTTAGTGCAACCAAAGTTATTAAATTCGTTGTACATTTTAAATGCGGCATATGCCGCGGGTTTCAGCTAGTATGGTATGAAACTGTAAATTATGGTATGTTTTAGATAAATTATTGTTGATGGTATCCAGCTCGAAATTATGGTATAAATACCATAATTATGGTATGACTGGCAACACTGCCTACACCTGTGCAAAGGACCGACTGAGAAATTAACATCATTACGGTATGTTCAAAAAGAAATTACATAAGTGTTGGCAAAGGAATATAAAAGTAATGTTAACAGCAAGTTTTCTTCTTGTAATGCTTCTCCTATCGGAGGTCAGCGATCAATAGCGCCATCTGTACTTTATTCACTGCGGCTCGAAACAAGGAAACACCCATATATGTAATACTTACTATATCGCTAGCGGCTATGAGTGGGAAAATCACGAAGGAAGTGAGACAGACAACCAAGTCTTCAATGTATAATGGTGAGATTTGCGCAAGCGCGTCGTCCGCGCGGTGGGGAAGTGAACCAACCAAGTTTAAAATTCGCTTCTAAAGGCGGAGTTCGAATTCTCAGGCATGCGCACGAGACGCGTTATACTCTAAGTGAGACTATGTCGGCGCCGTAATGTTTTCAACCGTTTCCAGGCCCTACTAGTAATATATGGTTTTTACTGACAATTTTGAAATAACTCACAAACGAGGGAAAAAACGGTCGTTTGCTTAAAATAGGCGAAGCAATTCGTATATTTTTGCTAAAATGTGCGTCCTAGTTTCTTAAATGTATGTATGTATGTATGTATTATCATTACCCTCATTTTACCTTGCGGTGTAGAGGCTGGTGCTTCATGTGCTTGCATCTGGCCGTACAATGCTCAACTTACCCCGGATTCGGGATACAAAGTTGGAGCGCGCCTTTTGTGCTTGCACAGCAACCATTGTGTGAAGTGTGTGTCATGTTTATGTGTTGACCTTGTTACTCTATCTCTTAGGTCGAGGTTCTGAGTAGAGCACAGTTAATTTGGTGCCCAACTGTGAATGGTCTCACTCAAGATTCGTATAGAGTAGGTTGCCTGGTAAGTTTAGACCAATCAGAGCGCTGCATGCGACGCGTCACTCGGAAGAATGAGCGGAGCGGGAGTTTAAATATTTCTACAACATTTAGGCACAATAAACTCTTCAAAATAAGCTTTTCTTTTAATCGTTAGATGAGTTGAGTGGTTCTGGTTTTTAAAATGTGTTGAGGCAGGCCAGATAGTAAGTTACAAGAGCTTGTTTGATTTAAATTATACTTAATTCATGTGCGTAGGATCTTTTAATTTGAATTGCGAAATTTAGGTAATAAGGCTAAACATTTTAAATTTAATATAATAAGAACCTAATAAGTAATGCATCGACGTTATTACATAATATAATTTATTAAAGAACGCAAAATAAAAACAGTATGCTTAGGTATACTATGTATTATTACACCTACTAAATTATTGTATATATATTTTTTTTATTTCTTGAGAGCCTTTCTTCTCATTTGCCGGAACTGATTTTGCTAAAATTGTCGCAGTTCTTCTAATTATGTTATTCTTAAATTTAAAATAATTCTTATGAAGCCTTATAAACCGTTTCTCTAACATTTTAACCCATTCTAATCAAGAATTTGAAAATTGAGTGAGACCACCAAATGACAAATCATGCACCCATGACGGCATACTGTATGAATGCTTATTTATGGGATTGGGTTTTCTTGCAAGATACCCAGAATTATAAGTTAGACCGTCCTCTTCTGATTTCTTTGAAATACTTGCTAGTTAGGCATTCGTTGAAGTTTCAGTATTTGAAGAAACGCTTTTGGTGTCAGAAAATTCATTATTTTCCGTTGATGCCAAGGGTGCTTCGAGCAGCTGCAGTTTATTTATTTTAGCTTGCTTAAAAGCACTGGCGACAAGATATTGCTCGGAGTCTAAGCGCTCATGATGTTAGAAATTGGTATTTGACTGAACGATGTCTAGTTTTTTTCCTAAGAGTATCATTCTAACTCTGTAAATAGCATCAAGCGGGGAATGGATGATCGTGTCAACCACCTCTAGTCCTTATTATACAAGAGGAAAATAATTTTGAATGCACCGTTAGAATTATACACTATAATACAAAAATGCCTACCTGCGAAAATAAATCCAAATAATCTTGATTTAACCTATTCGTCAAACTGTAAGAGATTTTGTACTTTCGACTAACTTGGTATGCAGTGTTTGCATAGATATGCAGGAAATAATCATTTCTTTTTGGAACATCTGCAAGGATTTTTTCCCATACAATCTAGTTCACTAAATGTTTCTTTGACTTTATTGAGTGTTTCGATTTGCTCTTCCAATCTTTTGCCATATGGTTGTTGATTCGGAATTTTAGCTTCACGCAAATATCTGTAGCAGCGTTGACTGAAATATCGTATTGTGAACCCTCTTGCTATTTCTCCTGAGTTCAATATTGCCTTGGTTTGTTTCTTCAATACAACCCTTACTTGATTCGGAGTTAAAAAATTGGAATTAAAACTTCAGTCAATTTTGTGGTGAGAGTGATATTGTTATTAGGCGTTTGATTTTTAATTTTGGTTTCCAGCTCAAATACTCAATTTTTTTAATTCGGATATTTTACTTTGTGCTTCTTCCAAACTTTTCTTCTTTTTACAAATAGCCACGGCGCAGTTATTGTCTACCATATTTAAGCTAAGCTAAAATAAAATGTTTTCTACACACAAGTAGGTATATAAATCTCTAGACTTCACACTGCACTGTAATCATAAAACAATACCTGTACGTAGTGCGTCGGTATTCGGTATAGTTCAACAATTAACTCAAATCATAAGAAAATCAAAAAGTTACACTAAAGAACCTGTACAAAACTGTAGAGCCGTATACTAGACACGCGTTACAAATCGCCTTTCGAGTGACGTATAAGTAGTGGGGGCATTCACAACTACCACAAACTTACCAGGCAACCTACACTATACGAATCTTGGGTCTCACTGAGCCCGATTCTAATCGCCAAGGATACGGAAAAATTCCGACCCCAGCGGGATTCGAACCGTGGACTTGCGTAATGCAAGCCTGGCGCTAACCTATCTGCGCCACGCAGCTTCTTTAGTTTCTTAAATATTTTAAATATTCACACTTATCAACTCATATACACGATGTTATGGGTACAATTTGAACTTCGTGAGTTTTCCGACTACGGCCGAACGGTAGAGTGCTGTTGACGGTGGCTTGATCGCAAAGGGTAATAGCTGCCGCATACGATTGTCACGCTTTTGGTAACAGTTTTCGCCTCATTATTCTTTGAAATTCCTGGCAAGGCATGCAAATTCCAATACATTCGGATTCCACATTTAATTTATGATGTTTTGTGATAAACTGTTTAAGTACTGTCACCGCTACATTAGTAGCAGTTTCGGTATATGTGACCATTACAAGACCATTCCCATATAAGTATGCACAATTTTAAAACGTAATTTATCAAAATTTTGCACGGTGACGGTTAAAACTGTAGTACCTGACTTTTTGAACGGAAACGATTTCAACTTTCATTTAAAATAAGTTAAAATGGCAAATCACTGGAATCATTATAACGACCATACTACGTTTTAATGAATTCTAAAACTTGCTGGAAATAAGTCAAGCACTCCAAGCAACAAAGAAACACGTCAGTAATAAAATAATGGGAGATTTTAATTCAAAAATAGGTCAAGGTGAATGCCTAAATATAGTTGGAAACTACGGTCTTGGAACACGAAATGAACGAGGCGACAGAATGGTACAATTTTGTCAAGAAGAAAATCTAACTGTATTAAATACATTTTTTGCACTACCACCCCGACGCCTTTATACTTGGAAATCTCCGAGAGATAGTGCAGATAATATGGTTAGAAATCAAATTGACTTTATAATGGTTAACAAGAGATACAGAAATAGTGCATTGTCGGCTAAAACTTATCCTGGTGCTGATGTGCGATCGGATCACAATCCGGTAGTAGCAAAATTCCGATTACACCTACAAACGAAAAAGTAATAAAAAATGGGATATTAGAAAATTATAAAACGAAGAAATCAGACTGAAAGTATAACAACTCTCTCAAAAAATCCAAAACATACCAGCAGGAAATGAAAACATTGAACAGAATTGGTTACAACTAAAAGAAACCATTAATAAAGTGGGACAGATAACTTAAAGCTCAGTAGACCACAAGAAAAGCATGAATGGATGAATGACGAAATCCTTGAATTAATGGAGAAACGCAGATTATTTAGAAACAAAAATGAACAACGATATCGAGAGATACAGAAAGAAATAACAAGAAAAATCAAAGTTGCTAAGGAAACATGGATTAGAGGAAAATGTCAAGATATAGTAGTTCTGCAAGAAAAACATGATAACTTCTACCTATACAAGAAAGTTAAAGAAATGGCAGAAACGATATGCAAATAATATATTAGTAGACGAAAACAACAAAATAATCATAGATCCCGTGCAAAAAAAAATGTTAACTTGGAAAAATTACCTTCAGAATCTCTTCAATGACAACAGATCACTCGAATTTGAAACACGCAATAACGATGAAGGGCCAGACATTCAGATAGATGAAGTTAGGAAAGCTATATAGTTATCAAAAACAGGGAAAGCGATGGGTCCTGACGAAATTCCAACAGAAATGCTGAAGCTACTTGATGACACTGGCTTAAAAAGGTTAACAGAATTAATTAATAATATATATTCAACAGGAATAATACCAAAGGAATGGTTAATTTCTACCTTTGTTACCTTACCAAAAAGAAAAAATGCCAGAAAATGCAACGAATTTAGAACAATAAGTCTAATGAGCCACACTCTTAAAATACTACTACGCATTGTACACCAGAGGATATACAATAAATGTGAACAAAACATTACGGACACACAGTTCGGATTTAGGAACAACTTGGGTACGGGAGAGGCATTGTTCGGAATCAATGTTCTTTTACAACGGTGCAAAGACGTAAACAAGAAAGTTTATTTGTGTTTTCTCGATTATAATAAGGCGTTCGATACTGTACACGAAAAGATGTTATCTATATTAAACGATTTAAACTTAGACAACAGAGATATTAGACTAATCAGAAATCTGTAACTGTTGCACCTGGCGCTCGCGTCATTGCATTTGCTTCCAGCGAGGTGCAAACTTAACTGGACCGACTTTTTTGCACGCTTCAGCGTGTTTTGTGTTTGGCCACATGATGCTCCCGCGCCCCGCAAGAAGGGCGCATCAAAAAGCCGTCGCGGGCGCACGTGCGCGTTGCCAACCCCTGAATTACTTCTTCTTAGGGTTTGTGTCGTTACGATTTTCATACCGAATCTGCATTCGAGCATTAATTCATATCCGGAAATTATTTTTTGTGCATTCCAACAACGTCCTAATTTGCCCTCGCGTCCCGCTCGGGCAAATTAATACGACGTTGTTGGAACACGCTCAAACAAATTTCCGGAAAGAATTAATGCTCTTTATGAGATTATATGTGAAAATTCTAAAGGTTGCGTCTCTAAAGCTTGCTGTTCACGTTAGTTTTATTTTTCATAGCCAACCCTTATGTAATTTCTTTTTGAACACATGGTAGTAGAAAAAGAGAAGACTAAAGCGTGCATGACATTTCCTTTTAGATAAGTCGCTATAATATTTAAATGAATTAATCGACGATAAAATTTCCATTTACATCGATAAGAGCCTTTAGCTTTTTCCAAGACTGTAGAAAGTTTTTTGAATTATGTAGACGGTCAACAGGGTGCAACATACTGCTTAGTAATAAGATAGTATGCACCTTCTTTGTTTAGCTTCCCAAATCACCTACTTAATAATTGCTTTTACTATTATAAAACTCAAGAAGCGCATAGTATTGTCCTTTTTTATTTAATTGTTTAAACAAACTTTCCGGTAAAGTTGACGCCTAAATCAAGGTTGTGTTTTTACCGTTGTTGGCGCAATGGAAAATTTTAACTATAGATTTCGGATCCAACAATAACTTGATTATAATGTATATTAAATTAGGTAACGACACAAACACTGACTAACAAAGAAATAAAATCCTCACTCTTTTACTCAAAAATGGGAGACGATTCTGCGCGACATCTTTACTTACTGACAGGTACTACAACGTAGCACGATGCCAAACTTTATAGGTCACTGTAAAGTTGTAGCTAGACTATTCGAAATTTAGCTGGCAATTTTAAGTCAAATTTGTTTAGTATACGGTGATCAACAACATTTCACGTTTACAGTGCTATTGCTCCATTTAAATTATATGGAGCCACATCACTCTAGACATGAAATTTTAATGATCACACTATATTCCCCTATACAATTCAAATTGCTTATGAAATATTTTCATTATTAACAGCATGGAAGGAATATTGTAGCTGTTTGCCCGTTGCGTCTTTCCACAATTCCGAAAAATGCGTCTGACAAACAATGTAACTTAAAGTACTTAAAGTAGGTACGTCGTTCGACATTTCGTAATTTTCCGTTTCCGATCCGTTGAAGCCAAATATTATAAATATTTCTTTCGGTCGGAATCGAATACCGTGCAGCGTCGACATTATCACCGTTCGATACACAATACGTTTTTTTTTCTTTACGCCACTCATTTCTTACTAATTTTATTAAGTATGGTAGCAGTTCATACAATAACCTATCCAAATCTAAGATGGAGTCCAACAAAGACAACTATGTGCTGAATTTCAGAATCGGGGAAATACCGCAGAGTTGCGCCTAAAGTAAAAGGTTTATACCCGCATTTTTTACATTCACCGGGACCGGGAATCGAACTCGCGACCCTTAGATCAGTAGCCAGACTGCTTAACCACTGAGCTACCGGGCCCGTCTAACAGCTTATTATTTTACAAATTTGGATCCATCCACTTAGTTATTTAACATTTCATTTTTTAATCTTACTAGTAGATTTCTTTGACATAATTATTTTAAACAAATAGTAGGACTTCATGCTTAATAAATTAATTTACTGTCACTTTGACATGTCTGTGCAATTTATTTTATTACACACAACTAAGTAATATAGTTCTTTGAGTTTATCTGAACACTTCTTAAATGCTACGATTTTGACATTTGTGCACTTATAACCTCACTTATGTGTTTGCCGTTCGTGCGATCCTCTTAACATTTGCACTTACACCATTTTAAGGCCGTTCACATGCAAACAACTCTTTCGTTTTATTAGATAATCATGTCTTAATGCATGGTTGATTACTTTACCCTTATTATAACCATTTGTGATTGTAAAGGTGGCCCAACAAGAGCGTAACATTTAATTTTTTTTAAGAAAAAACACATTTTTTGGAAAAATGATATTGTTATGCAACTTAAAGTACATAAACTCCGATTAAGTGTAAAACAGAACATCCAACAAATGAACAAATGGACTTTGATAACATTTTCGCACATATGCCGAACAATTTCACCAATGACGCGTCGTTGTTGGATGGTTGGAATATGCGTGAGACCTCACAAAACTCCACAGCCAAAATTCGAATGGTCGAGATCACACGATCTTTGTGACCAAACTCCCTATTTTAAAAATAAGTTTTTAAAATTTCATTTAAAAAGGTAGGCTTTTTAAAATTAATTTCAGTGTGCTTTTAATTTAGAAGTGCACGATTTTAAATAGACGTTTCCTTAGTTACCAGAAGTGGCCAACGCACTTGACTAAAATGCAGGCAAATATAAAATTCTATACAAAATAGGCTTAGATTTGAATATTTAATGAAATTTTAAAAAATCTTATAGATAAGTAACTCGTGTTAGCGTGCTTATTTTTCACGCGTGTGGAAAAAAAGTTGCACTTTTAACACTTGTGGTCTATATAACTATTAATAATTAAAATGTGCTGTTCATTCGTGTAACGCTCGATTTCTGATAATGGGGTTATGTCTATGAAATTTTGATCGCAACATACTTTATTAATCGAAAATAACATGAAGTTCAAATGTTGGGCTCTTGTTGAGCCACCCGTTATTACAAAGCTTATACATTTAATTAATCAAACTTTATTTATTTATTTCGCACTCAGCCAACAGCCGTTAGGCAAATTATAGGCGTCACTGTGCATTTATGGGGACTTCTCAACCCCACTAAAGACTATGATGATGTTATGAGAGCCGGGACCAACGATTTCCGTGACAGCCGTATTACAAGGCGCCGATTGCATGCATTCAAGGCGGTCTATATTGTTCCAGTCCATGACACTGTCTCTGTTGCCAAATTGTGTGCTAAGCCATTCCAAGACACTCTAAGTTTTGTTTGTTTGAAATATATTTGACATTAAAAACTATTTTGACAAGGCAGTTCATATAAGTTACAAAAATGCCTTTCAGTGTTGCGTACCAAGCTGCAAGTCAACTTACACTTCAGAAATTGCTCCATAGGTTGGTGTACTCAAGTTTCCATCTAATGAAACGGTGGCATAAAAATGGAAATAAGTTTTGTATTTAGAGAACTAGCGGATTGGAAAGGCTAGTGTTCTGCGTGAAAAGCACTTTAAAAGAGCAGATACAAAGAGTTATAAGATGTAGAGACTTGTTCCGATTCCAATATCCCTAGCTTCTAAGGAAGTTATTTGAAAAAATTACTGTTTTAGATAAAGTTAAAATTAGTAGCAATGGACAATTTGGTACCTACCCATATGGAATTATTTTTAAATTGAATATCACGGTGAAGTGACGCACTACGATATAAATAACAACGATTTTAAAGATATTTTGACTGGCATGTATCACAATAACAGAAACAGTACACTGACAGATTGTTCATTTAGTGACCAAAACTAGTAATTGTTTGTTAAAGGTTGGCGCAGCCATGTTGCCAGATTGTGGTAAGCCATTCCAAAGGTCACTTTATAGGCCCAGTGTCATGGCCTGAAACAATATTGAACGCCTTGATGTATTACATTTCAATAATAGGTATCTCTTTACAACGGTTACTTCACAGAATAACTTTACCCAGACAATAATGTTAACAAAAAGCAATTTAATTAAATATTAAGCTTTTCTCATTGCACCCCAAAAGCCATTTATTCAGATTCATCATTTTTTTTTCAATACTATACAGCAAAAATCTGCACCTGAATTATAATCCCTCATATGCATCTAGTCCCAATTAACTTTTATATTGAACTTTGTAATAAATTATTACTAAACTACTTCGCTTTGCATTAATACTGTTTGAACACTAGGTTGGATTTTTATTTTATCTTTAATTTTTATTATGTCATAGTTTTCAAAAGGTGTATTTTATAATAAAAAAAGACTACGCAGAAGCTGAAACGAATATTGTGGCATCTTCAGATTCCTCAAGTGTTGGAAAAAAGTAAATTTTGTCAACGCATATTTTGCATTTGGGTTTCTCTATTTTTTTTTTAAATAAGACTGATATCATAGTTAACAAAAAGTGCCTTTTGTATTTATATAACACTATGTAGAAGCTGGAATTGGCATTTTGTCATATTCAAGTTCCTCAAAAGTGTGCGTTCAAAAGATAATTAATACCAAATGCCATTTTTGGCTGGCGGTCCACCCAGTCGTTTTAAAAATTGGGTACCGAAACCACAGTTGTGGAAGTAAGGAAAGTAATGCAGTCGTCGAAGGCGTGATGCTAACCACATCACCCAGTGCGACGGTAACGGTGTACCAGATGACTGGGTTTTGGAAAGAGATATTTCGGCGACCCTGACTCGCCTTGTCTCAGGCCATGTTCCCACGTGGAATGAAGTGCCCGAACTTTACTTTTTTTTCATTTTGATTGGTTTGCAATATTTGTTGACTGTAGTTACCAAGGAAATCAATTACAAATATCTCCGAAGATATAATGCTTATTTGTTGTTGTAATGTTCCAAAATTTAAGTAAAATTACGAAGAAATGCGGTTGCCTAAAAGATGTACGTAACTCACCCAGAAACATCCTTGACAGGACTCGTAGGCTTTCAGTCTTCGTCTTTTTTCTGGACTTGTTACGCAAACTACTATAGTAATTTTTTATCATAAAAACATTTAACGAAACTCAACATCAAAATAAATACTGCAACTACAACTAAACTTAAAAATAATAAATTAAAATAATCGGATTTTTATCAAGCGATGGAAATGTACTTCTGGATTGTATGCGGGCTTAAATAAATTGGTGTGATACGTTTTTTTATCATGGTTGTTACCAATTTTTACTTGCACCATAGTTGGTCTTTTCTTCCGCTCAAAAAAAGCTCAAGTATTGGAGTCAAAGAATTTGCTGTATCACTAGTACAAACCATACGTTCGGGTTTTCTCGCGTTTCTGATTTTCATTCTGTCAATAGTTATTGTAGAATGAGCTTCTGATAAAATACCAATATCTTCCGAAACAGCATTGGCAATAAATGCCGCTGCGTGATTTGGTTCTATCACAACGAAGAGCTACAGAAGGCAACGTAACTCTAATTTGTGTCGACGTTTTGGATTTGATTTTACATTCGCCTAATAAAATAAACGTGCACATTAATTACAGGTAACTATGGAACTCGGTTAAGTAAACTTACATGAAGCTCGTATTAGCTCGATTTATTCTTCCTCAGTCTTTTTCTTCCTCCATTTTTCGTTTTTATCACTGTTGGAGCTAATAGAGGAAGACCTTGTTTTTATCGATGAAACGACTATATGACGTCATGTATTGTAGTTTTATCCGACGGGCTGTTGTCTTGGTTGTTCTTTCATCTGCCATTTTTTTGGTAACTTCTGCCTCTAGGGTTGTTACGACCATAATCCTATTGATTCTATAGTCTAACAGAAATTCTTGCTCTCCATGAGTTACTTTTTTAGATTTTTCACATTTAGTTTTCAAAACTGTACTTGCAAATTAATTAAACGCTTCTTTTCTAAAAGCTATTACTTTAAGCTGGATGGCTGCAGAGATTTTTCTGGATTTTAAATTCTATTGGGCCTTCTTATAACATTCCGGAAAACTTTTTAACTTATCCCATTTGGCCATTTGCGACTTGGCGAAACGGTAGGAATTGACGCACTTTGCCAAAATTTCTTTCATTTTCGGTACAACGATTTTTAATATCTCACAAACACTCGGATCTTTGCCGCTATTTTTATATTTTAAATTATGCTGAATAAATAAATGATGTAACATAACATCATGGTAGTTAGATAAGACCGATTGTCTATTAGCTTAGGACAACCAAAAATTTCACTAGAAACCTCACTTCTAGTAGTCATAATTTATTCCTTATTCAATTTATTACATATTATAACATATAAAGCAAAAGTACAACTGAAGACAATAGAGCCAGCATGCAACAACTACCGCGATAACTACCACTTGTGTGATTGAATACGAACGCATGATTTAAGACGTAAATTATATGCTAAATACGCTAAATTTTAAAGCTAATGAGGAACCAGAAGATATTGAACTAATAAAACTTGGCTTTGAGAATATCTTTAACTCACTAAAATAAGCATTTTAAAGGCTGTGGCAAACAGTGGTTGATAACTTTTTTAAGTTGCCGCGAATTGCAAAATCATAGAAAATTCTGAAATTCTTGAAACTTTAAGTCCCGTAAGGAACTTGAAAATATATATATATTTTTTTATTTGAATTTGTCAGTCCAGCAACCGCATGTTGCTATGCATAACAGTTTTATGAGATACGGGTTTTGACATTACATTACATATAGGCACTCAGTACCTATTAAATGACAAAAAATCTGGTATGAGGTACAACACTAAAAATATAAAATTTGCTAGTCCGTTATGACAGGTATATGTCCTGTGGTAGTTGGCGTTTTAACCTATTGTGAATGTTTTTACGTCCCAGGTTATAAAACACTGCACTATCGCACTGATTAATGTTGGTGTGAAAGTTAATGGTCAGTTGTTTGATATATTCCGAAATTGTTAACATTCCCAGTTCGTGGTGTAATTGTTTATTACTAACAAACCACTCCGCGTTTACAGCAATACGTAAAACTTTGTTCTGCAGCACTTGCACTTTGTTAATATTGGTTGGTGATGCGCATCCCCAAACTACGCATGCAACAGCACTAACGGCCGAATTAATGCTTTATAAAGCAACAATGTACATTGAATTTGTAAAGAAGATTTCTTATTTATAAGAGGATAAAGTTGGCCGAGCCTTGCGTAACCTTCGTTCAATTTTTGTAAAATATGCGTTCTCCAAGTTAGACGGTATCTAACAATACTCCTAGGTATTTAACACTATCTGCGGGCATTTTCCAAGTAATAGGAGTCCCATTTATCATAATTTCTGGAGGATTGTTTATTCGTCGTAATGCGAAAATTTTTGCAACGCACTTATCCATGTTTATTTTCAAATTCCATTGGTTGGACCAGTGAACAATGTTATTGGTGGCTGCTTGAAGTTTAACTACCGCGAGGTTTAAATCCGGGTCTTTTATTAGGACAGCTGTATCGTCAGCGAACATCAGTAGATCTGCTTGGATGGTAGGTATATCGCTAGTGTAAATATTGAACAGTATTGGTCCTAAGATACTTCCCTGCGGAATTCCTGCATGGATTTTTTTATTTGTAGAGTAGGAATTATGTATTGTAACCTGGAACGTTAGGTCATCAAAAAAAGAAAAAAGAATTGCCTTAAGATAACTGGAGATTTGAAGTCGACTAATTTTGTATTTTAGCCCATTGTGCCATACGCGGTCAAAGGCCTGTGCCAGGTCTATAAACAGTACAACAGCAAATTGTTTTTGTTCGAAGCTTTCTTCTATTTCTTCAACTAAGCGCTGGAGCTGGTGACACGTGGAATGGTGCTTTCGAAATCCGAACTGGAAAGTAGGTATTACATTGAGGTTGTCAATTTCTTCAGTTAGTCTTATGTGAATTATTTTCTCAAAGAGCTTGGACATTGTTGGGAGCAAGCTAATGGGTCGAAACCCAGTTACTGATTTATGATTTTTACCAGGCTTTGGGAACATCAGAATGTGCGAGTGCTTCCAAGTGTTAGGAAAGTATCCTATTTTTAGGCATGCATTAAACAGGCTTGCTAAGTAAGCCAGGGTTTTCTTGGTAGTATGTTTCAAGATAATGTTGATGATGAGGTCGTGGCCCGGACTTTTCTTGTTTGGAAGATTCTCAATTATAATGGCCAATTCTTGTGGTGAAGTCGGGCTGATATCTTTTCCAGGCTGGGGCATGTGAGATTCTAGGTGATTAAGTATTACGTTGGAGAAACTGGGGTACATGTATTGGGGTTCGTACAGGCACTGTAGATGGTCGGCAAACACGGTACATTTTTGTTGGTCAGTATGATAAGTAACGTTGTCTTTTGAGATCGAAGGAATTTCTTCTTGACTACGCAATATCTTCTTGGTCGTTCTCCAAAGTCCGGGATCTCTTGGTTCAAGTTCGCTTATAAATGTTTGATAAGATGTTATTCTGTATTCGTCCAATTCACGTCTAATTCGATGAATTAGATTATTCAAAGTGTTTTTGGTAGCGGGATCCCTTGTTCTTTGCCAGGAACGTCGAGTTAGATTTTTCTGCTTAATAAGTTCAACTATATGATTAGGTGGTACACGTCTATCATCTTTTTTCTTATTTTTTGATGGTCTTGTCGATGCCTGAATGCTGTCTTTAATTGAAATTATAATATTATCAATTTGATGGTCAATATCACATGGAGCCGTTAAAGGTGTATGAACAATATTTTCGTCTAATGTTTTCTGGAATAGTTCCCAGTCGACTATTCCGTTAATTAATCTGGGCTTTGGGGCAATTATAACGGGATCAGTATGAAAGGTAATTATAACCGGCACATGATCTGAGTCAAGTTCAGTGACGACAGTTTGATAAAGTCTCCGTGAAAGGTTTTTATGTACAACGATGTCCAAAATATCCGGTTGGTGGTCTTGTCTGTATGGAAAATATGTAGAATCATCAGGTGCGACAATTTGTAGATTGTGTTTTACTGCATAATCGTTAAGCTTAATCCCATCGGGATTGTTTTTTCTGCAGCCCCATACAGTGTTTTTGCAGTTCCAGTCCCCTATCAAAAGAGTCTGTTGGGAAGTGTTGGTTAGGGCTTGAATATCTCCTTCTAGTAGTTTTTTATTGGGTTGTTTATATACACTCGAAATATAAACGCTGCAGTTTCCTGTTAGGTTAAGTTGCACTGTTGCGGTTTCTATACTTGTTATGTTTGTAATAAAATAAATAAAATAAAAATTCATTTATTGCCTAACAACTGTTGAATTATTTAACTAAAAAAAGATATATATATATATATATGTATTGTACATGTATGTAAATAAATATGATAACAATGCAATAATAAAAATAATTTTAAAAAAAACATATTCCTTAACAAAACAACATGTTAGGCAAAAGGAACTGGTTCAGCTTGGTCACAAAAGGCAACCAGCTGTTCTCCCACCAGTCCTGCAAACATTTCTCAAAAAATTGAAACAAAAATTAAGTGCACTCAAACTGTCCAGCAAACCCTGCAGGCGGAAAGAGAAAAAAAAAGAGAAGAGCACGCGCTCAGACTATGGCCAACAAACACACTTTAAATGCAGTAGCAGTACATACACGCAGATTCCCTCACTAGCCCAATAAAAAGGATTTAACTCGCCGTTTAAACGACAACAAGGAAGGTGAACTCTTTAAAATAGCAGGTACATTATTATACAGATTAGCAATGTTATATGAGAAGGAACGCTTGAAAAATTGTAGTCTGTGACGAGGAATTGTTAATTGTCCCCGGAGACGTAGGTTTAAGTTATGGACATCAGTGCGAAAGGTTATCTTATTATAAAGATAAGGCGGAGTTTTGGTGGTGATTATCCGGTGAAAAAAACTTACAGAATGCAAATATCGTCTATCCGACATGGGCAGCCAACGAGTCAAAGCAAGCGTATGGGAGATTCTCTCTCTCCTTCTGATTCCAAATACAAAGCGCAGGCAAGAGTTCTGCATTCGTTGAATACGCGCAGAGTCCATACTATCTAAACATGGATGGTAAAGCACATCGCAAAAATTAAAGTTAGATAATATTAACGAGTCGCATAATGAAATTTTGAGTTTTTGATCTAAAATGTGTCTATTGCCGTAAAGTAGTTTCAAAGTTGAGTAAGATTTTTGAAGTAACTTTGTTATATGAGATTTGAAGCTCATTCGTGTATCCAAAATGACTCCAAGATTTCTAGTCTCATCAGATACCGCCAAAAGTTGGTTTTCGAGTAAAATCTTAACCTCGGGCAGAGCAGCGTCCCTAGCACCCCGACTCCCAAAGACCATGACCGACGACTTATTTGGATTTAAACGAAGGCTATGTTTTGAAGAAACATTTAGGAGATTATTTAAGTCAAGATTTAACTTTGTCACAGCTTGTATAACATTTGTAGCAGAAAATGAATAATAAATTTGAGTATCGTCAGCATAGAAGTGCACTTTAGAATATTGAATACATGAAGATAAATTAGAAGTATAAATGGTATATAAAATTGGACCCAAGATAGAACCTTGGGGCACTCCCGATTGAACATTAATAGAAGAAGAAAAGGTAGACTTACATTTCACAACTTGTGAGCGATTAGTAATATAATTCGAAAAGAGTTGTATGGCGGTATCATTTAGACCAATAAAATGCAAAATAGATAATAATAAATTATGGTTAATAGTGTCGAAAGCCTTCGAATAATCCAAGAGAACCAAGGCGGTTAAGTTGCCATCATTCGTTGCTCTGAAAATATCATCGGTCACGTCCAAAAGGGCCGAGGCGCAGCCAAATCCACTTCGAAAGCCTGATTGTGTGTCAGGAAGAATCTCGTTAATATTAAGATGTTCACGAAGTTGAATAGCCAAAATTTTTTCTAAAATTTTAGAAAATACTGTAAGAATGCTAATAGGTCTCAAATCGGCTAGTACCCTGGGATTACTATTTTTTGGGATTGGAGTTATAACCGCCTCTCTCCAACGTGACGGGAACACACCGTGCTCAATACAATCATTAAAAATATGACGAAGATATGGGAGAATAAATGGACAACAAAGACAAATCATTTTACAACTAATACCATCAACACCAGCAGACTTAGATGTGAGATCACGAATAATTTCGAGGATTTCAGTTTCTGAAGTTTTACTGAACGTAAGTTTATGAAACACAGATGGTTTTAAATTTGAATTATAATAATTTAACAGTTCAGCGTCGGCACCCGAAGTAGTTTGTGTTGAAGAAAAAAATGCGTTTATGGCATTACAATCACCCAATTCAGGTGGTAAGTCCACACAAGATTTTTTAGAATTTATAACATTCATTGCCCTTAACGATGACCATAGTTGCTTAGGATTTTTGTTTTGAAGTTGGTATGAAATGAAAGCCTTTTTCTCCTTCCTTATTGCAAAGGTTGTGTAGTTTCGTAATTGTTTATATGAATTCCAATGTGCGGGAGATCTAGTGCGTTTGAATTTAGCATGCGCCTTGTCGCGCAATGATATAAGAAGTTTAATATTTTCCGTGATCCATGGTTTATTTAAAGAACTATTAGAGTGAGTGATGAAAGGTGCGTGTATGTCAAAGATCTTAAGCAAATTTGTCTCAAGAAAAGCAACTTTATCATCTATATTAGGCATATCGAAAATATAAAACCAAGGAACAGACATTAGATCAGAATTAAACTGATCCAAATCGAAAAATTTATAGGATCTGAAACAAAAAGACCTGGGTGTTTCAGGTGGAGAGTCGACTGGATAATCACAATATGTAAGACTATGATCTGCAATGTCATGAACATGCATAACCCCAGACTGGACTAAAATCGTATCGTTAAATGTTATAATATAATCTAGTAAAGAGATTGAATGTTCGGTGATTCTGGTAGGTTCTGTTATTATTTGGTGTAAATTGTATGACTCTAGAGTTGAAGTGAAATGTGAAAATTGAGAAGAATGAGTATCTAAAGCGTTTAAGTTAAAATCTCCCAAGCAGCAGAACTCTTCTGCCATAGGCGTTGTATTTGATAAAATGTCTTCAAAACTGTTTAAAAAGGACTGAAAATGTGTTTTTTGGTTTCTATAAATTACACCAATTGTTAATTTAAAATTATTAGTTTTTAAAACGAACCAGATCTGCTCCATGAGAACCCCAATATCTTCAAAAATTATGTCATACGCATACTTTGTTTTTAAATAAAATGCAACACCGCCGCCCACGCCTTCTCTTGGTAAGTGATAAAAATTATAACCATCAATCGATAACCGTTGAACATCAGAATGACTACTTAACCACGTCTCCGAGATGCCCAAAACATCAAAATCATTATCCAGTAATAAATTTTTAAAACTATTAAAATGGGCAGTGAGGGAACGAACGTTTATATGTCCAATTTTCATTTTAAATAAAACCGTGAAAATATAAGCCAAGTACAAATAAGAATATTGAGCAAAAACTTACGTGAAAGTATGCACACACTTGGATAATCACTGCATAGTAACAATCAAAGTAAATAATTAATCACGCGTGAATTACTCTTTAAAATAAACAAATAACGAATAATCCTGCAAGGTATGCCGACATTTATTTACAAGATATAAACAACACTATCAGTCAGTAAGTTAGACCAAGGTTACAAGGTACGCTAGGTGAGCTCACTTAGATTCTCTAGCCGCTGCCCTGTCCCTGCTGTAATGGTTAAGTACTTCTGTAAATCAGTTTCTGAGTTTATTATCCTTTTTTCATTGCCAATTATTGCACAGATATTTTCGTTCATGGTCCATGTGTTTTTCGCATGACACTTTTCTGTAACGGTCTTGAGCAAAGTGGCACGACGTTGAGTAAGGTCCTCTTTGATGGTAATATTGCTTTTAGCAAGCTTACGCTTTCTGTTGTAAACAGCATTCTTCACAGTGCGACTCACAAATTTAACTATTATGGGTCTAAGACCTCGAGTTTTGTCACGGACAGGTAACCTGTGACTTATGTCTATATCTGTTGATGATATGTCCAAGTCAAGCCTTGCTTTGCATAAGTTTACAATCAAATCATCTGTGCTCTCATCATTAGCTTCCGGAATACCATAAACACGTAAGTTATTTCTTCTGGAGTATTGCTCCAAATTGTCAATTTTTGTATCGAGTTGAGCCTGTAACGATACCACCTTAGTTTCCAACACCTTGATTTTCTCGGTGAATTCCGATCGCAATTCTTCACGCAAGGCCGTTTTAATTCCATCGGAAATTTTATCACACAACGTAGAAATGAAAGTATCCGAAGTTAAAATTTGTTTTATTATACGTTGCATCAAAGCTTCGTCTTTGTCTTCAGATACGGCTTTGGAACCACTTCGGAGCCTAATTTCAGTACTCATGATGAAAAATATTGAAGTAGAAACTTGTGTTTAAATATCAATAGGGAACAGCAGTGTCGAAAGGACTAGCCAGCACGAGTGCACATACTAGACTTACTGATAATATCAATTGAGTTGTGAGAAATTTGGTTTTTGACTAAAATGGCAACGCCTCCAGATGCTACTCTTGTTTCTCTGTCTTTTCTATATATACGATAGCCGGATACTTTAAAATTTTCGTTGTTAGCTAGATGTGTTTCGCTTATGCAAGCTACATCTATATTATAGCGAGCTAAAAAAGCTAATAGGAGTGATCTTTGTGGTTTGATTCCATTGGCGTTCCAGTTTAGTATTTTAAGATTGGTAAGAGTTTTAAGATTAAGGGCCATTGTTTATAAAAAGGGGAAGGAGGTTCGTTAAAAGATAATTTTTAATTTGTTGGATAAACGGTTTAATAAGTTCAAAAATTGTTGAAAGAATAGTGTTGACAACGGGACTATTTGAATCGAGAGTAGAAATTTGGCGTGGCTGGTGCCCTGCAGTTGCTTGTGCGTAAGTTTTCCTTTCAGTGCTATTGTCTAATACAGGTGGGGTTGTTGATGAAGGTGCGGTCTGAGGTTGGTTAGTTCTTCTGCTGCTACGGTATCTGGTAGCTTCTTGCTGGTAGCTGCAGCCTCGGTAATTTGCAGGATGTTTTCCTTGATAGTTGACACAAGTTGGTGGCTCTTCTTTCTTTTTATCACATACCGTGTACAGATGGCTACCCGTGAACTTAACGCATCTGGGTGGGAGAGTACAATAGTTTTTTGTATGACCTGTGCGCTGACAACGATGACATTGAGGAACGTGCTTAGCTAATCTTCTTGATTCCACAGAAACGATAGATCTTTGAATACTAGTAATTTTATAGATTGCTTCGGCTTTTTCATTGGCCGTTAGTTCGACTACTAAGACTGGCATAGGAGTTTTGTCCTTGTGGTACAAGCGGCTTATTTTTAGTATCGGAAGGTCAAGTTTTTTTAATTCTTCAGTAATATCATTGATGTGCAGGGATGGTGGGACGTTTTTAAAAACAACAGAAAGAGATTTAGCGCTAGGGTTTTGATAGGTATGGTATGGAATGTTGTTATCCTGGTAATGTTTAGCCAATTTTCGGCAGTCCTCCTGTTTAGTTAGGGTTATCATAACTCTATAATAAAGCAAGGGTTATCATAACTCTATAATAAAGCAGAACACTTCCCAAGGTCAAACATTTCAACTCCTGGTCTATGTGCAGTTACACTTGTGGGCGTTGTCTTGATATTAGCAGCGTTGCCAGACCTGGTAAATTCTACGAATCTGGTACATTCTGAAACCGTTTCTGCAAAAGTATATTTTTAAAACGCGCATGCATTCAGTCTGGCAACCCTGCATATTCTGACCCGAGTGGTGCCGACCTACCGATGCCAGCGGTGACGTAACCGATCTTTGCCGTTTATGTTTGGAAGTGTGGTTAAAGTTTCGAAATAATGAATTGGAGTAATTCTTCTTCAGCTTTCCAGCATTTCACCAGTGGAAAGACCAAATTGAAGGACGCACTTTGTCATCGTATGGACTTCACACTTCATCTAAATTGCTGGCGGATGGCAGTAAGAAACAATATTATTACAACTGTCTTCGCTCTGTAAACTTTTTGTGTGTTCTAGGCAAATTAAAACAAGGTGTAACTTTTGAGCACATATTAAATGATATTCGTGATGCTGGATTGACGAAAAACAAACAAATCCTACCTTTATAGAAGAAAGACTTGCACAATATCGCAAGAGATTTTCGTATAGAAAAAGTCGCAGGCAATTTGCATAACCTCCGATAAAAGAACTGGTGATTATATAACTAAAAATCATAACATTGTAGTAAATAGTGAAGTAGTACAGTAGAGTAGTCATGCAAAAAACCTAGGTATTATAATAGACGATAAATTATCATTCGAATTGCATGTGAGACATATTTACCAAATGTCATTTATGAAATTACGTACTTTGTATAGTTTAAAATATTTATTAGACGAAAAAACCAAACTCATGTTAGTTAAGGCGCTTTTTTATGCGCATTTATACTATTGCACTATGGTATTTTTTCCAAATCTGACATAATTCAACAAAACTAAACGACAGCGAGTACAAAACGCTTGCGTAAGATTTGTCTGTAACATTACATACAAAGAGCTCAATGTAAAACAACGTAGTATGTATCTGTAGTAGAGGTGGGCAATCCCATTCGTTTTTGGGAGTCAATTCTTACGATTCAATCAATCAACATGAATCGATTCATTCGATTCGTTCATTTGAACGATTCAGTTTCGTTCGGTTAGGTCCCACTGAATTTTAGGTTTTGCACCGAGCGCGTCTGTAGCATTGCAGTTGCAGGTATTACTTATGAAACAGTGGCACCAACCAAGTTTAAGATTCGGTTTCGTTTAGTTCGTCCCGTTCGCGTTCGGGTTTCAATTTTTGAATCGCGCATTGCGTCATACGATCAAAATCTAATACAAACGACGAACCGAGACAAGAAGAAACCGATTCATAGGATTCACGATTCTTTATTCAGATTTAAATCACGCTGCGCAGCGTCGTACAAAACGTAACTTCGAATCAATTGAACGACGAATCGAGACAGGAAAGAACCGATTCAGACGATTCTTTGGTCGGAGTCGTTCAAATGAACGATTCGTTCATGAATCGCCCCACCTCTAATCTGTAGGTATTGTATGTTTTTGTATACTCTGATCTGTACTAAAACGCCAAGATATTTGTACGACTTGTTGAGCAAAAGATCAGAAGTTCACAATGTAAATATCAGGTACAATAGTTATACAATACCACAACATCGAACAGCTAAATTTGAGGGCTGTTTTCTATATATGGCTCCCACATTGTTAAATAAGTTCTTTGATATGTTTCCAGAGCAGCCACTTTCTATTAAGAGTGCCTTGTTAGAATTAGTTAGTAACACGATTTAAGATAATAATAATAATAATAATAATAATAAATTTACTGATATCAGAATACAAATAATAATATGTACATTTATAAATTAAACATATAGCACCAGCCTCGACACCGCAAGGTAAATGAGGTTACAGATAATACATACATACAATACATATAGCACCTAATCCCTCGAGGGATTGTTTTGTTGCTAGCATGTACTGTATTGTCTTATATTAAGTTTGTGTGTGTGTACAGCATTTGCTTATATTTGTGTGATGCCCCGGGAGGGTGGAAGACTGGCTTTGCCAAACCCCCTCGGTTTGTATACCTCTTTGGTATTCAATAAATGGATTTATTATTATTATTATATAAAACAAATTACAAATTATCACAAATTTTAATAAAAACGAACTACAAAGTCTATGTGTGGTCAAACCTCGTGCTAATGTTTTCAGTAGCATCGGTTTTATTCAAAAGGCCATCCATTATATTTTTTTCTTCAACAATTGTTGGTTTATTAAATTTTGATACGTGTCTTTAATTTGCTTCTATTTTGTTGTAACCAAATTGTAGCAACTGTTGAATTTGAAAAGACGTCATTATTTTCAAAGCAAAATCGTTGATATCAAGAAGCCCTAAATCACTTCCAACATCTTGTTCTTTATACCGGGTGGCCATAAATATCTGGTATCACATTACCTTTGAAATCAACACCGCTTTATTAAAGCGATGAATCCAACTAAACTAAATGTCATTAATGTCATGACAACTAAAATTCCTATCTGTCAAGAATTATTACAGATTGCAATAAGTAATGGAGATAGAACAGGAGATTTTTATAATCGAGTCGTAGGCTAAACTGCAGAATCCAGGGCACATTCTCCTCCTCTTATTGCATTTTATTACATTACATAGGTACCAATACTTATTGTAATTGAAATATAATACTAACCCAACATTTATAAGTAGCTAATTCCATGGCTACCGAGATCTCAGATATTTATGGCCACCCGGTATAACAATACTGGACACTCCTCACATAGACTTTTCGTATCTTCAACCCACAATTTTACACTTATTGCATCGTTATGGTGGCGTTTTGTACTATAATCTATACCTACAAAAATCTCTTAGCCCAGCTACAGTAGGATAGGCCTGCCGAAAAAATCCAAGTGAGCTGAGATTTTGCATACACCTTTGACATTACAAATAATGTCTCAAAAGTCCCCATCGATATCGCGCTTGCGTTTTGAGTTATTCAAGGTCAAATGTCACAGAAATAAGTTTTTCGCAAATATCTCGCTTTCTATGGGTCGTATGACTTTTTTAGTTATTACAAAAAATGAATGCTAGGAAATTCTCTACAAAAAAGATTATACAGGGTGTATACGAATTCGACCGACAAACTTTGGGAGCATATTTCTCTCACTAAATACAGCCTAAACGATTAGACAACCTTGATCCTTATCTGCAAGATAAACTCTGCACAGGTCAAAACACTTCGAAAAAACACTATGAATTTTTCAAGATTTATCTGGTTAAATAAAATAAAAATTATCAGAAATCCATTAGCTTGATTATTAAGAATAACATTTATTATCAGCTATGGCCTAGCTATCATCTTTCAAGAATTCTGGACTTTCAAAAACAATTAAAAATTAGTGTTCCTACTCATTACACGCATTCAAATCTCCAAACTTGAATATTTTATTTTTACTGGTAGTCTGATTAATTAAATGTCATGTTTCATATGTACCTAATGTCATTAATTAATCAGTATAGTTCCATATTTGAGTAAAATTTCATGTTCATGTTCATTTCAATGTTAGATTAAAAGACAAGTCACAAAAGAGGTTCTAACTTTGAAATGAAAGGAGATTGGTTATAAGTATACGAACAATTTAGGTATATCTTTAGGCAGTAAATACACCCTCGAAGTTTGTCGGTCGAATTCGTATACACCCTGTATAGTTTTTTTACATACAACTAACCGTTCAGTAAATAACACACTATTAAGTTTAGCTTAAACAAGGTTAACAATTTAATGTGAATATGATAGATGTCAAAAGTGTTACCAATACAAAACTTGGAAATTACTAGATTCTAACATTAGTTCTGCCATCTATGACCACTGGTTTGGATTCAAGTTGTAGTGACATCGCCATGGATATGCCATCTACGAGTGCTGGATCAAGTTCAGACGACATCCCCATGGACATGTGAGCTATATATGTTGGTTCAATTTCCAGTGACATCGTAATAGGCATATATGATGAAGAGGTTTGTATTTTTGTGAATTATCTGTTACAATGTTATGTACCTATTTTAATTATGGATTGCAGCTATGGTGTCACTGTAGGAAACCAGACGACGGCGAACAAATGGTAAAATGTTATGACAGAAAATGTAGAATAAAATGGTACCATTCAGCATGCCTACAATTAAAAAAATTCCTAAAGGAAAGTGGTTATGTGAACTCTGTAAATATACTGCTCCACAAATAAACTGGACCATTTGCATATATTGGTGCAATTTTTAAAATATTTTCCAAAAGGGCAGTCATGAAATTTTTGGTAACCTTTCATGATTGTGTCACTATAAAAATCATTTCTTTTCATAATTCTGTTTAAAGAAAACGAAGTCCATTAATAAAATATCATCATTTTAAAATTTTCAATTTTGCCCAAATATTGATAGCACATTGCATACAAAGTATGCTGAATTGTTGCCAAAGATTTTTAAACGTTCTGGAGAGACTCAAAGAACTATTCATTAACCTTTTTTTGTGATTCCTTTTATTTTTGTGAAATATAGTTTTTTATAGTTTCATAATTTTTTAATTTTATTAATATGATTTTGTTAATTGTTCAGTTGATATTTGAGAATAGTGAAATTAAATATGCTTAATATGAGTATACTATAAAACAAAAGCTTTTATTTACAGTGTGTCCCTGGATAGGTGAAACGACTCTTGTGAAAGGTAAAAAATTCTCGATTTAAATTTTCATTTTTTGGGGTTCAGCCCTGCAGTTTTGAAAAATCAAGTATGCCTTGGAAATTTTAAAAAACCTATTTTTCTGTGAGGTAAAGTACCTTTGATGTGGCAAATACGACAAAAAGTTGTTTAGAATCAACACATAGGCCTCTATACCAAATTTCAAAATCCTCAGCCAACTTTGATCTCACAATTTCGTTTTATGTTTAGAATTTTACTTTTAACAAGGTTTTTTATTTCATAATAAAAAAACTTTGTAAAAATAAAATTCATTGATTTGGGAAATAAACTTGAAAGAAAATGTGAGAAATCAAAGTTGGCCGCGGATTTTGAAATTTGGTAGAGGGGCCTAGATGTTGATTCTAAACAACTTTTCTTTATAACTTTTTGTCGTATTTGCCACATAAAGGGTACTTTACCTTACAGAAAAATAGATTTTTAAAAAATTTCCAAGGCATACTTAATTTTTCAAAACTGAAATGATGTTAGAAATTCGCCTTTAACGAAGCAGGGCTGAACACCAAAAAATGAAAATTTAAATCGAGAATTTTTTATCTTTCACAAGAGTTGTTTCACCTATCCGGGGACACACTGTATATATATATATATATTGTGACGTAATGTAATAAATAAATTTTTATGGGTGGTCCAGTACATTTGTGGAGCAGTATATAAATAGAATTATTTTGTTATTCTCTGTTGATAGAATTTGTAAATATGTTGATCCTTTATACTTTATCCATTGCAATTCTTTTTCATACTTAATTTAGACATTAGTTATTCTGTTATTTTGTACTGTTATGTAAATATTTTGATTGTTTATGTACCTTAAATTCATTAAAATTTTGTTATAAATTATAGAATAATAAGATTAATGATAGCAAGCTGCTTTCGCTATTAACTTTAAGAGTACCCGCTAGGCTTGTTCGTTTCTCACCGTTATTCTTTGTACCTTCTTTTTATACCAGAATTCCGATTACTGATATATTAAAGCTTGTGAATCAAATTTACATACTGCTCAACATTGATTTGTCAGCTCCATACCGTATGTTTGCATCTGTTGTAAAAAAGTATTATTATAACTAAAATGAAACAAAATGAACTATTGATGTAACAAATTTTTAAGACTTAAATTTACCAATCAGTACGGGAAGTCATAGTAGCAAGTTACGGCATCAATCCATCTCCTGCAACCATGATTAAAGTTTATTTTAGTTAGGATGATTATTTTAATTTTAATTTACGAGGATAAATTGAAAAGTCCCCGGCCTAACTTAGATAGGATACAAATTTGCGTAATGTTTTTACGGCGTTATATTGTTTCAAGATTTATCAGTCTGGCTCTGGAATAGCAAAACTTTCTGGAAAATAATAATTGTTTGACAGACTGTCAAAGTTGCTAAGGTTTTGCATGCTGTAAGCATGGAGCAAGTTGAAATTCGTGCAGCTATTAAATATTTTCATATTAAGGGTTTAGCTCCAAAAGAAATAAAAGATGAACTAGACGGCACATTATGCGAATCTTCCCCTTCATACAGCACAGTTAAAACTTGGGTTGCGGACTTTAAACGTGGTCGCAGGAGTACAGAAAATGCACCGCGTTCAGGAAGATCAAAAACACCCACCACAACAGAAATTATCGAAAAAGTTCATAAAATTGTCTTGAATGACCGGCGATTGAAGTTGATGGAGATAGCAGATACTATGGGCATTTCAACAGAGCTGACATATTATATCCTAACTGAAGTTTTGGGGATGAGAAAGTTGTATGCGCGATGGGTGCCGCGAAAAAAATCTTGAAAAACGACGCGGGTTAGTAAAGAAAAAAATTCTGTATCATCGGGATAATGAGCCCTGTCACAAGTCAGTTATTGCCATGGCAAAAATTCATGAGTTGCTTTTTGAATTGGTACCCCATGTCCCCTACTCGCCGGACTTAGCTTCCTCAGATTTTAGTTTATTTCCAAACTTGAAAAATGTCATGCTGGAAAGAAGTACGAGTCCGATGAAGATGTGATTGCTGCCACAAATGTCTATTTTGACCAATTGGATGAAAGGGCTTATAGGGATGAAATAAGAGCACTTGAATATAGGTGGACCAAGTGCATTGAACTTGACGGGGATTACGTTGAAAAATAAAATTACTGTTTACATGATTTTCGTTTATTTTCTTGTCTAGGCCGGAGACTTTTCAATTTACCCTCGTACATGCTATAAAGCTCATACCTGCATATAGCAGAATATATCTACACTGCATCTCTTGTAATAAGGGTAACACCTGTTAGAGATGCCACAATAAATAAATATTAAATAGCTTCAAAATATCCGTTATGCTTTATGCATTAATAGTTATTTAACCAACAAGTGTGTTAATGAAGGCGATTAATAATCGAAACTGTTTAAAGCACGAACGAGCGATAGCGAGTGAGTGCCTTTAATAGTTGAGATTATTAATCGCCCATTAACAAACGAGTTGATTACAAAATTTTTTTGTTGACCACAAAATCTTTTTTTGTGATGAAAAATTTGATTAATAGAACTAACCTCCATGCAAAATATCATCAAAACGTCAAAATCACAAAAACAGTTAATGAAAAAGAGTGGATTAATCAAAAACAGTGTATTAATGGCGTCTATTAATCCATACTTTTTTAGGAAAAATAATTCATTAATACTGAAATTAAAAGCGGTCAACGAAAAAATTATTTTTCATACTTAATTTAGACATTAATTATTCTTTTATGTTGTGTAGACAGCATGTGTAATTTTATTGATTGTTAATGTAGCTTACATAGTTTCGAAATATCTTTATGTTTCTTATCGTATAGGTACTATTTAATAATTTTTGTTATGTGATATTGTAATTTTGCTTTTTATTAATTATTGGCCACATGCAGAAAAAGATAATCAAATAATTTTACATTATATAATAAATGGTGGTGGATAGTATTAACGTTAGATCCTTAATTAACTAATTTTAATAATTTTGTAGATATTATTATTATTATTAAAGTAAAAATAATTAGATTAACTTTGTTAATACAATTTATTTCATAATTATACAATTATAGGGGAGCATAAATTTAAGAGTGCAGAAGAAACTGTTAATATCTGATCTACCACAGCAACATCGTCAGTTTTCTTTTTTGCCAGGAACATGGGCATCGTTTCGTGAAGAACTGTATTTTTTTGACGAAGGACACCAATAACGCGTTGGGACGTGTATTCTGAAAAAAAGATATAATTAAGATAATTATTGTAACAATATACTTGCACTACCTCACGCTTGCTATATTCCTGGTTGATGCTATATCCCTTGGATCGAGTTGCCGTTTCCCTTTTAGAAAAGCAGAAGCGTAATCACTGTGGCCATATGTAGTCCTACAGAGTCTTTTATTAAAACGCCACGATCTGCCAATACAAAATCTTCTGGCAAGAGATTGTTTAAAATCCCACAATCCTCTGTTAGACCTTTATCGCTTATTCTGCCACCATATCCATGTGATACAAATGATATTGATCCAGGAGGAGTGATGCCTATTAGTACCTTTACCGTATTATGTTGTTTGTACGTAGATCATGTAGTACATTGTACTTCAAGGCTACTTGATTTTTCCACTCTCATCTCAAAACAATCGATTATTACTGAAATCTTGTTGCCAAATGCTACCTTGAAACATTCTGGCATTGATTTAATCACCTGATCTCGTTCAGGCCAAATAATAAAATGTTTCATCCGATGATACATAATATTCAATGTGGTATAAAATACTCTGGAAATTGTTTGTATGCTGACGTTAAACATGTATGCCAATAAACTAAAATCTAAATGTAATCTAAGTTTTATCACCGTTATCAAAAACATGGCTCTAAGCATGTTTTACGTACTGAATTAGGAATAAATATATATAATTAAATGTGAACTGTATATATTGTATGTATTTGGTATAGTATTTGCCATAGTAGACGTGTGTAAAAGATTTTTTTTTGTAATGTCACAAACAAAGTATATCTATCTAACGCCCAAAACTTTAAATGCGGCATGTGCCGTGGGCTACAACGTCATTCTTCCATGCTCACGTAAAACTTTTACATTCACTGGAAAACTCTCACTTTTCTTAACTTGTATAACAATTCTTTCCATAATTTTTTTTACTGCGTTCCAACAACGTCGTATTAATTAGGACGCCTTCCAGAGGCGAGCGTTTCCTTTCCAGAGACTTTCCATTTGAAAAAATATTTTTTGGAACTTTTCCTTACTGCCAATCTTTAGCGTGCTTTTAAAACTTTCTTTAGTACAACAAAAGTTATTAAATTCGTCGTACATTTTAAATGCGGCATATGCCGCGGGTTTCAGCTAGTCTTTAAATATTTGGCGGAATACGTGGTTGAAAAATCACTTGAAGTCAATTTTTCAATATCGTTAATAACCTCTTTGTGATTGTTTGACCCGTGAAGGAAGATAGGTGGAATTTTATTAACTTTTTTGGTTTCTGGCGTACCTGTTGTTTCCTGGCTGCTAGTTGATTTGCATGGCTCCAGGTGTGGCGGTAGATAGTAAGGATTTTTAACCAGAATATTATCTGGTTCCCACTGGTATCTCTTCAGAACATCGTTAACTGGCGGGGACAGGTGATCGCCGTTGCGTTTTTGTTGACTTTGGGTGTTCATAATTACGTATTGCAAGCCCGGACGGGCGAGCAATGCTCTGGTTGGCCTCTCTTCTGCACTATTATTGAATTTAATTTTATGCGCAACGAAAACGATATGTTTTTAAATTAATTTCGAGATCACACAATAACTTGCTGTCGAGACAGCGCGAATTGAACGTCTGCACTTGTTCACTGCTCGTTCGCAACTGAAAATATTAAAATAGGTCAACAAGCTTCAGGGACTCTTTTTAATTTGTCTAAAGGCACATTTTAACGCCTGTGACAGAATGATTTTTAAAAACAAGTTTTTTCGTTCCACCCTAGAACACTTAAATTTTTGCCAGTTCTGACTTGTTCAACCTTGACCCATACGGAATGGGAGGTAAAAAAAGGTTCAGGGTCATATCAATTTCCCCAACTGGGGGCGGGCTGCTATAGGGACCTTGCGTCCCTCTTCAGCCAAAAACAGGAATTATAGGATGGATGAGAGAAAGGAAAAGCGGAGAATGGAAGATAGGCCAGGAAAGGTGGAGAAATACTGCCCCGGCATTCGCCTCAGAGAGGGTACGCTGTTGACTCAGAAAAACCACCTAAAAACCTGAATCAGAGCAGACGGCCAGAGGAATCGAATCCGCGACCTCCCGAATGCTAAGCCGACATGGTAATCCCTAGTCTACAGAGCTCGGTCGGAATGGGACATTTCGCCGTCGCCGTTGCGCCGTCGCCATTTCGCCGTCTCCTTTTCACCGTTGCCATTTCGCCGTCGCAGTTTCGCCGTTGCCTTTTCGCCGTCGCCCTTATTTACATTTCCGACTTAAAAAAACATTCTTTTCACATATCTATTGCGACGAAGGATTAAGGGTTGGCCTTACCTGATGGCGAAAGTTTTACTTGTTATTTAGCCGGCTGGTAAATATCGGCCTTATTTGGCTAACTCGCCAGGAAGGGTCGGGGTTCCAGCTAAGCTGAGAAAAAAACTAGGGGAGAGGGTGCCAGGTCCTCGACGTCGACAGATCCTTGGATCGGACCTCCCCAAGGTATGGGATAAATATAGTAAACCAAATAGTAAAACCAATAACTAATAACAGCATTTATTTAAACAATTGGTCCTATAGTGCTAACGGTAACAACAACTAGACAAGTACATCGACACACAAATGTGATAATAAATATATATAAATGCAGGCAATTCTATAATTAATCTAAACACATTAAAAGAAACTAATGGGCGCTGCATAAGCAATTATAATCACGCAAGCTGCCTAAGTATGAGTAAACACGTTCCGCAAAATCAGGCATGGAAAACTTGATAAAATTAATTATTAATACACCTGAACAAAGTAAGCACAAAAATTAGCAAGCCCACTGTAAAACAGAACGCGGCAATACACAGCAATGCAAGCGATTGGCTAACTTTAACCCCGAGTGTTAGCTCGAACTGGCTTTAAGACGTTATTTACAATATTGAAGGAGCAAAAGCACCTTACGATTGTATGGGCATACGGAGTCGAAGGGAATTTCTATTATAAATTCATCATGTTTTTTATGATTATTCCAACAACGACTTGAATATGCTCTTAACAAAGTTATCTAAAAGAAAAATTGCATAACTACTTCGTGGATGCTTAAATTCTGGGCAATAAGTTGCCGAGGGCGGTTCGCGAAACACAACCTAATGTGATTTTAACCTCAAAATGGAGGAAGCTGAGCTCGTGCAAAAAGGGGCCCAAAATGCCGCCGTTTGGCCGTCAACCACAGCTAAAACGTGCCATAAAGAAGTAGGAATACCCTACGATAATTTTACGGTCTAATCCAAAACCCCAAAATGCTATACTACTATATCTTTCTAGGAATCCAATTAGCGCTGTGACGCAGCGGGGGTGAGCAAATTTAAACGAAGCTTCCAGCACTACGGAAGGGGGCTAGACTAACCCGCTAGTTAAATAGCTAGCACGTGCGATGCAGGCGACCCGAGATCTAAACTAAAATACTTAAGGTGAGCCGGAGTAACTATAAACGCAGTTTTTAATGAACGGCAAGCACAAATAATGCAGTTGGCCCTAAATTTAATTTAAAAATACATAAGGTGGAACGAATTGCATAAAATGCCCTAATAATATTAACTCCTATTTTAAATAAAACACCCGGTACCTATATTATTACATTTTTGAGTTCAGCTTACAATTTTAGAGAAAATTTGTCTCTTCAACTAACCCTCTATTTAGTACTGTTTTTGTAGAATTTCTAATTTTTGAAAATTTTTGACAAATGCTTAAAAATTTAAAAATCAAATTTTTGCCTAATTATAAGATCACTGTAAGAGGAAGTTGTGTGAGTGTATCACACCAGATTTGTCAATACATGTGTTACTTTTTCTTGATTAAATGGCTAAATAGATTAAATTCTAGTTGCTGGAAATGAATAGAACATAATTTGATTATTTTACCAGGAAAAAGTAACACATGGATTGCAAAAAGTTAAATTTTCCAGAAAAAGGTGCAACCTAGAAGAATTTGCAACAATACTTTTATTCAATGAATGTAGATTTCGAAAATGTCAATTGTTATTTTACTCAGGGGCGTATCATAGTTTTTATTAAAAAGGGGCCCCCATTCCCTAGTATCTACGCCACTAGATATAGTTTTCTGCAAGTGTTTTGTAAGTTGAAGCAGACCACGTTTTGCTAGAACTACGTGCAAAATTTGAAGAAAATATTTCTTGTCATTTTAAAGTTATGAAATAATTTCCATTTTTTTTAACTCAACTTTAACCACTTGCATCTCGCTTATTATAAGTTTTTCGATATAAGTTGATTAACGTTTTCCGCTTTATTGTTAAGTGTTCTATGTATTCCTAAAGTTTCCCGAGATAAATTTGAATCACCCTGTATATTTGTTACTTTACAATTTAAATATTATTGTATATTTGCTATTTAAGTAAAATAAAAATTATTAAACTTATTATGCATTTTCTTCCGGCAACGGAGTACAAGTAGGTTGTTAGGTTTTCACTTACCTTTAGGTCACCGTTCTATATTAACTTCAAAAATTGATCGCTATAAGAGTGTACTCTAGCTACAGTGAAGACGTCGCGAATTCCTTAATTACTAAAATATTAAAAGGTGAGCGCGAACAAGTTTAACTCAAGCACACTGGTAAAGAAACTTATAACTTCACTGTATATCTACAATACAATTATTGAACCTTCCCAAAATTAAAATGAAAGAAGGAATACCTTTGGCTAACTTTATTGATAACAATCGTTTTATGTATTAATTTGGACAATCATTCATTTAAGCACTAATATTCGAACGGGGTACGCCACTTAACTTATACCAAATTTTTCTAATGGGTACACACTGTTCTTATTTTAGCTATATGCGAAATATCATTAGATCATCGTTATTTCACTTATCTGTTTTGTTGTTGTACTTGTGGTATCGACGACCAGACCTAAGACGCTTAAGAAATCCACTAACCCCGCTTCGCCGGTCAATCCTCTCCTACAACTGTCAGCTTGACATCTACTAACCGCCGGTTGTCACCTGCCGCAAGTAATCACCAAAACTCCGTGACGAATTTCAGAAGACGAACTTCCCCAAACTAATGTATGTTTTCCGCCTAATACTTGTTGCTATAATATGGAATTACTAAATAGACTGAGGTAGATGCAAAATAACTATACTTACCCTGTACTTAACAGGCAATAAACTATGCAACGTTTTCCGTGGTTCATATATCGTCCATATGGCTCGGATTTCCGTCCGTCGGAAAGTGACACTCGTTCCCAGAATCCGCTACAAGCACGGTCGGCCAGTATCCAAATACTATTATCGAAACCACGAGAAATTACGAGTTTATCACATTTTTTTCCACGAAAACCTTTTGCACAATTAAATTTTGTCACTCGTTTTTGAAAACCAAATCTGTTATCCAATTTCTACCCCCTTTTCTTTTTTAACAACCATTGCCACTCTGATATTAATTTTTATAAGCTTTCACCGCGTTATTCCCACTTGATCGTTTATTCACGACTTATATACCGTAAACTACTAACATTACTACCATATGCTTTTAGCACGTAACAAGGTATATTATTGGTAAGTTAACAAGAATGATAGTTTATAAGCAAGCAATTTGCCGTTAATAAAAGAGGTATTTTCAAGGTGAAAGAATTGGAAAGGTATAGTACCTATAATCTGCCATAAGTGTTAAATACTGTCATGTAATTACCTATGATTATAATAAAGTTTTCAAAATCCTACTTAAAACAGTTTTTATTAAGGTCAGGTATCGATGATTTAAGTGGGTCGGATAATGGAAAATTAAAAATATTGTTGGTCAGGTATTGGTGCTAAAGCAGTGTGTACTAAAAAAATCTAAAATTAATTTCTTTAGAGATTATCAAATTTTGTTGTTGCACACAAAGGTTCAATCAACATATTGCATACTTGCACTTTTTTATCTATGAATAAATAAAGTGTCTATAATAAAAACGTTGAAAAACTGGGCTAAGAGAGTCAGTTATTGGTGCGTCTACCTTAGTGATTTGCAAAGATTATCTGATCTTTGTTTCAATGGCATCCTAGGATCTTCCTCAATTGAGTATAGAGTCCCAACATCGTTTTCATTGCATTCATTCTTTTCCTTATCGTTGAGTAGAGTGCCACTAGCAAGATATTTCTCGATTATTTACATAGTCATTGAATGTAATAAAATGCTGTTTGGAAACTTGGTATTAAACAGCTACATCACTTCCTGTAGCAAATTTTCATGGACTCCATAACATTGAATAACATAAATTTTCTTAACCAATGGTAGCCCTCTTTGTCAAATGAACTAATGCAAAAATTGACACATTATACATTACAATATGGTTAGTCTTCATAGCTTACAGCAATAAAACGGTTTTTCTCAGCATACAAATTTTGAAAAGCAATTAATAATACAAAAAAGTTACAACATGACTATTTTGATCTTAATTCGGTTAAAGAATATCCCAGATCAAGTGACCAGGCAATAGTAAGTGTAGGTAATTTCCATTTAGAACAACTGCAAATTTTGAAGAGTATTAAGGCAATTTGTTTCTAATAGTTATCTAACAGATAACAGACCTTTAGATAATTAGGAAAATAAAATTGCAGAAGCTTTTGGTATTGCATATTGTGAAGTGTATCATACAATACTTCTCTGTCTAGAAATATAGGTGTGGATGTTACCAACGTCGAAGTATACGGTCCAGAAATGGCAATGTCTGCAGTCGACGTTCGTACGGGGGTATTGCCATTTCTCGGACGGGGTAGGGCAGACGGTGTGGACACTCGCCGTTTGATGGTTTTCAGCATGGGTCCTACCGCACCTTCTTGCTGTATTATTTGACCACCTTCTTGCTTGATGGTTGTTAGCAATTCGGCGAGTGACTGGGAAATTGGTTTAAATTGCTCCAGCAGAGCCGTCCGCGATTCGGTGATATTTGCTTTTAAAGTTTGATATTTCCGCCTGACAGACTTTCTAGCTTTAATAAGATTGCTTACTAACCGTTTGTCCATGTTGCTATTGCTCTTGTTGTTCGTAGACTAATAATTGTACAGCAGTGGTACATGTCTATATAGTGAAATAACTGTCGATCCCTTTTCTATAACGACCGGCGTTGATTTCGCTTTCTTTGTTGAGAACCAAAAATCCATGGTCGTTGATCCAACAGTAAGAACATAACCTTTTAAACTTGTCGAATGACATGTCTGTGTTTTGTTGATCATGGTAAATGTGTTTAAGATTGGTGCAGTCTTGTCGGAATACGATTATAATATTTGCATTATCTCGTACAAGTTGTTTCGGGATTGATAAGTAAGTCTGACAGAGGTAAAAACAATCTATATTTCGATGACGTCCGAAACTAAAATAATCTCTAATTATGCTTTGAGTATCGCACGCCACGTCGTCAAACACCATAACAGAAGTTTCTTTCGCTTCGTGTGGTTTGATAACCTCACATCCCTCGCTGAATTCGTAGAATCCGATTTGTTTTAGTGGCTTCAACACTGTCCTCAGATATTTGTATTTAGGTTGGTCGAGGGTTTTGGAATACAAATACACGTTTTCAAACCGCAACCCATTGGGGTGCTCCAAAAAACTGATCATCGCATTGGTTTTACCACAGCCGGAACGACTCACTATCAAACCCCTTTTACATCCGCTACCCAGTAAAGCACTGTGCCGTCTGTAACTCTCTGACATGGAATTTACTGTATGATTTACTACCGGCAACGAACATTGTTGTTTCACAGTTTTGACGTTTTCCATCGTTTTCGGACAGGGAGGAACTGGCTTCCAAACGCCTTGCGGAGAGTATATATCTACCCCTTTGAGCTTCACACCGTCAGTCGCTCTTTGACGAGGGTTTGTTTAAGATGAGTTTTACTAGGCGTAACACTCGTAGCTGTCGTCGAACCGTTAGACGGAAAGATCGCGGTTTGTTGAATACCTTTATTGATAAGTTGCCCTTCGAATTACATATACCAGGTGACAAGCTTTGCGGACCTGGTACCTGCTTAAACAACAGGGTTTCTTCAGGCGATCGAGAAAAGAATCGTCTGGACGAGGCCTACAAGCAACACGACATCGCATACTCACAACCTAGCGATCTGTCGACACGTCACGCTGCGGATAAGGTTCTTGCACAGAAAGCTTGGGAACGTGTTAAAGCAAAAGACTCTACTCTTGGGGAAAGAGCCCTTGCTGTTACGGGAATTATGAAAGGAAAAACCAAACTCGGCATGGGAGTCTCCCGGAAACGGAAGCGTACACAACCCACTGCTGGTGTGAGAGTTTCCCGCAAACCAAGGCGTACACTACCTATTGCCGGTATTATGCATCCGAAAACGAAAGTTGGTATAGGAGTATCTCAGAAACGGATCGTACAAGGCGTAGTAGGTCTAAACGTCTTGGAAGTGGCATCCCTGTCCGGTTTATAGGCACTGTTCGTTCTAAATCGCGAAGGAAACGCCGGCGTCGGTCTAAAGTAGTCCCTGTTCCCAAGAGGTATATTGCCGCTTGTACCCATGCTTTCTGAATTAGGAGCATTGGGGTCCCTCGAAGGCGGTGCTGCAGCAATCGCTAAAGCGGTAGGAGACTCAAAGGTTGCTAAAAAGTATCTCCAGGAAAAGGAACGACATAACAAAGCTATGGAATCCATTGCTCGTCAAAAACCTACCGTTGAAGCTGCCGCACCGCGCGTTGATGAACATCGATATTGCACAGTACGTTAAACGCTTAGAAATTTCACACTTTAGGGGAATATTTATGCGGGGTGTCCTACCTGACAAGATTCGTAAACGAGAATGTGGTGTTACTATCTTAGACGATGATGTTGGACCTGGCACACATTGGACAGCTTACGTTAAAGCGAATCGATTTGTTCTGTATTTCGATAAAGATCATTATCGACATTCAAGGTTTCAAGACGTCCGATAAGCACTTTAGCTCAAAAGAATTGGCCGCCTACGACGGTACCTCAGTATCTCAATACGTCTTCAAATCACCATTTTTGTGCACCTCCTTACCACCTCGTTTACAACAATAAGCCGTCTAATCACCATTGCATCGACTGGAATGAGGGATTTACTCTAGCAAACATGTTTTCTGCAATCTTGCGACGTCTTCTGCAGGGCGCCAACAAAGTATTGCAATGAAATTGTCGCTATAACTGGCTAGCTGTCTGATTAAAATAAAATGTAATATTTACTACCAAATAAATGGTTGTATGCCCTTTTAATATTTTATCCAACTGCAAATTCAATGGACTAGCTCATCGATAAAACATGAAACTGCCTCAGGTGGGATCAGAAATGTGCTTTACATTCAAGTTTGATCTGAAATTATCTGTCTCAATACAAAGTTATTAGTTCAATGTGCGGTTCGGTAGGTCAAAAATACTCAATTTGGCAGATGACACAAATAATTATGGCGATGCAAGAGTGCGCATCTGAATATCTTAAAACTCGAGGAAATGTCGTGAAAAACGCATTAGGTAGCTTATTTGAATTTTTCCCGCTTGCAATTAAGCTATTTTTTGTTTTAGTGATGACGTAGGAAGAACCGGGCCTTCGTTGTTCTCGAAATCACGCCACTTTTAGCTTTTGGTTCTCGGCGGCGTCCCTCACGCCAAATCTACAGAATTTACCCAAGCCACACTAATTCTGAGCAAACCAAAGCAAATGGGCCTTTGGAAATACGCTGGGCGTCTTCGGGAAGGTTTAATATTTCGTTTCAATGCGTTTGCCAGCTGTGATCTTTAACTTTTAGGCTCGTTTCCTACCTTGTAAAATCTGGTCGATTTGGAACGAAGCTGCACTGGGTTGCGCCGTGGCTTTTCCTCGGCTGGAGATGCTGCACTGGCTGCCACCTTCTCTCAGGATACTCTTGCACGCTCTGCTAATCTCCTGGGTTCATGACCTCTTGCTCTGGATGCTTTATTCGCTCGTAGATGGACCTCGAAAGTTTGACCGGCTCGCCTTCCGATCAACCTCGAAGATCGGGTAGAGAAATTTATACTTTTTAAGCTGCGGACACTGCTGGAAATACTTGTATCTGCACTTGGGAACTATAGCAATAAAACGAAACACATTTCAACAGGTAAAAATAGTGTTTGAAATGGAGCACAAAATTCACACAGCTATCAATTAATTTATTGCAATTGTTCTCTTTGTTTTCTAAACAAATTCGAATCTGGTTGCTAAGTTATGGGAATTGTTTTTTGTTTAAGGAAATTAGTTTTGATACAAAAAATTACAAACAGAATAAAGTTTGATATCTAAATTTAAAATTAACATTTCTTAAAACTAAATTATTGTCTTTAACAGCCAGTCTTATAAAGGCCACTAATCTGACGTTAACTTTAATTCCCTGTTAAAATAAACAAAAACGCATCAAAATTTGTTTACTAATGAATAAAATGTCATAAGCACTAACATTTTGATGTGCTTTTGTTTATTTTAACAGCGATTTAAAGTTAACGTCAGATTAGTGGCCTTTATAAGACCGGCTGTTAATCTTATAATTTACAAATGTCTCTTTGCGTTGCACTCACAAACGTTATTTTAATCACGGCTCTGCTCTGTTTTCACTTTGTTTTTATAAATGCACTAGTTGTTGAGTTCCTCACTTTCATGTCTCTTGCCACACACCGTTGCCATTAATTAGCCATTGCTCTCTTACAATCTCTTTCTATTCTGCTTCGAACTGAATTACCTTTCTGCTATGCTCACAATTTTCGCCATCATCTGCTTTGACTTAACAAACTTACGCTGTGTTCAAATTGCAGCCAACAAACCATTTGTGTTAAATACATTTTATGCGGTTTGGCTTTGCATGTGCGCAAACCTTCCATTTTAAAATTATTAATTAACGAGCCAATTCAAAACCCCCTGAACATGTCCTGTCTTAGCGTGCCTTTCTCTACTAATTATTAGTTCTCGCATCTCATTATCAATGCATTTACTATGTTACTTTCGTTTACCATAGCAGTTATTTAAAATATCTCTACTCTGTGCTTATTTGAATGTTGATTGTCCTGCATTGCAGTCAGAGCCAATTCGTGGGCTTAATACCATTACAGTATATGTGAAAGGTCGAGAAAAAGCAACTTTTCTACACCACTTTACTACCATCCCAATCGTCGAAGTTGAATAACAACCGGCCCTCACCCCATTACAACCCGCTTGTTTATATCATTCCAAACCGATTTGTTACAGCACTTTGTCTAACGTGTATCATATATATAATCACTATATAATGGAATAAAACATTTCTAATTTTTATTGTGTTTTTATTTACATACAACATATACAGTATTACTACATGGGTTACACATCTACGTACTAGTGGAAAAGCGTTCTACATAAATTTTCTGCCTATGTTCTGCGCACAAGACGTCTCGTAGTACTTCAGCCACAGTAAGTATCCTTCGCTGGAACCGCAACCTGTCCATAGCTTCTCGTTCCCAGTCCTTTCCGAGCTTCTCGATACGTGTACACCCACGTATGCAGGGTATACACCGTATTCTTGGCGTCATCAAACTGCACGCTCTCCTTCATTTAGCTTCCTTTCTATAAAGCCTTTTACTTCACACAGATGCCACTCCAGGCCAAGACTAACTCTTAAATCTACAAGGTCTTCCTTTATGACTCCGTCTAAAAATAGTCGACCAACAGCTGCACCAATTTTGTAATAATAATAAATAATAATTTCATTCTGTCGCTACATAAATGCAGATGAAAACAAGTCCAGTACCCCAAATACAAGTACAATATACATACAACTTTAAGAGGCATTAAAAATATTCATTTAAGCTATAAAACCAGTTGTGATATAAATATTGTTACGATTTATCTTCTGGGATATTAAAAATTATACGCCGCTTCTTGTTTTAAGCATTTATTTACAGCAATTTAATTTAACGATTTACAAAAACACAAGAACTATTAATGCGGAACACAAATTATTTATACACTAACAGGAACTATTTCTAACAACAAATACACTTTATTTATTTACATACGACTTCAACATGAATGATTTATATCGCAAGCTTCGCACACTTCAAGCTAGATTCGGACTCCCCACCTTCCCGCTGTGCTGGCTATATATTCGCCGGGTGAGTCATTCCGGAAGCGTCGAGATATTCTCGACTATTCTGGCAAATGCTGACGCATCGCCAGCAATAATCCCGAGGTCGTTCCCGAAGGCTGACTCATCCGTTTGCCCGCGACCCGGCTCAAGGTCGTTGCACTGCCCCCGCCTGTTCTGTTCTGTCCCAAAACCAGTTGCAACGGGTGCCTGTCCTCTCGCTCTTGTGGGGGTTCGATGGCGGTATTTGCAGGCGGTGCCCTTCTTGCACACGGACTGGCTAAAGAAGTAGCAGTCCACCGTGGGCTCAATGCTTCCCAACGGGCTGTAACAGCAGACCTCGATCTGGATGCCGGTTGTCTCTTGTACTGCTGATCGGTAGGCCATCAGGAACAGGTGAATGTACTGGTGCCAGTCACGCTGATGCTCGGAAACCACCTTGGACAGGTGCTTCCCCATGGTTCGGTTCATCCTTTCCACCATGCCGTCCGATTGAGGATGGAGGGCAGTGGTCCGGGTCTTGTGTATCCCCAGTAGCTTGCAGACGTTCTGGAACAGTCCGGACTCGAAATTCCGGCCCTGGTCGGAATGTAACTCCAGGGGTACTCCAAAACGGCTGAAGCACTCCTTCACCAGAACATCAGCGACAGTACCGGCCTCTTGATTCGCAAGGGCGTACGCTTCGGGCCACCTGGTGGAGTAGCCCATGCACACCAGGATGTATTTATTTCCCGATTCGGTTTCGGGGAATGGTCCGGCGATGTCAATGGCTATCCTCTCGAACGGACCACCGACGTTGTGCTGCCGCATCGGGGCTCTACGTCTTCCAACCCGTCCGTTTCCTGTAGCGCAGGCTTCGCACCTCCGGCACCATTCCCGGACGTCATCTTTGCAGCTCGCCCAGTAGAACCTCTCTCTACTCCTTGGAACCATCAATTGTGATCTCGTTGCCCTACCGTCCTCATCTTCCAAGATTCTGGTCAGGACGTTGTTGTCCAGCTACAAGGAGTCCCATTGCGCCCAATAGGTCTTCACCGTTGGGTTGGTGGCGGAGACCTCCTACCAGGTAGGTCGACGGCCATCTCGCTTCCAAGCTATAACCGTGCCTAAGTCGGGGTCGTTCTCCGGGCTGTTCTGCAACTCGTCTGGCTCCCACGAGTCGTCGACTACAGTGATACGATTGATGGGTACCGCATGACTCTCCAACTTCGAACAGTGGCCGCAGTCCGCAGGGCAGGGCCTCCTGCATAACGCATCGGCGTTGCGGTGGGCTGTGCCAGGTCGATGATTTATTTCAAAGTCGTACTCTTGTAGGCGCTCGATCCACCTAGCCACCTGTCCTTCAGGGTTCTTGAACTGCAGTAGCCATCTTATAGCAGCATGGTCGGTCCTCAGCAAGAATCTTCTGCCAAACTCGAATGATATATGTTTTACTACGTCGGTACGGCCGCTAGGATGATTTCCGCACTCGAAAATGTCTTGGTACCGGACCACCAAATCTTCGATCTTTTTCCGTTCTTGTTGGCTCATGCCCTTGCAAGTAGACATCACGGTTTTAATTAATGCCTTTGGGCAGCCCTTTGTCTTGCTGCCGCTGTCACTATTAATCGTTCTGACAACGGCGGAGACCGGGGTGCACCTTCCCAAGGTTGTGTTTTTCCTGACGGTTGCCGGTTCCCTGTTGATGTTCATCATCCTTACTGGGACCTTAAGCCCAGTCTTTACCAACGTCTTCCCAACCAGGATACCATGAGTGAGCTCCTTGTCATAATCGGGTTCAATCCTGTGCACTACGTTGCCCCTGAGATCGCCATCCAGGTATGCATCCACGACCCTCACGGTTCGTCCCGGCAGAGTAACATCTTCCGCCAATACCACTCGTAGTGCGATCTCTTCTCTTGGGTGTAGGAAAAGCTCCTCCCCACCCAGGTGCAACACGCCGCGTCCCAAGTCTAAAGTGCACCCACCCTTATTCCTAACATCCAGTCCCAAGATGAACTCGTCCGCAACGTCAGCAATCAGGGTCCGATGCTTGAAGGTTTGATTCTCAATCTTCAATGTCAAATCAATTTCCCCATGTGTGATCACTACGCCTCCCGTGGCAGTGCAAAAGCGTATCCTGGTTGGCAGCAGCTGACCCTCGTCCCGTATTACGTCAGACCTGGCGATGGACTTCGTCGCTCTAGTATCCAACAGCAGAGACCGAACTCTTCCATCCTCTTCTTCAGGTTCCCCACGTAGTCCTCGCCGCCCGTTTCTTTGCCAGGCTTTCAGCTCTTTCTTAAGTTCCTCTTGAGCTTTTTCTGCCTTCTTTTGGCCGGCTTTCAATTCTTCCTTAAAATCCCCTAGTGCTTTTCTGCCTTGTCCTAGCCAGCTTGCACCAACTGGAAAAGTTGGCTTAATTGGGCCTCCATCTTGCTGCCTTGGGATCTCGTCACAAGCATGCACAACACACACTTAAATTTATTATCTGACTGTCGTTTATCGGTACTTGTTAATCAATTAGTTTATTTAATGTATGTCCAATAATTTTTTAATAGCCCCTGGTACAAACCCGACACCTGACGCCAAATGTTACGATTTATCTTCTGGGCTATTAAAAATTATACGCCGCTTCTTGTTTTAAGCATTTATTTACAGCAATTTAATTTAACGATTTACAAAAACACAAGAACTATTAATGCGGAACACAAATTATTTATACACTAACAGGAACTATTTCTAACAACAAATACACTTTATTTATTTACATACGACTTCAACATGAATGATTTATATCGCAAGATTCGCACACTTCAAGCTAGATTCGGACTCCCCGCCTTCCCGTTGTGCTGGCTTATATATTCGCCGGGTGAGTCATTCCGGAAGCGTCGAGATATTCTCCACTATTCTGGAAAATGCTGACGCATCGCCCGCATTAATCCCGAGGTCGTTCTCAAAGGATGACTCATCCGTTTGCCCGCCACCCGGCCCAAGGTCGTTACAATGTATTTTTAAACTAATTTTAAATTTATTTCCACAAATTTCTTTAATATATTCTGGTAATGCATTATATATTTTCACACATGTCACGGCTGGTAATTTCTCAAATACCGAATAATTATACTGGAATATGTGTATGTTGGTGCGCAATCGAGTGTTATGTTCATGTACATCGGCATTTAATTTATGATTTTTTTTTATTTCTTACCCATATACAACATTTATAAATGTATAGTGATACCACAGTTAATATCTTGTTATCATTAATAGTAGATTTAAGAGATTGACGTGGCGGTAGGTACGTTAAAAATAAACCTTACTATTCGCTTTTGCAAAATAAAAATTCTTTTTGCCTCAGTGAATCTGCCCCAAACTAAAGTATTGTACATAAGCACTGATTGCACCATCGCATGATACACACCTACCAAATCTTTCTGGGATATACAAAGTTTTAAATTACGTATGGCAAAATATGCCTTGTTTAACCTACAACAGATCATATTCACGTGAGCACACTAGTCGAGATGTTCATCAACCATCACTCCAAAAAACAGGCAATTTTTGCTTGGTGAAAGCGTTATGTCTCCACATTTAAAATCTAATTCTTGTAGTGGCACTCTTATATAATAATAATAATAATAATAATAATAGCCAAACACTAGATTTCGAGTATGAGGAACATCCAAGGTCAGCGCATATGTACTCTGCGATGGCTGTATAGTCCAATTCTGGATGTAATGATTCTACCGCATTCTGGGCACTCATAACGACCTGGACGCGGGGCTGTTCTCTGGTGTTCTCTAGGACCGTTGTATTGATTAACTATCCGCCTCCAGTGTGCTCTGTCTGCTGCGAACTCTTCCCATTCATGGTTAATGTTGACGCTTTTTAGTGACTCATGGAGGATGTCCTTATAGCGCAGTTTTTGACCTCCTGCTTTTCTGGCTCCTTGACAAAGTTCTCCATATGTTTTTCTCTAAGCGATTTTCATCTAATCGGATGAGGTGGCCGGCCCATCGGAGACGACACCTACTGACTAAGATCTCAATTTTGCAGCAGTTTGCTCTTCTCATGACCTCTTCGTTAGATATGCGATGATACCAACGTATCCCGATAATTTGTCTAAGGTGTCGCTGTTGTAGTCGTTCAAGGGCCTTAAGGTGTTTGGAATAAGGTGTCCAAGCTTCGCATCCGTAGGTGAGCGTTGGTATCACTATTGCGCGGTAAACAGCTAGTTTTACGTCCATGGTAAGATCGTGGTTCTGGAATACCCTACGTCGTAGTTTCCAGAAAGACCCCGAAGCAGCGCTGATGCGATTTCGGATTTCAGTATCGAGGTTCCCTTTGTTGTTTAAAACTGTGCCCAGATAGTTGAATGATTCTACTTGCTCTAGCTGGTTCTGTTTTATACTTATAATACCCTGCTGGTCGGGATTTTTAGGAGTAATCATGATCTTAGTCTTTTTGATGTTTATATGCAGGTCTAAGGACTCATACGCCCAGTTATATGCGTTCAAAATGTTTTGAATAGCTTCAGGTGTGTGTGCTACCAAAGCACAGTCGTCAGCATACATTAGTTCGGCGATGTAACGAGACCTTGTTTTGTACTCGGATTTCTTATATTGAAGTACACGCACGAAGTTTTTTGTAAATTCACAATGAGATTGTTGTTATTGCACCAATTTTTAAATTTTGTTATACTTTCTACTTTAAAAAGGAGCTCAGCAGCAGTATCCGCCGACACCGCCAATGACGTGCATCAGCATAAGTAATTACGCACTCGCCATCCAAATAATATTGGAGGTCGTTAGTTTTTTTTTTTTATAATCAGATAACTATTTACAATCTGCTGCAAAGCAATAAGTAAATATTTTACATAAGAGTGGGTTTAGGTGGAAGTTGACGTTCATTAACGTCACTTCTGCTGTAACTTAATGTGAGAGTACTAGTACTAAAACCGGAAGGGTAAGTCCAAGGTGTATTGTCTTTTAAGTCTGCGGATGTGTTCACTGCTATCTAGTAGGTTTAATGCTAAATAGTTGGGGTGTAGTTCTAGTTTGTTGATGTATCTTTCACTGCTTTTAACTATTTCACTTTTCACTGAACTTATTTTTAGATCACTGTAAATGTCGGCATTGGTTATGTAGTATGGTGCATTGGTGATGGTTCTGAGTGTTTTTGACTGAAATCTTTCAATTATCGAGATATTGGAGGATGAAGCAGTTCCCCATATCTGGATACAATACATCCACATGGGCTTAAAGATGACCTTGTATATTAACAGCTTGTTGTCTAGAGAAAGTTTCGAGTTTCTACCCAGTAGCCAGTAATGCTTGCTGAATTTTAGATTTAGTTGTTGTCTTTTCTTCCATAAGTGCGTTTTCCAGGTGAGGCCCTTGTCGAGATGTATTCCCAGATATTTAGCCGAATCGGCCTGCGGGATTTGCTGTCCATTGAGCATTATTGGCGGGCATATACCACGTCTTTTAGTGAATGTGACGTGCACAGATTTCACTTCGGTTATTTTGATGCGCCACTTCTTAAACCAATCGTAAACAGTATTGAGCCTGTTCTGCAGTTTTGCTGATGCTCTAATTGGATCATCGTCGGTAGCTAGCAGCGCAGTATCATCCACGAATGTGGCGGTTGTAGTAGTTTCACAAGTCGGTAAGTCAGCTGTGTAGAGGAGGTATAAGAGCGGCCCCAGGACACTACCCTGGGGCACACCAGAATTTATGGACATAAGATTAGTGAGTTCATCTTCGTGCTTAACTTGGAATAACCTATCGTGTAAATAGGATTTTAGAATGCGATAGTAGTTATCCGGTAGCCATCTCTTTAGTTTATAGTGCAGACCCTTATGCCAAACTTTATCGAACGCTTGACTAACGTCGATAAATACTGCACTACAGTACTTTTTTGCTTCGAAGGATGCATTTATAATATCTACCACGCGATGGACCTGCTCTACGGTTGAATGCTCGGCCCTAAATCCGAACTGGTGGTCCGGTATAAAGTGTTTATCTTCTACTATGGGCATTAATCTTTTGAGCAATAGTTTTTCAAACAGCTTAGAGGTAACAGGTAGCAAACTTATAGGCCTGTAGGACTATGCAATGTTTGGGGGTTTACCGGGTTTTGGAATTAAGATTATTTTCGCAACTTTCCACTGTGCAGGAAAGTGTCCAGTTCGTAGTATGGCGTTAAATATAAGTGTTAACAACTTAAGTCCTTTATTCGGTAGCTCTTTTAGAATACGCCCTGTTATAAGTTCATATCCAGGAGATTTCTTTACTGGCAATTTAGCTATGGCTGTTTTTACTTCCTTCATTTTGAAGTTTTTAATTGGTAGCGTAAGTTGTAACGGGGCCTCTAGATAGCGTTCTATTTCGTCTTCGTCTATTCCAGGGATGCCAGGTTCAGGTTCAAAAACTTTTTTGAGGTGATTTGCGAAAACTTCCGCTTTTTCGGCATCACTTTTAGCCCATGATCCATCTGCTTTACGGAGTGGCGGCACTGGCTTCTGAGGCTGTTTAAGCCTTTTCGTGGCTTTCCATAAGGAATAGTCGCTTTGTTCTGTTGCAGTTAGTTCCTCTAGATACTTTTGAAAGGAGTCATTCCTATAGTCTTGCAGAAGCTTTTTGAGTTCTCTGGTGCAATTGTTTAGTCTTCGCTTTTCTTCAGGATACCGTCTATTGTGCCATTCTCTTCTCAACCTTCTTTTTTCCCTTATCTTATTAGTAATTTCACCAGGATATCCTCGTTTGATTGGGTGGGGTGGGTTAGAGAGAGTGGATTCCCAGGCAGCATTCTGCACTAAGGTTTGAAATTTTTCTATTGCTTGTTCAATGTCTTCAGCCGTTTTTAACGGAACGCTATCAGTTATATTTCTGTCCACTATCTCTCTGAAATAGTCCCAGTCCGTTCTGCAATTGTGTAGTTGTGGCGCACTATTTCTGGCAATTATATTTGCACTTATGGTTAGGAGTACAGGGGAGTGATCAGATGAGAGGTCTTGCAGATCTTCAACTTTTAGGTGTGCTTGACTAATTCCTTTGGTGACGAAGAAATCTAGGCAATCAGGGATTTTTGTCAGGTCGGTTGGCCAATGGGTTGGTTTGCCGGTAGATGCAAAATCTAGGTTTTTAGTTTGGATACTGTTTTCTAGGGCTCTGCCCCTTGGGGTATGTAATCTCGATCCCCATAGTGGACTTTTGGCATTGTAATCTCCACCAGAAATAAATCTTACACCTAATGTGTGAAAGTACTCATCAAATCCTTCTTTGTTCGCTCTATAGCGCGGGGGACAATACGCTGCTGATATTGCTATAGGTCCATGCCAGTCTTCCACTATTACGGTTGTGGCCTGTAGAAAATCTCTGCTAAATTAATCTAGCTCGTAGTGCTTTATTTCTTGCCTGATAATTATTGCAGTTCCTCCTCTGGCTCTTCCGTTTGGGTGCTTTGTGTCGTATGTTATATAACCAGATATTTTAAAGTAGGTTCTCTCAGTAAAATGAGCCTCTGAGATAAGTAGTACGTCTATTTGGTTAGTTTTAATAAAGGCTTCTACTTCTTGACGATGATTTGTCAAGCCATTTGCGTTCCAAGTCACTATCCTATATTGAGCCAATTTTAGGATCAATTTGTTGTCTAAGAGTATTGATTTCAGCAGATAAGGTATCTATAGTTTTACGCATTTCTCGTGCTTCTCTCAGTAGATCCATAATTACATTATTTTGATTTGTAATTGTTGACTGCATAAATTGTATTGCTTGTCTTAAGTGGTCTGCGTCTGAGTTTATTTGTGTTCTAGCTATTTGTGCATATGTGTTGCCAGACGTTCCGTTACCAGAGTGGGGTTCAGTATTTATTGCTGTGCTATGTTGCTGCATGTTACTATTTTGTCTCAATGGTGGGAAAGCTGTTGGTGTTATTGTGAAGTTAGGCATTGTACGGGGTTGCATTACTGGCTTAGGTTGCGTATTAGGGTAACGTCTGTTCAGTATTTCCGTGTAGACCTGGCAGCCTTTGAAGTTAGCTGGATGGTTGCCTTTACAGAGAGCGCACTTATTTTCAGTTGGGTTTTTAGAGTTACATTCTCTAGTATCGTGATTGGCCCCACAATTTACGCATCTGAATGGTCGTGTGCAGAAGTTACGTGTATGGCCATAGCATTGGCATCTCTTGCACTGCACTAGAGTATTTTTCTTGTGAGGTGACTCAACTTGTATTTTTGCATTTAGCAGGTATTGTATGTCGAAGATATCTTTATTATTGTCTTTAGGTTCGAGTTCTATAAAGAATAGATTTTTAGGCTCTTGTGTCTGTTTGTTTTTGCATGTTGTTATGATACGTGGCGTGTGACCTTTTGCTTTAAGTGCTGCTTCGAGTTCAGCAGTGTTAGTTGTGTGATGGAGGTTCCTAATTACTATTTTGTAGCTTCTTTCATCTTTTAAGCTAAAAGTGTGACGCGCTACGTTGTTTTGGTCAAGTATGATTTTTATCTTTTTGTAGTTTTCAACGGAGTAAATCTGTAATTTGATTTTGCTGCCGTTCATGATTTGATAGTGATAATCTTTTTTAGTGACTGTGCTGTCGATAATCTTTAATAATGGTGCTAAGTCTATAACATGATGTATTATGAAAGGCGGTAGTCTTTCTGATCGTATTTCCGTACTTGAATTTTTATCACTACTTGTCTCTTTAGCCTGATTTGTGTTGGTCGCTAATGCTTCATATCTATTGCGTGTTTGAATTATTTTTAGTTTGGTTCGTCTTTCAGTGTCTTCAGGACTTGTGTGTTGGCTTCGCTTTTTACTTGGACGAATTTCCTGAAAATCATTTATTTTAATAACTTCAGCTGTTTCTTCTTCTTGCAATTTTTGTTGATCTTTTCCTTTGTCATGCGTTATTCTATCTACATCCATAGATTGTAATGTTGACGAAGATGACGGCTGGTTGTAAGAGTGTCCGCTTGTTGGAATAACATCTCCAGGTGCCAATGTATTTTGTAAATAATGTGTACTGGCAAAGTCTAGTGTTTGCATGTTATTAAAAGTGCTTACCGGCTGTGTGAATGTTGGAGCTTGGGTATAGTTGTAGATCGGTTGGGATGAGGCTAGGTGTGGTCCATTCATGCTGTAATGCATAGGCTGTTGTTGCATAGATTGTAATTGAGGCTGGAAGAGTTGCCATTGCATTGGATTAGCACCGTTTGGAAAATTTTGTGTTTGTTGATCATAGCCGGGAACGTAGGTTTGACCAGTTAATGGGTAGTTTTTCGTTATAAATTGTTTGTGAGTTCTGTAGATATGATCCACCACTGGTTGATTGCATTATTGGTTTTATTTTACGTACGTTTGGAGTAAATTATTTAAAGGTAAACACTCACTGATAACTAGAAAGATTATAACAATGACCCGCAGGTCACGCGCTAATCGCGTTGCACTTGATATCTAGAGTCGCACGCTGGTATGTGTTTACGCTTCAAAACTCAAACGCGGATTGAGGTCGTTAGTGAACAAAATATAAATCAATGGCCCAAGGGTTGACCCCTGAGCCACGTCAAGCTCCATATCAAATTGGTTAGACAAGTGGTTGTATATTTTTGCAATCATTTTCCTATTTTTAATAAATGACATAATTACATCATTGGCAATGTCCCGTATGCCCAGACTATATAACTTGGTTTTCAGGAATTCATGGTTGATCGAGTCGAATGCACAGCTCAAATAAAAAAATATAGGTACCGACAACGTATTTGTCACCATCTAGCTTATCGTAAACAAATTGTACAAAGTCAAACGTCGCTGTTTCGGTAGATCTTTAGCTTCGATATCCATGTTGAGATTTGGTTAAGACGTTAAATTTCTTAAGGTAACTCATAAGCCTAGAATGTAATAACTTTTCCATTATTTTTGATACCGATGAAATAAGCGATATTGGTCTAAAATTTCCAATAATATGGGGATCAGCTTTTTTTAGTAGAGGATGAATGATTGCTGTTTTTATACCACACGGATGCACACCCTGACTAAAAGCTAAGTTTATTATATGCACTAAAGGTTCACATATATAAGGCATAATTTCCTTTAACATTTTTGAACTGAGGCCATCTAGACCAGCCGATGTCGTATTACATATTTGTGTACATACATTGTTTTCATTTAGATCTGTTGAAAATAAAACCATCGAATTTGCTGACATTGAAAGTGTTGTACATTCGTTCGATAACGAGTTAAAATTTTCAGAAAGTTTATTTTGAGCTAACATTTAAAAATACTCACCAAAGCTGTTTGCAATCTTTACAGAATCTTTCGCAATGGAATAATTGATATTTAGTACAATTTGTTTATTTTCCTTACATCTATTCAACTTTTTATTAACTATTGCCCAGACAACTTTGGTTCTGTTATCAGATGTCTCAATGACAGATCCAAAAAAGCTTGTTTTGCTTTGTCAATGTTTTTCTTATATTTATTTTTGCTACTGTTTTTATTTTTTATACAACTCTTCGTCACTGAACCCGCTACATCCTAACCCGTATACGACTTCGTGTGACGCGTCGAACGCTAAATCCCAACGTACTTAAATCAAACAAGTAGAGACACTCACTGTCGGTTCCTTTAATGTCAAAATAGCGATTTGGATGACCTTGAACCGCTCCTGGGGAGGTACTTTCTGATAGTACTAATAGATGGTGCCACTACTTTATCATCAGATGATTGGTAGCAGAACCAGTAACTGGGCTCGATTGGTAGAAGTTTGTGCTGCCATCTGATAGTCAAGCTTAGAAATACCCCCCGAGTCACTGTCCCAGGCACTTTAGACAAGTTTCAACATTTGGCATGAGTGTCTCTACTTGTTTGATTTTTGTACGCTGTAAATCCTCTAACGAACTCACTAATCGTTCAACAGCACTAGGTACGTCTCTTGCTGCTGGTCGAGCGGCCTCAGCATAACACATCCACATGACTCAACTCCCAGCTGCCGACTAAGTTCTTCAACTTCTACGTCACACGTTACCATAGTACTCGCAAATGTTAGCACTTCCACCATACACGCAGTCTTTTCAGAGTACTCCTCCAGCTGATCCACTACAGACTTTACATTGACTAAACAGTCCCCAGAAAGGGTTGCTACTTCCTTCACTATTTCTTTATAGAAACTCTCAAAGTGTAACGCTTTTAATTGTGCATTTCGCACTTCCACGAGTTTCTGCAAGAGCCACAACTCTTCTACAGTTTCGCTCGCTAAACACACCTCTGACAAGCCTACTTCCTCCAATTTTATTATTTTCCTTGTCTGGATCGCTTGAAATACAATCCTCTTCCTTCCTATTTCCCGAGCTGGCCACTGACCGTCGAGGGAATAGAAGTAGTTGGAAATCACTCCTTGATTTGCAATTAGGGCTGTCCATTCCCATTCATCTTACTGCACCCAATAATTTTTGGTACCCCGTATTATAATATTTGGGGTAAATTGTGAACTCCACTCAAATCCGACACTGACGAATTTGATTTATTTAATTTGTACGTCCTACTATTCAGAAGTGCCGGACAGAACAGTGGTTGTGACCTTGCTCTTGAACGTGGTCTTGGGCTTGACCTCAAGGCCAAGTGGTGGGAGGACGTTCCAAAACTGTCCACTACCCTCTACTAGTATTAATTCAGAAAGTATCTAATTTTAATTAATACAGTTGTCACTTGTCACCTTAAGTTGACAAATCTCAGTCCGCTTCTCAAGCAAGCCCTTTAATGCTGTATATTTTCTGTCATGGTTTTCACTGTTGCATCAAATACGGCGCATGCTGGAAATGTAGTTTAGGAACTTGGAACGGCCAAAAAAGAATTGTTTAGTTTACTCTGACAGAGTAGATGCAATATTAAGTATTTCAAATGTTCCAAATGCTAGCGCGACATATGTTTTTTGTCTACGGTTACTTCGATGAATATTTTTTTGAATCACGTGTTATAATTCTGGCCCCATTGGTATTACAACAATAGTAGAGGTGATAAAATATATTTTCAAATATAGAATAGTTACTTTTTTCTAATGCCATTTAGGCTATTGACAGCTGGGAGGCCACAGCCCTTACAGGGCAGCAGCCACTGATTTTATGTAATACGAGTTGCTGAATTTGTGGCGAGCGCAAAGGGCTCAACTCTATTTAAGTCAATTCTCAGTTGATCGTATTAGGCAGTGTTCAACTCGATAACGTTTATTAAAGAATAAATTTCACTACTTACCTTTTCGGATTTTGTTCTTTAGTGTTTTTTGCACTCGTAACGACCGTAAATTTGGATTTAGCTATGAAGCTCTTAAAACATTAGTGCACTCACTAATTTACTTAGCATAAAAAATTAACAGCACCATCTAAAATGAAACTATGGCTAAATAGTAATTTATTAACTACGAATGAAAGCAAATGTCTATGCATGAATTTTTCAATAAACAGAAATACGTCACCCAATTTCAAAAAATATTTATATCTCACACTGAAAAAAAGTCAAAATAAATAACAACTGCACTTGCAAAAAATTTATTACAAATTTTAGTAGTCTTACATATCTAGGAGTTACAATAGCCAGTAATTTAAAATGGCACAAATACATTATTCAAATATGCTTAAAAATTTGGAATTATTTTCAAATTTTTACAAATGAGAACGATTCTTTAATTAAGCTGAAAAATATTCTGTATAACACACGTGTCGAATCTATAATAAAATATAGTATAATTTTTTGGGGTGTTGCATACAAGAATGTCATTAAGCTCAGAAGTAATTAAAAAAAACAATAATTAAAATTCTTTAAAAAAAATGGCTACTATGGGACAGCACAATTGTTTAAAGAAACAGGACTGTCCACTATCCAGCAAATGTTTCAGTTATCTTGTAACGATCTAATATCGATATTCAAATACTAATCTACAAATTCTTTGAGAATACCCTGTATATATGCATATTTCGAATGTATGGTACTACGCGGTATTATTTTCTGCGTGACCTTCCCGTATTATAGGCATTTTATTTTTTTATTATTTTTTTTTGTGATGTGCGCTGCTAGAGAGTAGACGTGTCGTGTGTAGCAGCTAAACCAATTTAAACTAAATTAGTTATAAACCTAAGGAAACATGCCAGATCAAAGGTCCACCCGCTCTTCGGCCGAGGAAGATATTCTGATTAAAAAAGTTGTAGAAAAGGTGTTAACGTCATCAACATTATGGGAAAACTTCGCTAAACAGATACGAGAGAGCATAGCCCAGGAGTTCAAGGTACAACTTAAGGCGTACGAAGATAAAGTGATGCAGCTTGAAAATGAATTAACCAAGGTAAAGAGAGAACTTCAAGTACACAAAGATGAAAGCGAACAATACTCCAGAAGGAACAGTTTGCGTATTTTTGGAGTGCCCGAGGAGCAAAACGAGGATACTGATAAAGTCATTAGTGATTTGTGTCAGAATAAGCTCAAGCTTGATATATCTCCTAAAGATATTGATTGCAGTCATCGGCTACCGGGTAAGGAAGGTTTTTGTCGACCGATAATTGTAAAATTTTTGAGTCGCAACACAAAAAATCTTGTATATAAACATAAACGCCTACTGAAGGGCACCAAAGTAGTCATCCGCGAAGACCTAACCAAATACAGGCAGCAACTCCTACAAGCCACAGTAAAAAAGTTTGTTTCTAAACGGGTGTGGACAAGCTCATGTAAAGTTTTTGTGAAACTTAGTGACAAAAATATCAGAAACATTCGTTCCATAAACGACTTAAATGGTGTAAACTAAATAAACTGATATCACACTCCAGCTGCTACAACATAATCTACCCTGACCTTTTGCAGTGTTTGGAAAGGATAGGCAGCTCGTCTTTTTGTTATTTTTATATTTTATTTATTTGAATTGCGTTTTTATTTTTGCAGGTGAGTGTCATGTGCTCCTGTATGTACGTAATCAGGTAATTAATTTTGTTTTAATATTGTAAATTTTAGATTTAACCTTTAATTTTATGCTACTTTATTAAATATATGGGAGCACATGAAATTCTGATAGCACATATCAATATAAGATCTTTAGTTCCAAAACTTCATGACTTGAAATTGCTTGTTAATAATTATAAATACGATGTTTTAGCTATTAGTGAAACATGGCTCTCAAGCGACATTGCCGACAATCTTATCTCTATAGATGGTTATGATTTATTTCGCCGTGACCGGGTAAGTAGAGCTGGCGGTGTTTGTATATACGCTAAAAGTTTTTATAGATGCACCACAGTAGATACTGGCGATTCAATAGAACAAATCTGGATCTCACTAAAAGTTAAAAAACGCTCAGTTTTGCTGGGATGCATTTATAAGTCGCCAACTGTCAATTATAAATGTTTTTGTGACGAATTGGAGCAGACTCTTACACTTTTGTCAAATTCCTCTGATTATATTTGTTGTCTTGGCGATCTAAATATAAATATGCTTAATTTAAACCAACCTGACACAATGTATTTTCGATCTATGATAAACGCTTTAAATTTCATTCAACTGATTACTGATCCTACGCGTATAATGCGTAATAGTAAAACTCTAATTGATGTTATTCTGGTTAGTAGCACTGAAATTGTGAATGATTGTGGAGTAAGTGCTCATGGGTTAGCTGACCACGAATCAATTTTCTGTAAATTAAATATCGAACCTTTGTCTACCCCAGTTGATTCTAAAACAATTAGAAATTTTAGTCAATTTAATTTGGAGGAATTTCAGGCTGATCTGCATAGAGTGCCTTGGCAACAAATATTTTTCTTCAGAGACATTAATGAAAAAATACATTTTTTCGTACACTAGCATTGAAAGAGCTACTTTGCCGTACAATTTATTAATCAGAAAGTTGCATTTTGCGGTACTCGTACGGCAAAGTAGTATTTTGCGGTATTCGTACGGCAAAGTAGCACTTTGCCGTACGTTTCCTTAGTTACAACACATATAATATTACATTACATTAATATTACTCTACTTATTTGCTATATACAAGGATAAATTTAGTATTCCGTTTTGTATGCTAGTGTACGAAAAAATATTGTACGAAACTCGTATGAAAGTGGCTTTTCCACACTCGTCTCGAAATTCCGGACTCGGCCTAACGGCCTCTTCCGGAAACATCTCACTCGTACTGGAAAGCTCCACTTTCTATACTTGTTACGTAAATTACTATTTTAAGTATTAACTTAAGCAATACAATTAACGTGCATGCTCCAGTCAAAACTATTAATATAAGTAAACCATTCGTTCCTTGGTTGACCAATAATATAAAAGTTGCCATGAAACTTAGAGATAAGGCCTTAACCAAGTATCGTAAAACTAAGTCTTCTGCTAAATGGGAATATTATAAGTCGCTGCGCAATCTTGTTAATCAAATGATTAAATCTGAGAAAAAGGCATACTTTCAATTTACAATACAAAATTCTAATTCAAAACAAATGTGGAATAAATTAAAAAAATTAAATATTGGCGCTAAAGCTAAAATTGCAATCCCAACACATTTATCTGAAGTCAATGAAATAAATAATTTTTTTGTAAAATCGTACTAAAATATGGTCATTTATGCATTAATTTGCGGGCGTAAATAGTGCCGTTTGCGCCCTAAGGCCTAAAAATAATTTGCGGGCGTAAATAATGCCTTTTGCGCCCTAAGGCCTAAAAAACCAGCATCACATTGGCAACCAACAACAATTTGATTTTTGAGAACGAATCGTGCCATTTATTTTTCAAAGCTTTATGGTGGATTTTACAAAAAATCTTGTTTGCATTTCGGGCGTGAACGGCGATTTTGGCCCTTTGGCGTTTTATAATCCTTCGGCCCTTCGGGCCTCTGGCTTATAATTCCGCCGCGGGCCAAAATCGCCTCCTTCACGCCCTTAATACAAAAATAGCTATTATATAAATTCGATTCCTGACATTAACAATACTGACGTTGACGACATTGTAAGTTTCTATCAAAACAATAAATTAACTTCGAACGATGTACAATTTAAGTTTAGAGAGATAAATACTTCGGATGTACTTAAAATTATTCATGAAATAAAAACTAATGCCGCAGGACACGAGGGATTAAATATAGAAATAATAAAACTTTGTATGCCTGCAGTGCTTCCTTACATTACTCACATAATTAACTGTTCACTTCTTACAAATTTCTTTCCAGATAGCTGGAAGAAAGCAGTAGTTATTCCACTACCAAAAAAATCAAATCCTGAGGGTTATAAGGACTTAAGACCAATTAGTATCTTACCTGTTTTGTCTAAAGTCCTTGAAAAGGTGATGAATTTGCAACTGAGGGAATATTTATATGAAAATAAGATAATACCTGACATTCAGTCTGGCTTCCTACCTAACAGAAGTTGTTCGACAGCCTTACTATATGTCATAGATGAAATACTAACCGCTACTGATTCGAATAAAGTATCTGCGCTTACGCTACTTGACTATAGTAAGGCTTTCGATACAATTAATCACAAAATTCTGCTAGCTATACTGAATTACATTGGCTTGTCTGAATCTGCAATTGCCTTGTTTGAGAGTTATTTGACAAATCGTATGCAGTGTGTGAAAATATCAATGTCTACATCTAATTATTTACCAGTTGTCAAAGGAGTCCCTCAAGGTTCTATTTTGGGCCCTTTACTATTTATTATTTACACATCAACTTTCTACCAATGTGTTGAAACTTGTAAAGTTGAAAATGTTTGCCGATGACTCTCAGTTGTTGCACTCTTTCTTCCCAGATAAATATAGAGAGGCTGTACGTGATATTAACTTTGACCTCAATGCTATCAGTAAGGTGTCGAGGCAGCACTCTCTGGTTATTAATCCCCAAAAGTCAGTGGTTGTATTGTTTGGGAATAAGGATGCTGTAGCTGACCTGACTGATAAGATGCGAGTAGCGATTGATGATCTTCCCATTCCTATTAAAAGCGAAGCTAAAGATTTTGGTCTCATCATAGATAATACATTTCGGTATGAAAAGCATATTACCAATTGTATTAGAAAAAGTATTCAGGCACTGAAGTTAATTTATCCCCATAGACACGCTTTGTCAATTGAAACCAAGTCGCTACTTTGTAATTCACTTGTTTTATCCAATTTTTCTTACGGTAGCGAGATCTATGGCCCTTCTATAACTCAGGATTCTTCTCGTAAAATACAGAGAATTCAAAATTCCTGTTTACGTTTAATCGTTGGCATTAGAAAATACGAACGAATATCATATAAACTAAAAGACTTGCAATGGTTAAATATGCAAAATAGACGTCACTTACAGTATGCTACTCTTTGTCACAAAATTATTCAAACAAGGCAGCCAGCTTACTTATATAATAAAATCAACTTTAGGACAGATGTGCATACTCTAAATCTAAGATTTAAAGGAGGCATATCTCCTCCTTCACATAGAACAGTGTTATTCGAACGGTCTTTTCAGTTTCAGATTTATAAGATCTACAATGATATACCTAAAAAATTTAGAAAACTCCATCACATCAATTTTAAAACGAATATGTATAGCCATCTATATAGAATACAAATAAGCTAAACGTCATGACATTATTGTTGTTGAGAAGCAATTTGGAACTATTAGTAAACGTGCAACGACATCACTTATCTATATATGTATATGTAATATTTTTTTTGTATTTAATCCATTAGTTGTAGGCAATGTGTCCACGGTATTTATCTAAATTATTCAAGGCGCCACTGGAAGAGCAAGGGTGGGAAACCACTAATTTGAATTGGCGCCTTGTAATTTCTTCAGTCAGTCAGTTTATTTTGTGTTTTATAAATATTGTATTATATATGTTTTATTTGTGGTTGAGGAATAAATATATTATTATTATTATTCGAAATAGAGACTTTCTGAAGTGCACCTCGCAGTTAGCGGATTTTAAATGTATTCATGTGCACAGTGAACTTTTATTTCATCAAATTATTATTCTGGAATGTTAATTGAGTCTTAGCTGGGTTTACTGCTAATACGGGGTTATGAGAAATCGTACAGTTTCATTCCAATCCAAACATTTGGTATAGAAGGGTTCAATATAAACCTTAAGTTATTTTCGCAAATATAACTTCTAAACCTCATAGTTGCTTTTCTTATTTTAGCTTTTTGGGATTGTTAATTGATTATTAGATGGTGTTACTACTTTTACGGAGTTACGAGAAATCGTACAGTTATTCCAATTCAAACATTTGTTGCAAAAGGGTTCGATATAAACCGTAATTAGTGTTATAATATGTCAATAAGGGTACCACGCAAATATATTTTTGTATTCGTGCTATCAAATCTTAGGTTGATTAAAAGTTACTTGTTAATTGATAGATAACATAAATAGTTGTATGCCCTTTATAATATCTTATTTATCTGCAACTAATCAAATAAAAACTCTAGCTCAAATTTCGGTAAAGCAATTGCTCGTCTCGGTTGGATCCACCCTGAATGCATAATTTATCAAAATCGTTAAATACGGATCTGTTCTCCGCTTTAGCTTGACGCGCACAATCGAAAATCTGAAATTAGGTCAAGTTTAACCAAGATGGACGCTGTTTGCAAGATTGCGTCTATTGACTGATAAATATTGTGAAATCGATCAGAGTTCTATCGGTAAATATTTGAATTAGGCTGTTTTCCCGGCATTAATTTGTCTTCTGTTTCAGATCTTGCGGGCACGCTATTTCATTTGTTTTTATAGCGTCGGTTTTTAGAAAAACATAACCTCAACTCTGATTATTGCAATGTCCGCGTCTCTGGCTTTTAATAGATGTTTAATATGCCTGGGGTCGGCTTCCTCAGGTCATACTCTTGCTTTATGGTAAGTTTCAGGCTTCTAGCACCAATATTTTCTGGTAAAACTAACCTGCGATTTCTGCAGTCTGCGGCAAGCTCCGCGGGTGATGTCAAGTGGCCGGATCTTCTCCTGGGGTGCTGACGTACCGGACTCCTATACGCCGGACGGACGTGCAGCAGTTGAAACCCCGGGCTCAGGAACCTCTTTCTTGGCTGTGGCTCAGGATCGTAGGCTGGGATGAGTATGGCGAAGCTCTCGGAGACGTCAATGGTGGGAAATTATTTTTATATAATAGAAATTTAAACCCACACTTCCATTTGTAGCCGGGTAAATTGCCAATACAATGGTGTGCTTTATTTTAATAAATTCAATTGGCTTCTATGTAAAAACTGGCTGTCATTAAAATAATTTATTCATTTGTTCTCTCTCCATTAATTTGTTATAAACAAAAGCTAGTTATTTTAAATTAATTCCGGATGTTAACATGGTTCAAACTACTGACTTTTAACAATAAATTCTACTTAAAACTAGGATTTTGTACTCTAATATTAATTCTAAAATAATTATTTACATTTATATTAATTTTTCGTATCTATTTGTCACTGCACGTCTCTTTAATTTGCGTTTTAAATATCCACATGTCACTGCATTGATTCGAGTATTTATTCGCGCATTTCCTGCACTGGTTTCCTTTGAATTCACTGTTTTCTTTTCACACATTTTTAAGTTCATATGCTGTCTCATTTTCTGTAATTCCTACAACCCTTGCCTTTTGATTCTTATGGTTTCCTTCAAATGCTTTAATGGCTTCATTCTTATCTGCTCGTTGCATGTTCTTAAGTTTATCTATCTTTCAATTACCTTTCTTATAAAACCCTGACTGGATTTTACTATATTAAACTGTACCTGAATTCTACGCTTCATTCCCCTGCGTTTTCCGATCAATCTTGTAATTATTAAATTTCATTCGGCTTGGCATTTACTTTAGCACAAACCTAATCAATTAACTGAACTTACATCCAATTTGGATCCCTGTGCGAATCGAGCTTTGCTTACTGCGTTGATTAATTAATTATTCTGCAATTACTGGCACCTCATTACAAATGTATTCATTCTGGCCAATTAAAATTTTAGCTTTGCAGTTATATAAAATATCTCACTCTGAGCTTTCATGAAATGTCCATTAATTTGGCAATGCTAACAGAGTTGATGTGTAGGGCTTAAAACCATAGCAGTAGGTATGTTTTATTACGATGAATTGTACCGCTATAAATGCTAGATGCAGGTTTCTTTCAACCAAAAACCATAAGAAACTGTGTTTATGTTAAATCCAATTTATTGATTACAATATAATTTATAATATAATATAATATAATTTAATATAATATAGTAATTGAAAATATAATTATAACAATATAAGATATATAGAATAGATAATACATACTAATAAATATTAAAAATTAAAAATACACCATTTTTTGTATTGCCAGTTAAGCAAAGCTTGTGTTTGGCAATACGCTTTATTTTTAAAGCATTGATTAGGTATTGTCTTTACATCAATACGGATACATGCTTTTGGTTATATTAGAGTAAAAACGAGATACAGGTAGTCTAATTTAACTTAACTTAACCCGCAAATCAACACTCAACGAGGACCCATTTTTTAATTTTTGTAGTAAATTTACCTTTAGATACAATTTTTTTAAATTCAAGCGGCAATCTATTATATAGTTCTATGCCAGTATATAAAGAGTATCTTTGAGAAATGGTTCTGTCAAACTTGGAAATAACAATATTCAAATTAGTTTTAGCTCTTGTTTCATGTCTGTGTGAAATTTCATTTTTAATATTACTATGAGAATGTACAAATATTAAGGACACTTTGGAATATAGCTGCTTGATTGTCATAGCGCCCGCATCTTTAAATAAACTGCTAGTTGGATATCTGCGTTTTTTTTTTGTAGAGTATTTTTAACAAATATTTTTGTGTTATTTCCAAAGAATTAAGAGAAGCTTGATATAAACCTCCCCAACCTATAATACCATATTGTAGTAGGGACTGTACAAGGGCATCGTAGACAATTTTGTTGTTGATAATATGTTACTTAACATCTTAAATTTATAGATAATTTTTCTTAATTTATTATTTAACTCTTCTACGTGTTTGGACCATTTAAGTTTGTTATCGATAATTGTACCTAAATATTTAGTTTTATTTACAATTTCTATTTTACTACATGTACATATTTCACTATTTAAATTGTTGCAGTGCTCTGTATGTATATTGATGGCTTTTAAATCAGGTAGCAACTTTTCTTGTAAGGCATATAACGTTGCTTTAGTTTTTTAATGTTGAGTGTTAATAGGTCGGTGTCTAATACAATTTTAATGATAGTCATATCCGATTCGACGTATTTAACAGCAGTATCCCATGTCTCTCCGCAAGTAACTTTCGCAGTGTCATCAGCAAATGAAAAATTTTACCGTTGACTGCAGTATTGAGTAGTTCATTAATATACACTAAAACAGGATTGGTCCCAGAACAATACCCTGCGGCACTCCAAATTTTATTTCGCATGCATCACTGATTTCGTTGCTTATTTTTACTCTTTGTTGTCTGTTTAACATATAGGATTGATAAGATCTAGAGCTGAACCACGAATACCATATCTCTCCAGTTTCTCGTAAAGATTAACATGGGAAACAGTATCAAACGCTTTTGCCAAATCTAAGTACACAGCTACGACTTTTAAGTTATTATCAAGTGATGTAATTATTTCATTAGTAACGTTAAAAATGGCATCATCTGTACTTCTACTGTCTCTGAATCCGAATTGGTTTTCAGATAGTACCTCATGCTTATTAAAAAAATTAACTAACCTGGTTTTAATACACTTTTCAAATATTTAGCTAAACTATTTGTTAGTGTAATTGGCCTATAAATTGTGGGAGCCTTTTTATCCCCACCTTTATATACAGGTACAACAGTGCCCTGTTTGAAACTTGTTGGAAATGCTGCAGTAGTAAAAGCCAAATTCTATACAAAAGTTAAGGGTTTTACAATAGAATTGCATAATATTTTGATAGTTTTGTTTGCTAAGTCATCGGGACCAGAAGCACAAGTATCTTTTAAATGTAAAATATGATTTTTGATTTCATTTTCAGTACTGGGATTAAGATATATTGTTTCTTTCACTGTTTTACTATTTTTTTTTGCAAGTATTTACTGGCACGTTAATTTCTTGGGTCATTTTTTCTGCGATATTACAGAAATAGTTATTGCATACATTAGCTATGCTTATTGGATCACTTACAGCATTCCCGTCAGCATCTACTATAGATTTAATTTCATTTACTGAAGTCTTACTTTTATTCGTAATATCGTTAATAACTTTCCAAGTTATTTTCACATCATGAGATGATTGGTTTAGCTGTTGCTGATAATAGATTTCTTTTGCTTGCCTTATTATATTATTTAATCGGTTTCTATAATTTTTATAATAGTTTTTAAGGTTTTTGTTGTTGTTATTATTTTTTGTGATGAATTTTTTTAGTTTGTCCCTATACCGAATAGAATTGATAATACCGTTGGTGATCCAAGGTTTTATTCTTCTAAATTTTGAACTAACTTTTTTTTCGGATACAGTAGTAGAGTCTGCTATATGTTTTTTTAGTACAGCCATAAATTTATCCAGCGCCTCATTTACATTACTAGAATTATAGATCTCGTCCAAAGATTCATTATTAATTCTATTAACAAGTTTCTCATATTCAATTTTCTTATGTACGATTTTGCTTTTTTCTGACAGTCTTGAATTAGTGTTTAATAATTTAATATTACCAAATACAAACAGAGGAAAGTGATCTGTGAAGTCCGATTTCAGTACAAGTACGGTAAGTTTTTTAATACTTATTTCAGAGTATTTTGCAAATATATGATCCAAACACGTTTCAGAATATTTATTTACTTTAGTGGGAAGATTTGAATATGCAATAAAACCATATTCATTCAGTATATTTAGATAATCGTCTTTTTCACTAGAGTTTGCTGTATCAGCGATGTCAATATTTACATCACCTAGAAAGAATTCAAGTTGTTTATTACATGTGGCTGGTAGAAATTCTGCTAAGCTATTTAAATAATTGTCAATATTTGATGCATAAGACCTATAATTAGCTGTGACGCCAAAAGATAGATTTTTATAAGTGCAATTGAATCTAATAAAACTGCAATCATTAATTTTTATTATCTGCATTTCGTGTTCCAACTTATCGTGAATGTATACTATGGTTCCATCATTTTGGTTAAAATGCGAGTTATTATAGTAGATTTTATAATTACGAATTTGAAAATCATTTAAGTCAACTACATTCCATGTTTCTGAGAGAACAATTGCATCAAATTCAATATTTGTATCTTGCAGAATAATTACTAACTCCTCAAAATTTTTATTGATACTTCTTATGTTAAAGTGGCAAATCCTGATTTGTTCGGCTTGCGGGCCAGAACACAACCTTAATTCTTTTATATCAACATATTTTTTTTCACAATAACCGTAACCGTCTAGATGTTCCGTATCCATGCAAAAGACAATAAAGTAAAAAAAACAAAACAAAACAAACGCCAAGCAAAAGGAATAGATATGATTAAGTATTTTCTTGTTCTACTAAGTTATAAAATTAAATAAATTTTAACTTAAATTTGGGTAAAAATATAAGCTAAAAGTAATCAATGTACACGTGCAAGTTGTTCCCTTTTTCATAGTACATAAATATAAATATCAACATTAAAAAGCATTTTAAATATTTGCCGAATTAAACTTTTAAATAATAGGAATTTATAAAAACTAAAAAGTGTTCATGAAACTTAAATTATAATAATTATAATAATCAAAAGAAACAGTAAATCGCAATTGACTTCAATTCAACCAATAATTGAGATAGCATATAAAACCATATCGCGTATACATAATATATGTGATTGTAAAAAATATGTGTAAATGTAAGTGTGCTTACGAAGATAATTTTTCCAGATCTTCCATACACTGTAACCAAAACTTTTTCCCATTTTTGTTGACAATGATAACGCTGTCTTTAGACCACACGTCCTTGTATCCATAAATGTCGACAGCTCCATTTAGTAATTCCAGCCGGTTTCGCGTTAGGTCCTCTTTGATTACCGTTTTGGTGCCTTTGAGTTTCTTTTTGTTTTTGAAAACCATGTCTCGATAACGATAGCTAGTGAATTTTATTATAATTCCTCTAGTTTTCTCCACTTTGTAAGCTCCTACACGGTGGCAACGATCAATGTGGTCAGCTGATATAGAGACACCCATATGGTTATTAAGCAGTTCTAACACTAAGGTTTCCAATTTTTCATCTCTATTTTCGGTTACTCCAAATAGCCTCTAACTATTTTGCCTGGTGTACTGTTCTAGCAAATCCAGTTTCTTTAAATTATTTAAGTTTTGTTTCTCCAGTTCCTCAACACGAGCTTCTAGTTTTTTGTTTGTGTCAATTAATGTGTGGAATTTTTCTTCCAAGTTTTTCATAAGAACACCTGCTAAATTTTTTGCAAGCGTTTCGAGAACGGCTCCGTCCTTGAAATACTCCTCGATTGCACTTTTTGCACAGTTCTTAATGTCAGCTTGTTGGTTTTGTGTAAATACCATTTTTAAATATGCTAACCACAAATTAGTAACTTTAATAAACTAAGTTTAGGAACAACAGCACGACCACATCTAGTCACGTTGGCGGCGCATACCAGCATGCATTAAATTACTCTATTCAATATTTAACTTATTGTGTTTGTGGCGCCCAGTTTTGTTTATTTATTAAATTATTTTCAAGGAAGTAACAGTGAATTCCACGTGGTTTCTCTGAACCACCCCTAGATACTTGGTTTGTGCTCTTCGACTGTGATTTTTGGCTGACGGGTGTTACAATCTAGCATCATATGCTTACACAAAGAACTGGATTTAATAAAACGAGTTAATCATATGAAACTAGTGCAAAAACCATAAACACCATATCAGCCCTTTGCAAACTAAAACTAAAACCCAAAACACATTCTATTATCCGGCATCAAAACTATACAACCAAATTCAAAATGATATACAAAAAAATGTAAACCCTTAAAAAATTTCGTAAGGCAATGGATAGAGTAATACAATAAACTAAAAATAAACTTATAAACGCACCAATTGACTGTAAAAACATAATTATATACAAAGACCGTCTTGTTTATTTGCAGATGTCTTAACAAAAATACATATAGTCCATTTACTTGACATCTGCACTGTAAGCTACTCTTTTTGTTTAAAATACGGCAAAATTTTAATAAGAAAAGTTGTTCAGAATGGAAAATTATGGCCCTATACAAAATTTCAGGAAGTTCTACTTACTTAGATCAAACCGTCATTTTTAATAAATACAATTTTAACAGATTAAGTATGTAGACCTCACTAAAATTTTGTATAGAGCCATAATTTATCATTCTGAACAACTTTTCTTCGTAACATTTTGATGTATCATGAACAGAAAGAGTAGTTTACCTGAAAAGAAAATAGTCATCGCTTCACTGTCAAGGCCAACTTGTTTTTTAAAAACTGAAAATATTCTTAAAATTCTCTTCAGACCAAACAGGACCTAATCTCACAATCTAAAAATAAGTCCATCTCACCTCTTATAACATCAATCCTGGAATACACTGTATATGAAATCTAGTAATTGTGATTTAATTTAATATGAAGCTTTTCGCCTGTGTGAGTCCTCACATGTCTAACTAAACGACTTTTCTCTGTTGCTTTGAAATCACAAACAGAACAGGTATAAGGCTTCTCGCCTGTATGAGTCCTCACATGTCCAACTAAATTACTTTTCCGTGATGCTTTGAAATCACAAACAGAACAGGTATAAGGCTTCTCGCCTGTATGAGTCCTCACATGTCCAACTAAATTACTTTTCCGTGATGCTTTGAAATCACAAACAGAACAGGTATAAGGCTTCTCGCCTGTATGAGTCCTCACATGTCTAACTAAATCACTTTTCTCTGTTGCTTTGAAATCACAAACAGAACAGGTATAAGGCTTCTTGCCTGTATGAGTCCTCACATGTCTAACTAAATCACTTTTCACTGTTGCTTTGAAATGACAAACAGAACAGGTATAAGGCTTCTCGCCTGTATGAGTCCTCACATGTCCAACTAAATTATTTTTCTCTGTTGCTTTGTAATCACAAACAGAACTAAGGCTTCTCGCCTGTATGAGTCCTCACATGTCTAACTAAATCACTTTTCTGTGTTGCTTTGAAATCACAAACAGAACAGGTATAAGGCTTCTCGCCTGTATGAGTCCTCACATGTCTAACTAAATCACTTTTCTCTGTTGCTTTGAAATCACAAACAGAACAGGTATAAGGCTTCTCGCCTGTATGAGTTTTCACATGTCCAACTAAATTATTTTTCTCTGTTGCTTTGTAATCACAAACAGAACTACGGCTTCTCGCCTGTATGAGTCCTCACATGTCCAACTAAATTATTTTTCTCTGTTGCTTTGTAATCACAAACAGAACTAAGGCTTCTCGCCTGTATGAGTCCTCACATGTCCAACTAAATTATTTTTCTCTGTTGCTTTGTAATCACAAACAGAACTAAGGCTTCTCGCCTGTATGAGTCCTCACAAGTCTAACTAAATCACTTTTCTGTGTTGCTTTGAAATCACAAACAGAACAGGTATAAGGCTTCTCGCCTGTATGAGTCCTCACATGTCTAACTAAATCACTTTTCTCTGTTGCTTTGAAATCACAAACAGAACAGGTATAAGGCTTCTCGCCTGTATGAGTTTTCACATGTCCAACTAAATTATTTTTCTCTGTTGCTTTGTAATCACAAACAGAACTAAGGCTTCTCGCCTGTATGAGTCCTCACATGTCCAACTAAATTATTTTTCTCTGTTGCTTTGTAATCACAAACAGAACTAAGGCTTCTGGCCTGTATGAGTCCTCACATGTCCAACTAAATTATTTTTCTCTGTTGCTTTGTAATCACAAACAGAACTAAGGCTTCTCACCTGTATGAGTCCTCACATGTCCAACTAAATTATTTTTCTCTGTTGCTTTGTAATCACAAACAGAACTAAGGCTTCTCGCCTGTATGAGTCCTCACATGTCCAACTAAATTATTTTTCTCTGTTGCTTTGTAATCACAAACAGAACTAAGGCTTCTCGCCTGTATGAGTCCTCACATGTCTAACTAAATCACTTTTCTCTGTTGCTTTGAAATCACAAACAGAACAGGTATAAGGCTTCTCGCCTGTATGAGTTTTCACATGTCCAACTAAATTATTTTTCTCTGTTGCTTTGTAATCACAAACAGAACTAAGGCTTCTCGCCTGTATGAGTCCTCACATGTCCAACTAAATTATTTTTCTCTGTTGCTTTGTAATCACAAACAGAACTAAGGCTTCTCGCCTGTATGAGTCCTCACATGTCCAACTAAATTACTTTTCCGTGATGCTTTGAAATCACAAACAGAACAGGTATAAGGCTTCTCGCCTGTATGAGTCCTCACGTGTCTAACTAAATCACTTTTCTCTGTTGCTTTGAAATCACAAACAGAACAGGTATAAGGCTTCTCGCCTGTATGAGTCCTCACATGTCTAACTAAATCACTTTTCTCTGTTGCTTTGTAATCACAAACAGAACTAAGGCTTCTCGCCTGTATGAGTCCTCACATGTCCAACTAAATTACTTTTCCGTGATGCTTTGAAATCACAAACAGAACAGGTATAAGGCTTCTCGCCTGTATGAGTTCTCACATGTCTAACTAAAGTACTTTTCCGTGTTGCTTTGAAATCACAAACAGAACAGGTGTAAGGCTTTTCGCCTGTATGAGTTCTCACATGTCTAACTAAATCACTTTTCCGTGTTGCTTTGAAATCACAAACAGAAAAGGTATAAAGCTTCTCCCCTGTATGAGTCCTCACATGTCTAACTAAATCACTTTTCCGTGTTGCTTTGAAATCACAAATAGAACAGGTATAAAGCTTCTCGCCTGTATGAGTCCTCACATGTCTAACTAAATCACTTTTCTCTATTGCTTTGAAATCACAAACAGAACAGGTATAAGGCTTCTCGCCTGTATGATATTTCACATGTCTAACTAAATGACTTTTTCGTGTTGCTTTGTAATCACAAACAGAACAGGTATAAGGCTTCTCGCCTGTATGAGTCCTCACATGTATAGCTAAATTAGTACTTTGGGTGCCTTCTGGTTTGATATATAACTTTTCAAATTTGTCATTACTATCCATGTTCTGTGATATAGATGATGTAGTCCGTGTAGAACTACAAGGTTTACTATCCGTAATTTCTTGTTTGATGTCCATTATAGTTGTTTAAACGTCCGAGTTCCTGTGATAGATGAGCCAGTGGAATTTAAATAGCTTTAGACCTAAAACAAAAGGAGTTTGCCATTAACCTACGATAAAATTAACAATGTGGCATTGTGAGTAATGGTCACATTTTTATTTTATTGTAAATTTTAATAGTTGTATATTTGATATTGTACCTATCTTTATATAAAAACCAAATTCTGCTTACAAACAAATCTTATATAATAAACAAATCAAAGTTAGCCCGGTTGGTTAAGATACATTTTATTATTGAACTTCTATTTCGTTCTAAGAATGCAGTAAAAATATAACTAAAAATATAATTGATGATAGTCCATAATGGCAGATAAATGTCTTGTGGTAGTTGACGTTATAGTCTATTGTGAATGTTTTTATGGTCTAGGTCAGGGGTCTCTAAACTTTTTAGTCTACGGGCTACACTGACTCCTCCACTAAGTTTCAAGGATTAAGACCTACGTAGCTTATCATACCAACATACGGTAGTTTCAAATTACGCCAAATTTTCGTATTGGACTAGCCAGCGAGTGAGATATCTATGGCGTAGGGCGCGGGGGTGGATTCTGCTCCGTTCGCAATTTCGGTTGGTACTTACGACAAGTGTCAAGGACATTTCATTGTGTCAATTATGTTTCGTTAGTCGAAGTATACAACGTCATCTTATATCGAGAGCAGAGCTAGAGCATGTTTTGGAAAAGTTCTGCTGCGTGATCATTTGTCTGGAAGATTTGAGTACTTTCGAGAATTTTCGAATCTGTTCTATGTGTGGTACAAATACGGGAGACAACCGAGAGTTGGACAGTTCCAAAGTTTGAATTCGGAGCGACAAGTGTAATATGAAAAGGGAATATGGTGCGACTAGTGTGTTTTGTGACTATAGTTTCTTAGTGAAAATACAGTGTGTTTAATTGTGGGTGTTTAATTTAATTAAAAATGTCTTCAAGATAAATCCAGTGCATTTTGTTTACTCAGAACCCCTGCTCTTAATAGTATTAATTGGCATTATTTTTATATGAAGTTACGCCCCTTTTGTGTGGATTTGTATAAATATGGAAAAGAAAACGAACGATAGATAGTGAGTGCAGAACATTTCAAAAGCAATGGGGATATCAATATTTCATAGCTGAGTCATGTAATAAAGCAATGTGTATAAATGCAATGAAACAATATCAGTCCGCAAATAATACAATTTAAAACATCACTATGAGACTAAAAATTCTCAGAATCACTTCAAATTTACAGGAAGCCTACGGTTAAGTTAAATGTCTACTGTTCACGTTCAACGCCTCACTGAGATTAGGATAACGTATGGGTCATACGAAAATAATGGTTAAATTTTAGATCTTTTAACAACATGAAAACTAACTCAATAACAACAAAACACGATTTGTTTACCGGTTTCACGACAACTAGATCAGACATCAAATCGATCAGAAATTTCAAGGCCACTTTTCTCAAAACTTATGACCCATACGTTATTACCCAATGTACTGGAAAATAGCACAAATAATAATGCTCCTCAAGCCTGGTAAGAACGCAGGAGAAGTAAATCCTATCGCCCGATAAATCTGCTCCCAATTATCCCAAAATCTTGAAAAAATAATATTAACAAAGTTAAAACTGGTAATAGAGGAAAACCAGCTAATACAAGACCATCAATTTGGATTCCAAAATCATCACGGTACGTTCAGCAAATTCATAGAGTGGATAAACAAATTAACAATGCTCTCGAACGAAAATGGTATTGCTGCGCCGCCTTTCTCGACATCAGCCAGGCCTTTGCCAATGTCTGCATGAAGGGCTACATTACAAAATTAAGAAGTACCTCCCACACCCTCTTTATAAACTAATCAAGTCCTACCTTACCGAAAGACACTTCTTAGTAAGACAACATGATATATAAACAGATTTACACCCTCTGGGGTTGCTCAAGGTAGCATTCTAGGACCGGTTCAATATTTACTATATACAGTGAAATCTCTCATAACGGACACTCCATTAAGCGGACCCCTCTATTAAGCGGACATTTTACCTTGGCACCGTCGAGAACCAATGTACTTTAAATGCAAGGGCATCTCCATTAAGCGGACTCTCTGTTAACAGGACGCGGACAGGAAAATTCTGGATTTTTTTTAATATTTCCCTCTTTTAAGTGGACATGTTACTAATTATTATGTGCTTGAATGCTAAGAGAATTAGGGGAATTCCCCATGTTTTCATATGTGTGGTATTGGGCGCGTTATAAATCGTGTGTTCAGATGCTAGCTAGGAAACTAGCGGAATTACCTCTTTTCAGTTATGTATCTCAATTTCGGAAGTGAAAGAAGTGTTCTGTGAAAACGATTTTATTTATTTATAGCAAAGTGCTCTTTGTGTATAACTGCATTTGATTAAAAGCAGGTAAGTTTTCTTCATTATAGACTGCAGTTGATATGTAGCTATGTACTAATAGTAGTTTATTATACCAAGACGATCAAGTTAAATTTTATCCACGAGCAAATCGTTTAACGTCGAGATGAAGTCGAGATGTTAATGATTCAAGAGTGGATAGTAATAACTTTATCGTCGTGTATAATACAATTTTTTTTAACAATTTCAAAAGAAAATAGGGAAAGTCAATCAAATTTTAAAATTTCAGTAGCTAGATTGGGTTGCTAGGATAATACGAAGCGGTAATATTTAATTTAAATAAAAGTTAGAAAATATTTAATTTAAATAAGAGTTAGAAAATTAAATGACTTTATCTACCCTTGATGTTAAAGTAACACTTGATCTTTTGTTTTGAATCGATTAAGGCACACTTTAACATTTGCTATAGAAAAAAAGCTACTTTTTTACAGTAGTGTCATAATGAAAAGCAAAGGTAGCACTGTATGTATTTAAAAATGTATGTATTGTTTATCGTTCTATATTCAAATGAAGATTAAACAAAACAAATTGTGATTAAAGCATTTCTATTAAGAAGACACCTCCATTAAGTGGACAAAAATCGTGGCACCACGGTGTCCGCTTATGAGAGATTTCACTGTACAGAAAACCTACCAGAATCCAAACTAATTACAACTGCTACATTTGCAGACGATACCGTCCTACTATGTTCTCACCTCAGACCTGAAATTGCCACTAAAAACCTACAGCATACTATAGACAAAATACAAATATTGCTAAAACAGTGGAAAATGAAAGTAAACGAACATAAATCAGTACAAGTGCCGTTCACTACGAAAAGAGGAAATTGCCCTTCCATTACGTTAAATGCTAAACAACTGCAACACGCAGAAAGTGCAAAATATCAAGGAGTACACTTAGATTGCCTAATGACTTGGCAAAAACACATTTTTACTAAGAGGAAACAGCTGGGACTAAAATTAAGACAGATGTATTGTATAAGTCGTGGAAAAGGTGGCACGCTCGCCCTGAGATCTGACAAAACAGGCTAAGGGCCTCGGCTGATACGCTCAGGGAGATGGGCGTGGTCCAAACGGTACGTCGTAGGGCAAGCGTGGCGTGACATATATAGGGTAAGTCGAAATAAAAGGGCGCCACCAGATCTGTCTTTATAGTCTCGTACAACCGGACCTGGACGGTTGGACGGGCCGAGAAGTCACAAGGTACTACGTCAGGAAGGCACTCGAGAAGCTGTAAACCTCGAATTACAACTTTGGGGAAAATACTTTAATACCTATTTCATTTCGGGTCTAGAAAGAGGAAGAACTCGGCCTCCCAGTCCTCGTCGTCACTGCAGCGGGCGCTGTCAAACCTACCTGTGTCGCTCTATTGCTCAAGCTTCGCTTTACACAAATCTGTACACAAAAGGCTTAACCTGAAAGAGCATGCATAGATTCGCCGCAATGACAAGGCCTTCGTTCAAATACTCGTCTATTGGTCTAAATGATTGGGGTGATTTACACAATTTTACGCTAAGTTAAGTTAAATTCTGGGCCCCAGCTGGAGTGGCACGCTATCACTAGTACAAACGCATTAATTAGTAGAGGCAATACTGCCGATTTAGGCCATACATATAGCAACTTATTAGGTTAAACTCACTGCGGCCAGCTTTCGTTAATTAGGTGGCTACGGAATACGAATGGAGGCCTTACATGTCCAAATAGTTAGTTATTAACACAACCAGCCCGATTATATGAATTAGGCAGGGCCGGATTTAAGATATGGGTGGCCCGGGGCCCATTTTGGTGGGAGGCCCATTGTTTCAAGGTGTTGCAATATGTAAGGAAAAAACACGAAATGAAACGAACACAAGTTTATTTACAAAATTTATTTACGCAGAGAAATTTAGTTAAAATTATTCAATTTTTTCATTAAAAAGTATAGTATAACATAACACAAATAACACATAAATATATTACAAATCAGCGAATGAATAACGTTATAACCATTACAGTACATGCACTTTCCTTAATTTTCGTGCTACAAAATTGCTGATGATGTCACTAAAGTCCAATTCTCGTAGTATATCTGACTGTTAACATAATGCAATTTGTGTTTTGCAAGTAAAAACATACTAAACATTTAATTGTGAATAATTATAACTGGTGTAAATTAGTAAAATATCAGCCACTGTAACTAAATTAATGTGCATTACTATGCTGTTGGAAGAACTGGCCAGTTTACCAGTACAATAACTTTTTATGATTTTAAATAATTTTAACTAATTCAAAATATACAGTTTGATTATTACATTTCATATCAAGCTAGCGAAGTAAGAGAGAATGTATGGAAATTTTTGTTAAATATTCCCTATCATTATAAACAGTTCACAGCAAAGACACATGTATTTTTCCTGTTTTGTGATATTTACCCTTATATTGGTGGGAGGCCCACTCTTGGTGGGAGGCCCAGGGCCCGGGCCCCTTGGGCCCTCCCCTTAATCCGGGCCTGGAATTAGGCGGTCACAAAATGCAAAATGAGGCTATACTGGCGTTATTTAGTGAATTATTCAAGAACTGCGGTCAGAATGCGTGAATTATATGGCTACAGAACATAAATGGAGGCCTTGCGTATACAAACAGTACGTTATTAACAACTACGGCCAGATTATATTAAATAAGCAGTCACTACATGCAAAATGGGGCCATACTGGCGTTAATTAGTGAATCATTAATGAACTGCGGTCAGAATGCGTGAATTATATGGCTACAGAACATAAATGGAAGCCGTGCCTGTACAAACAGTTCCGACATAAAACATCTTTTAATCAGTCACATGAGTTTCCACAGGCGAATCAACTGCTGTTAATGTAGGGAACTGTAGTTGAGAATCTGCTCTTTCTCCCTGTGGTATTTATTTTTTACCTAAATGTCTCAGGCCATTTTGAGATCCAAATTAAAGTCGTGACTTTTTTCGACATTTTCAATAACGGGCCCCGAGAGTCGTATTCGTGAATAACGTATTGCGCAGTAGGGTGCGCACTCGTCAAACGCAGATTTTTATAAAGTATGACCGCTACAGTAGCTCAGGAAACATTATTGTCCAATATCAAGAATAAAACTCGCTTTATCGGACTTCTGAAGATTGAATTGGAAAAAGTAGGCATAGACGTACAACAAGCAGCTGATGATGTCGATCTTTGTATAGTAAAATGTTCTTTAGAACCCACCGAAAAGATTCCTGTGATAGTGTCTGATGATACCGGTGGGGAGATTTTATCGATTTTTACATGTGCCATTTATTTAACAGTTGCAAAATTTACAGCAATTTAGGTAATTGTCTAAACATTTAGAGGTTTAAACAATTTTGAATAATATTAATGCCCTAGTTTAATACATTTTTGTATTTCAGCTGAAAAAAAAATTAGCACAATATTTGCTATAATGATTATTTAAGTAAAAGCATACAAAAATTAGCCAAGATCAAAAAATCAATTTTTCACGATTTTTAAAAAAGATTAACTCTTTAGAAATTCATATCTTGGTCAATTTTTATCGTACAGAAATAAAAATAAAAAACTAAAATGTGCAGAATTTTCCTAGCTCTTTTTTATATCTATTAACGATTTTGCATTATTTGCAAAAAAACACAAATTTTACAATAATTTGTTTATAACAATTGACTTAAGCATTTTTCAAAACTGGGACCTACGGCAATCGATTCCGCGTGTGAAAAAACATTGGAAAACACCTTAACATCGTTATTTTTCCGAAATGTCATAGAGCAGTACGTGAAACACCACTAATTTTGCAATAATTTGTTATGGAACCATTTTTGGAACTTGGGACCATCGGCAATCGCTTCTTCGGGTCAAAAAACATAAAGATACATGGTCAAATTACATGCACACAGACAGTGTACACGAGAGGACCCTGAGCAACTAAACTATTAACAAAATTTTTTTTTCAATGCTAAATATTTCAAATTGAAACGTTTTTCGAAAAAAGACCTTTTCTACAGAGAATGTTGTGCTCTACAATTTTGGTTATACATACTATCTACAAATTTTTACTCTGTTCCAAGATATTCACAAAATTTCAATTTTCAGATCTTCTTCGTGTATTTTCCACCTTTTCCATAGTCGCTCGAGTGCAGAACATTTTTTTTCTTAAAGTACAACCAAAAAACTATTTATATACAAAATTTCATCAACTTGGGTTTTAATGACATCTTTTGTCGATATTTTGTCTCCGGCGCCTGGACTCCTGGACTACTAAGATAAACAGTCTCATGATATTTGTTATTTAAATATGTAGAGTAATATTCAGCTATAATATCCCAAGGACAGTGATAATTACGAAATAATTTTATTGCAGTTTCCGAAGGCACGTTGCTTGGAAACAGCCCGACGCCAGCGGCGGCGGCTGTTGCCTAAAAGCAACGTGCTTGAGGAAGTTGTAATAAAATTATAAGTATTTATCAATGGTCGAGGGATATTCGGTTAGACAATTTTTTGCCCTTGAAACTATTTATTTACATTTATTGAGTGAAAGTGCAATTATGAAAAGAATATGACATCTTAAAATACTTCATTGCGAACTGTCAAAAACTTGACGTAACATAGCAACCCGAACTGACCGCTGTAGACAAAGTGATAACAACCCATGGGTAGTTTGCAATGTAAGAGTAATCTAATTGGTTGATTTTGCCCACATGACTAGTAAAGAGTTAATTTCATTGGATCACTAATTTCACAAAAAATTGTCTTAGTAATTAACCAGCAATTTTAAGAATTGCAACTAACCAGTTCATAGGAACTCTTAGAAAATACAACATTAACATATAAATTAGTGAGCATCTCTGATATACTTATTTTTGAGTGGTAGTATTTATGACCGCTAAAAATCTTTTCCCATATTCAATTGAGTATTATTTATATGCTTACTTGAGGCCTGTGACGTAAATCTGCTCAATTAGATAAAACACCCAGTCGTTATTGTGTCAGCTGCTACACTTGGGAGGTTTGCTGTGGTTCTGAAAGACGAGAATATTGTTATTACTTATTACAAATGCTTCACTTCACTTCATTATTGAAATATCGACATTTACAAATATTGTGCATCTGCTCACCCAAAATAACTGTGCGGTTGAAATGCGCAAAAGAGACACAGGGACTACCTATTCACAACCGTTTATTGTACTAATGCTTCATTAGACTGAGTAAGGTCTGCCTTCACCACAATTGTCCACTGCACATACATTTCTCATCCTCACAGTTATTTTTAGTGAGCTATACTGTACATACCGAACGGAGTCAAAAATGCAAGCGGTTGTACCTACACTTAGAAGGTTTACGAATTGTACCAAACTTGCTAGAGGCATGTAATGCACTCGAATAATAAGTTTATAACGAACAAATCACTCCAGCGAAACAGAAGTTTTGCATTTTAAGTTATATTCCGGATATACACTCTTAAATAATTTAATCAAATTTCAGTACAGACACATTATCTGATTAACGATTCGTTAATGGTACATATTCCACTGTTAAATTTTCGTAAATATTTAATAACAACCGTAATAAAACAACGATGCGAACAAGACCGTACTTAATGCGTAACTGCAAACACAAAACAGTATCTAATACTGCAAATAACGTCGCCATATTCAATTATTATTATTATTACTTGTTGACTAATTGACCTACTCCAGTGCAAAGAACCGACTGAGATATTAACACAGTGTTGCCAACAAGGCGAAACGTCGCTAAATCTAGGGTATTTAACAAGTGGTTTAGCTAAAAAAATAGGAATTTGCGATTAGCGACTTTTCTAGCGTTTTTGATATATTTTAGTTTGAAATTCTAGGGTATTATTCGCAATTAAAAAAAAATACGTAAAAATTTATTAATTTCAATGTTTCTAAAGCTACACATACATTTATCTTCAACATTTTTCATATACGAAAGAATTTCAAAATATTATTTGCAAATTTGTTATACTGATATGATTAACGCCTGAAATTATATTATGTTTACCTGACATTTATTTGTATTTCGTACGTGACCAGACGGTCATATTTGCGCTCATGACGCCGGAGATTTGAAATTAAAAACTGAAGGAGCTTTATCTTTACTCTTTGCAACGTTTGCACATTGCACAACTTGTCATTGTCAATTGTAATCGCTTGGTACGAAGAATTAGAACGTTAAATTGTTTTTTCCTTAAATCAATAGCCAAGTTTTTATTTTTATATTCATAAGTAGTTTACGAATTTCTTTATTCTGTGGAAAAAATTAATGTTTGATTTTCTAATGTGCGTATTTCGTATTTGGCGACTATCGATCTGAAAATGGAGACTTTTAGTACCAATTTAGCGAATACAACTTGCGAAGAGTTGGCAACACTGTATTAACAACCATTTAACAACGGAATGTTCAAAAGGAAATTACATAAGTGTTGGTCAAGGAATATAAAAGTAATGTCAACAGCAAGTTTTAGAATTCATTAACTGTCATCACGGGTGTTGTTATTTAAATTTATAGTATACCCTGATAATGTGATTGAAAATTCTAAAGATTGTGTCTCTAAAGTTTGCTGTTAACATTAGTTTTATTTTCCATGGCCAACCCTTATGTAATTTTTTTAATACATAGTAGTAGAAAAATATAAGACTTTTGCATGACATTTCCGTTTAGATAAGTCGCTATAATATTTAAACGAATTAATCGATAATTAGATTTGCATTTACATCGATAAGAGCCTTTAGTTTTTTCCAAGACTGTAGAAAGTTTTTTGAATTATGTAGAGGGTCAACAGGGTGCAATATACTGCTTAATAATAAGATAAAGTATGCACCTTCTTTGTTTAGCTTCTCAAATCATTTACTTAATAATTGCCTTTACTATTATAAAACTCAAGAAGCGCATAGTTTTGTCCTCTTTGATTTAACTGTTTAAACAAACGTTCCGGTAAAGCTGACGCTAACTCAAGGTTGCGTTTTTACAATTGTTGGCACAATGGAAAATTTATATATATATATATATTTCGGATCAAACAAGAACTTGGTTATATTGTACATCAAATTAGGTAACGTCACAAACACCGACTAACAAAGAAAATAAAATCCTCACTCTTTTACTCAAAAATTAGACAGGATTCTGCGCCACATCTTTACTTACTGGCAAGTTCTACAACGTAGCACGATACCGAACTTTATAGGTCACTATAAAGTTGTAGCTAGACTATTCGAAATTTAGCGGGCAATTTAAAGTCAAATTGGTTTAGTGTAAAGTGAGCAACAAAATATCACCTCTAGAGTGATGTGGCCCCATTTAAATTATATGGAGCCACAGCACTCTAGACATGAAATTTTAATGATCACACTATATTCCCTTATACAATTCAAATTGTTTATGAAATATTTTCATTATTAACAGTAGGAAAGGAATACTGTAGCTGTTTGCCAGATGCGTCTTTCCACAATTCCGAAAAATGCGTCTGACGATCAATGTAACTACTTAAAGTATACGTCGTTCGACATTTCATAATTTTTCGTTTCCGATCCGTTGAAGCCAAATATTATGGATATTTCTTTCGGTCGGAATCGAATACCGGCAGTTTCAACATTATCACCGTTCGATACACAACACATTTTTTCTTCTTTGCGCCACTCATTTCTTACTAATTTTATTAAGTACGGAAGCAGTTTATACAATAACCTATCCAATTCTAAGATGAAGCCCAAAAAAGATAAATATGTGCTGAATGTGTTTCAGAATCGGGGAAATACCGCAGAGTTGCGCCTAAAATAAGAGGTATACATCCGCATTTTTTTTACAATCACCGGGACCGGGAATCGAACTCTTGACCCAGACTGCTTAACCACTGAGCTACCGGGCCCGGCTAAGAGCTTATTATTTTACAAATTTTGATCCATCGCCTTATTTACTTAACATATCCTTTTTCAATCTTACTACCTACTATATTTCTTTGACATAATTACTTTAAACAAATACTAGGACTTTATGATCCATAAATTAATTTCCTGTCACTTTGACATGTTTGTGCAATTTATTTTATTACACACAACTAAGTAGGGTCAATCACGGTAATGGGAAACTTGGGGTAAATGGAAATACGTTTGAAAATATTTTTAAAATCCCGCCTTTTACTTTGTAGTGGTAACACACATATTTAGTGAAGTCTGCAGTTGTACCAGTGTGTTTATTTCGTCTATGTGCATGTTTGGTTTCAAGGTAAGTTAAATTTAATTTTTTATGCTGTAATAGTTCAACAGTCGTTTCTAATATACCCTGCTACATGTCGAATTTTTTTATTAAAAAAATGTATTTTAACTTGGCTAAGTCAATGCTGCATTAAATGAATATGATATGTGCACGGTGCTGTATAGGTTAGGTCGTTAATATAAATGTGGCGGGAATGGTTGGCTGTTTCCATTTACCCCAAACAAAAGCCTTACTTGGGGTAAATGGAAACGTATATTTGGGGTAAAAGAAAACACGTTTTCATTGGGTAAATGAAAACGTGTTTTCTTTTACCCCATGCTAATATAGTTACATACCATATAGGTATATTAACATAGTTTATTTTTGTTTTAGATGCCGCGAGTCTACGTCAAGAAGAAGCCTAACCGTGCATATACAGATGAGGATGTGCAAATGGCCGTGTCAGACGTTCAAACAAACAACCTAACTTATAAGCAAGCTTCTGAAAGATACGGAGTCCCTATCAGTAACATTTTTAACAGAATAAAGGGCAGAAAAATTCCTGAAGGGAAATTTGGAGGCGGAAGAAAACCTACTCTATCAGCTGATGTAGAAAATGATATTGAAAAATGCCTCATAGAAAGATCAAAAATGGGTTATCCTTGTTCAAAGCTGGAGTTGCTGGAACTGGTGCAAACCTACGTTAAAACCAATAAAATAAAGACAAATTTTAAAGATGACAAGCCCGGACATGATTGGTATATTGGATTCATGTCCCGCCACACCCGATTAAGTTTGAAAAAACCAGAGCATCTCCAAAAATCCAGGATGGTAGCCAGGAATCCATATGTAGTGTATGACTTTTACGATAAGTTAGAAGAAGTTGTGAAAACACATAACATTTTGCCACCATTCATCTTCAACGCTGATGAGTCTGGATTCTCCTCTGATGCATCTAAGGTTCGAGCTATAGGCATCAAGGGGAATGCTCTGAGCCGAATTAGTGGAGGCTCAGGTAGAGAAAACACTACAGTATTAGCGTGTGTGTCTGGAGATGGCACTGCACTACCACCTATGATAGTATTTAAAGGTGCTGCTCTCCAGGCGCGTTGGACATCACCCGCCGCTTTTCCTGGGACTGTGTACGCCGCATCACGCAATGGATGGATGGAAGAACCCCAGTTCTTTCACTGGTTCAAAAACTTATTTGTCACGTATGTCTGTGAAAAACGTGAAGAAATGGTAATGCCAGACGCAACAGCCTTGCTCCTATTTGATGGACACAACAGTCATATAAGTCTGCGCATAATAAAAGTTGCGATTGAAAATAATATACAAATTATCAAATTTCCTAGCCATCTCACGGATCAAATTCAGCCCCTTGACAAATGTGTTTTTGGTCCAGTCAAAAAGGCCTGGGATAGAAAGTTGGTGGAGTTCGGTAAAGTCAACATTGGTGTGGGAACAGGGCGTGTACAAAAGCACAATTTTGTCAAACTTTTGGGAGAAGTCTGGGCAGAATCAATGACAAAGGCAAATATCTTGGCGGGATTCGCCACAACAGGAATCTATCCTGTAGATCGATTTCGGTTTCCCACAACTAACTTCGATTCTTCAAAACTTGCAGCATATCACAAGCAAAAGGAAACTAACAATGGCCCAGAGATAATTGGCTTAGCTGAATGTGGAATTGATGTTTTAACACAGCCACTCCCTGGGACTTCGGCGTCAATGTCAGAGTCAGGGGAAACTTCAGTACAATCATTTCGTCCGACTTCTATTGCTGACGTTTTTGCTGCTGCAATTACTCATGGAAAAGTCACTGTGAATGAACCACAAGAAGTGAAAAAGCCAACACCCCGCCTAAAACAGCTCCAATATGGCGAAGTCCTGACAACTGAGGAAGTGATTGCACGCTTAAAGGAAGCCGAGGAAAACAAAAAACAGCCAAAGAAAACAATTAAGAAGAAAATAATAAAAATGGATCAGCAAAAACCATTAAAAAAAGCTAAGAGAAAGTTGTCATCAAGTTCCTCAGAACAAGGCTCGATATCTATTCACGATGAATCAGAAGGTTCTAGGTTTGTATCTTCTGGTTGTTACGGTATGAAAAGAACTTTACGACACCCACCCAAGGTGAGCATCGCACCACTGAATCAGTCCTGGAAAATTGGCACACTTGCCCTGAAATCGGTTCGAAATAGGCTAATAGGCCACGGCTGGAACGCTCAGGGTGTCGGGCGTGAGTCACACGATACGTTCTGGGCAAGCGTGCGGTGGCATAGTATATACAGGGTATGTCGAAATTATGAGGGCGCCACCAAGCCTGTCTTAACCCGGCTAACCGGGCCTGGACGGTTAGACGGGAGCGAAGCATGCACAAATACTCCGCCGATAGGATTACTCAAGAGTTGCAAGGTCAAATAACAATTTCGGGATTGCCTTAAGCAAGGATTATAATTAGGTGTCAATCCGACCACGACTGCGCAGCTGTCTCACCCACCTGCACGCTCACAGCTTCCTCGTTCCGTCGTACAATAATCCGTACAATAAAGGGGCGTCTATCTGTAACAGAACATGCACAAGCCGAAACAAACAATAGTTCCCTTAACTAACCAATCATATATTGAACTTCGGGTTACAATGGGCAGCAGAGTGCGTCGCCCTGTATCTAAACTTAACCTATAATTAAGGGCACCAGCTGGCACGCGCGCTCTAAACTTAACGACAGATGTTGCACATTAGTGAACAGCAGTGAGCAGTAATAGGTAGTAATGAGTACAAATATGCACGTTGCCTTATGCGGAGGGCAGCGAAGATTTACCTTAACACTCGCGGCATGAACAGTCTGCAAGTCTGAATGAATACACTAGCGCAGTAATGAGTAGTAATGAGTACAAATATGCACGTTGCCTTATGCGGAGGGCAGCGAAGATTTACATTAACACTCGCGGCATGAACAGTCCGCAAGTCTGAATGAATACACTAGCGCAGTAATGAGTAGTAATGAATAACACTCGCGTTCACAGCGGTAAGCAGGTTAAAGGCACACCTTAATGCGTAGGCGGCGAGGGAGCCTGGTACAGTTGAGTTGCGACGAGCTGCAATCGTAGGTGGCAGGTACCTTCGGTGTTACAACGGCGAAAGGGGGTGAATGCACAACCGCCTCAATGGCGACGGGAGACGCGTCAGGACGCGTACAACGGGACGACGAAAAGAAAGGGGCCACTTTCGTTCTGCTGAACCAAATCCTCGTAGGTCGAGATGAAGGGGGCACGACCCCTCACTTACAGTAGCAGGAACTGGGCTCCAAAAACACCCACGTTACGCCGAAGACTACTCGACAAGCTCCGACTCACAACCACCACACGAGCGTTCTCTGCAACGGGCTGCGGACAACTGCCACTCAAGGCGAAACCGTATATCACATAGTCGCTGAAACAGCACTCGACGGGAAAAGGCTGACGCCCCCGCCAAGGGCGGGAGCGTCGCACGAACTCACACACTATCTGACCACTTGCTCGTTCGACGGCTCTCGGCTGAATGCCCGGAAGGAAGCGCTAGCAAAGGTCACCTTGGTCGCGTCCTCACGTGACAAACCTTGGCAGCCAATCGCAAGGCGATAAAATGAAACAAGCCAATGCGGGCCACGATGGTATCACGCCACGACAGCGTGCTTTCTAGAAGATTCGGAATTCGAAAAAAACGCCATCAGAGGGGAGCTCCAACCGACGAAAAATACTGCTTCTGGGGCTAAATATGTGCGAAATCGTGATTCTGAAATTAGGCGATGGAGTCAAATAAAGAACTAAAAGGGCTTAGCATACGGGCACGCTGCCCTAAAGCCTAGGTGGCTATTTAAAATACCAAAATGACCTAAATAAAGGCGTGAAATGCAATTAAGCATCTGCGACAGCAAAATGACTTAACATGGTGATGAAGATTCGCCTTTCCGAACTGAATCTGAAGCCGATGGCAAAATTATTTCAAGTGACGAAGAAATGAACGTACCACTCTCACAAATACACCCAAAGAAACATATAACAGTTGGTAGTTTCATTGTCTCGAAGTTTATTTATAATGCTGAGACCAAGAAAGCAACTGAAAAAAGATTTATCGGAAAAGTGATCAGGGCTGAAAATGATAACATTTGTGCAAGTTTTTTAAGGAAGTCAGTCAAGACTGAAGATACGTACGTATTTTCTGTTGTAGAAGACGTGCAAGTGGTTACTGCTGACCAAATCGTGGCCACTATAGAACCCTTGAAGATCATCCGAGGTCGTCATTTCTTTCCAAGTGCGTCGCGATATCTTTGTTCATAAACATGTTAAACGTTTTTTTTATTAGTCGCAGATCTTCTTTTTATTTCCAGTTTATTTAGCCTAGATTCTATAATAATCTTTTTATTTTACTGAAATAGGTACTCTAATGTTATATTTTGTTGTAGGCTATTTAAAATAAGCTTAATATTATTAAAACTCTTTTTGTTTTCTTTATTTCATAATTATACTATTTATTTGTGAAGTCTGAAGTTGTTTTTTGATTTTCCTTTCCGTAACAAACAAAACACTTTACTATAAAATGCTAGTTTTATATTATTAGAGTAAATATTTTGAAATTCGGAAAAAATTCCAGTGTTTAGTAATGCAGTAGATTGTTTCCATTATCCCTATAGCCTTCCAAATGCACAGTAAATGTAAAGAAACAAACCGTTTACATTTACCCCAAAATTGCGGGGGAATGGAAATAAGAGCGGGGTATTTGGAAACACTAAACAAAATTTTTTTTTCTTCAAACCTGTTACACTGGAGACTTTTCAACATTTTACTTCTATAAACTAACGGTAAGCGTATTTATATACCGATAAGCAGTTTTCTATTATTTTTTATGGTCAAGTTAAATAGGCTTAAAAGTCAACTTTGTCAAAACCGTTTCCCATTACCCCGATTGACCCTAATACAGTTCTTTAAGTTTATATGAACACTGCTTAAATGTTACGATGTTGACATGTGTATACTTATAACTTCACTTGTGTGTTTGCCGTTCATGCAATCCTCTTAACATGTGCACTTACTCTATTTTAAGGCCGTTCACGTGCAAACAACTCTTTCGTTTTATTAGATAAGCATGTCTTCATGCATCGTTGATTACTTTACCTGTACTATAACCATTTGTGATTGTAAAGGGTGTCCCAACAAGAGCGCAACATTTACCTAATTTTTAATAAAAAACACTTTTTTTTTTAAATTATAATATTTTGAATGCAACTTAGAGTAGATAAACTCCGATTAAGTGTGAAACAGAACATCGAACAAATGGTCAAATGGCCTTTGATATAATTTTTCCACATATGCCGGACAATTCTATCAATGACGCGTCTAACCATCAATTTTTGTTGCATGGTTGGGATATGGGCGAGACTTCACAAAACTCCACAGCCAAAATTCGAATGGCCGAGATCACACGATCTCTTTAACCAATTTTGGTTACCATTGCGTGAGATGACACGGTCCGGAAATCTCTTTTGCCACAACTGGATTGTTTCTTCTGCAGTGTGACAGGTTGCCCCATCCTGTTGGAATCACATATCGTCAGATCCATACCGATCAATGCAGGCCACAAAACTCCCTTATGCGATAATGCGATAATGGTCGCCATTGACTGTAACTGCATTGCCGGCATTATTCTCGAAGAAATATGGCCCAACAACTCCGCCAGTCAAAAACTCACACCGAACAGTAACTTTTTGTGGGCGCATTGTTTTCTCATGAACTAGCCGAAAATTCTCAACAGCCCAAATTCGACAGTTCTGAGTGTTCACATACCCATTCAAATAAAAGTGCACTTCATCGCTAAACAATATTTTCTTCGAAAAATCAAGGCCCCTTCTTGATTTTGTAATATTCAGTTGACAAATGCACGGCGCTTCGCATGATCTGTCGGTTTAAATTCTTGAATTACTGGACCTTATAGGGATGGAGATGAAGGTCTTTCTTCAGAATCCGCTGTAAAGTGGTTCTTGCAATTGTCAACTCTTGTGAACAGTGGCGAGTTCAGGTTTTTGGATTCTCAGCAACACTATCAGTCACTGCGGCAATATTTTCAATAGACCGTCCTGGTCGACGACGAATCAGTGTTTTTTTATTGGCAACTGAACCAGTTTCCTCAAATTTTTCAATCAATCGTTGAACCGCAGAACGATTTGATGTGTTTTCTGTCTAAACAAAATCTGAGAATGGTTTTCGCAAAACTTGCCCCATTTTTAAAATAAGTTTTAATAATTAAAGTGCGCTGCTCATTCGTGTAAATCTCCATTTCTGATAATCGGGTTGTGTCAACTTGACAACTTCGCTTTGTATTAATACTGTTTGAACATTTAATTTTTTGCCAGTTCTGTTATACTTCACATGACTTGTTTAACTTTGATCTATAAGCTATTAGCAACTTAGGTTCTAAGCATAATACCATCGCAATACATGTGACAAAATTCGAAATTAGAAGCAATACTTTTGATGTAAATGATCACAAGCTTTCTGTAATGCGGGATTCTTTTCAACTTTTAAGAAATTTTAGGTCAGCTCTTTTGAGGTAAAAGGCGTATTTGGCTGACACTTATGTCGGACAGGACAAATTTCTCACAAAAATGGTTGATGGCTCGTATGGTTGCCACATTGTGAAAATACGAAGTTTCAAATGAACATGAGATGCATTTGATATATCATCTAAAGAGCGAAGATATTGATCCTTCAAATTTTTTGAAAAATGAACAGGTGCTACAGTTCCTTTCTTCTCTTCGAAAACTGGAAGCGCTTTGAAAGCTGCTTTGGATAACGGTATTTTGTCTAAAGATGCCATATCCACTCTTCATTTGATTCGTACAATCGACACATGGTTTTCTCTCGGGGCATCTCAATTGGGAAAAACTTCAATTACTTCAAAGAAACTGTGATTAAAAGTAAATTTTCCTTTATTCGATCATTGACTAGCTCGCGCTGATTGAGTACAGACATGTCTCTATTCAAATTTCAATTATGCGTATCTGTTACATTATTACCAATTGCAATTTTACCTCACCGTGCAATGTGGAATATGTCAACAGAATCTACCGCAAGATTCTGAATATAAGTTGTGTAAGAAAGAACGTGGTAATGGTAATGGTTTTCATTTTTATGTGCAAATATAAGGGGGGGGATGGAAAAATGGAAAATTCAGCTTCGTAGCTAAAATTCCTTGGCATTGTGCACCTTGCAAAAAAAAAGGAATGCTGCAGCCGCTGATTTTCCGCCAAATAATCCAAAATCTGAAATTTTGGAAGCATTGGCTATTAAATTAGTTGTTAATGAGGAGAACAATCGTCTGTCTTGGTCTGAAGAAAGGATAGGCCTAGGGATTTCCTGCCTTTCGTAAGAGGCGGCTATCTGGGCATCTGTCCTATATCCTTAGTTTCTATCTTATTGTCCTAACAGCCTTATCTTTCCTAATACTATCTAGCCCTATATAAATATTCGACCGAGTAATAGCGGGAGCAAGGGGCAGGGGCCATGCTTATGTGTAGTAGTGCGGAGACTATGCAGGTAGGTACGTATAGCTACATAAAACTACGACCGAAAAGTTATTTTGAAATTTTGGCAAGTTTCTAAATTCATTTGTTAGCCATTTAGATAAGAGGTAAGTCGGAGAATTAATACCAGAAACAATAAGTCTCACTGTTTTACCTGATTTATGTATCTTGGGCAAACAATACATTTTTGGCATTTCTGAATTAGAAAGGGTCAGCTTATATTTAAGGGCTCGAGTAATAAGTGTGGGACAGGATTTCATCACATCCGGTGTTTTAACAATCATGCTCCTTAGGGGGAGTCTTTTTCAATTCTTTGAAGGGCCCATTGTTAAGCTATGTACGATCGGTAACAGAAAAAACTGGTAATACACATTTCTAAACAGCTCTTTTTTAGTTGTGTAATTGTAGGTTTGCCTGTCATTTTTAAATGACATTTTAATTTTTATGACAATGCCATTTAAAACTTCAAATCCCACAGGTACATAATTATTAGAAAGCTATAATAAGGAATGCATTGCATGAAGGGGTAAGTACTAGAAACATTGCGGATGAGATTGGATTAAGCAAAACAACAGTTATGTCCGCGAAGAAAAAGATTTATCAGTATGGTATGATACACCGAAATGAATGCTCCGGTGCTTCTAGATCAAGTGCTGAGGCCAACAATCGTCTGGCCAATCATCTTAAAGAAAATATTTTCGACACAGCTATTTAGGCTGTTAATGCTACATACCTTTTGCATCCCATTTTAAAGAAAATTGCAGAATTAAAGAAAGCGAACTACGTGACCGTTCAGCAGCTCGAAAAGTATTTCTTACTGAAGCAAGCAAAAATCTACGATTAGAATTTCCTCGTGAATACGTCCATCAAAACGGTTTGTGGGATAACGTAGTTTTTTCAGATGCGAAAACATTCCAATCATATCATATTGGTCGTCTCAGAGTTTACAGACCCAGAAGAACCCAATACAATGAAGACTATGTGAAGAGCGTCAGTAACTGGTCAGTTTTCTGTAAACCTCTGGGGATGCATTGGTTCATAGATAATATAACCCCACAGGAGATGCATTGGTTCGAGAGGTCTAAAGACCTGCATAATTATAGAAGAGTGACTAAACTTCCAAATGTACAGAAGGATATTGCAAAAAACTTATGTTGCCGTAAGTTAGTCGCTAGGATCACGAGAATTTTATCTTTCAAAACAGTTAATCTCTTCAATGCCCGAACGACTACAAAAAGTAATCGACTACAAGCGTGTAGCGACAAAATATTAAAATAATTTGTTCTTTATAATGTTTTTATATACAGTGTGTCCCCGGATAGGTGAAACGACTCTTGTGAAAGGTAAAAAATTCTCGATTTAAATTTTCATTTTTTTGGGGTTTAGCCCTGCTTGGTAAAGGCGAATTTCTAACATCATTTCAGTTTTTAAAAATCAAGCATGCTTTGGAAATTTTCAAAAAATCTATTTTTCTGTAAGGTAAAGTACCCTTTATGTGGCAAATACGACAAAAAGTTATAAAAAAAATGTTTAGAATCAACATCTAGGCTCCTATACCAAATTTCAAAATCGATGGCCAACTTTGATTTCTCACATTTTCTTTCAAGTTTATTTCCCAAATCAAAGAATTTTATTTTTAACAAAGTTTTTTTTATTATGAAATAAAAAACTTTGTTAAAAGTATTTGTTTTTTCAATAAAAATCTTTGTTAAATGTAAAATTCTTTGATTTCGGACCTAAACATAAAAAAAAATTGTGAGAAATCAAAGTTGGCTGAGGATTTTGAAATTTGGTATAGGGGCCTACGTGTTGATTCTAAACAACTTTTCTTAATAACTTTTTGTCGTATTTTCCACATAAAAGGTACTTTACCTCACAGAAAAATAGTTTTTTTTTAAATTTCTAAGGCATACTTGATTTCTCAGAACTGAAATTATGTTGGAAGTTCGCCTTAAACCAAGCAGGGCTGAACCCCAAAAAATAAAAATTTAAATCGAGAATTTTTTACGTTTCACAAGAGTCGGTTCACCTATCCGGGAACACACTGTATAAGCCATTTCTAATATTTGATCATATCGCATATCAGTACAAACAAAAAAGACTAATTCATGCAACTAAAATATCTAAAAAATGATGAAACATTGATCCAGGTGCGGGATACCAGATTTTTCTGCTCTCGATGGTACCTACTACATCAAAGCAGTGCTGTTTATCCAAAATAACAATCTTATTACCTTCGTCAGCCTTTAAGTATAAACATCTCTTGTGACACAATCCCTTAGTAAGTTCATGGTCTTTTCCAGGGGCGTGCTGGGCCGCCGGGACACCGGGCGAATGCCCGGTGGCCTGCGCCCGTCAGTGATCTGATGGACTGCGCCCTTAAATTGAGAAAATTTCAGAAAGCCCGGAAAATAAAGCAATTATGAATAAAGACACACAAACTCAGGAGTCATGATGTAATGTAATAGGAAGCCAGCCGCCAGCAAATGATTACCATTCTTATTATTGTTATGACGCCGGGCCGAGCACCGTGCCTGGAAATGAAAATGTTTGGGTTAAATGTAATAGAACTCTATATTGTGTTTATCATGATTACCGCGATAAGACTGAGATGAGGCCACTATGCACTATCGGGTTGCATGGAATTGCTGAATGGATCGAACCAGTGAAAGACTGCGAAAGTGCCAAGTATTAATTCATTTAGTCTTCGCGTTACGCCGTCGGGTATCACATCCTACTACCCCCAACAGTAGTAACAGTACCTAAACCACAGAATAATAATATTATTATTCTGTACCTAAACTTTAAACTTTTTGGCACCATAGACATCATGGATAAAAAACGTAAGGGTGGCGCTGAAAGATTGCGCGATAAAAAGGAAAAGATGTTGCAAATGGAAGCCGAAAAGTGTGTAAAATTAGACAGTTTTATTAATAAACCCAGTTCAGTGACGGAAAAATTTAGCATTGTTCAGACTGCTACTCCAAGTGAACGTTCTACGAGCAGTACTGCAAATGAGGTTGACTATACCACAGAATATATTAGGGTGGAGACAGAAGAAACGGAAACCATCAGTGGTAGTACGTCAGTTTCCACCAGCCTACAGATAAATCAAACAATTTTAGAAAATGTTCAAGTGGAAGAAGTGTCTCGGGAAGTGTTAAACTTATTTGTGAAACCAAAAGAATCTGATATTGATTTATTTCTCAAGAAGCATCGACAACAAACATTTAATGATACGACGCTACCATTCCCCGCATAAAAAGCTTTTTTGCGTGAAAATGGGTACAATCGGAAGTGGTTAAGTTATGATTCAGAAACTTCTAAACTCTTTTGTACTCTATGTTTATGTTTCTGAAAATCGTGCAATAAAAATTCTTTTTGCGACGGGGCTGACGATTGCCGGCATATTTACTAAAGAATTAAAGAACATGAGCTTAGTAGAGCTCACGAAAATTGTGTTAAATCATATATTATGAAGTCAAAAAATAAAGACATCAAAAGTATTCTATTTCATGATCAAAAAAATCTCAGAAACGAACAAGTTAAGAAAAAGCGCCTAGTTCTAGAAAGAATCATTGATATTTTAAAAGTTATTGGAAAACAAGGTCTCAGTTTTCGAGCGAAAAAAAAATGAAGGAGCTTATACATTGGACGAACCCAACTTGGACCATGGCAATTTTTTGGACTTAGTGATTCTTCTTGGTAAATATGACTTAGTAGTAAGAGAGCACGTGACAATTGTAACTGGTAAAAGTAAAGAAGCACGGGATCGTTACAAAAATCAGAACCAAGTTTGAATAAACGCAAACGAGGTAGGGGAAATTAGCCGACACTTTTGTTAAATTTTAAGCTGAATTCAAAAATATAATGATATACCGGGTGTTCTATTTAAAATATGAGTTAATAAAAAAATAGAAAAAAAAACAAGAGAAGCCCACTTTACAAGTATTCAACTGGAAAGTCACCTAGCTCACATCAATACACATTAAAAATGTAATAAAAACGTAGAGTTTGAAAAAAAATCGTTGGAACCGTTTTTGAAAAAATCGAAAAAAACTGAAAAATCACAAGAGTAAACACCTACTTCCGGTTATGCGATTTTCTTCAAAAGCTTACTGTCGCATCTACATAGTACACAAAACTTATATATGAAGTTTCAACGCCACACCTTTTTTCATATTTGAGATATTCTGTTCACAGGCAGACAGACACACACAGGCAGACAGACAGACAGACAGACCAATGAAAAAAAAATATGTTTTTTGGGATCAGGGGGCTCTAAAACGTGAAGATCTGTTGAAAACTCAATTTCGAATTTTTGAGAGAATAACGAAACCTTAAGAAAGGTTTCCGGGTGTGTTATGGTGTAAGGGTCATATCCAAATTTTTTGTAACAGCCTGAGAAAACTACAAGAATGTCAATTTCTTGAAATGAAACGTGTGAATTTTTTCACTTTAGGTATAGAACATAATTTATAACAATTAAAGCACATATTAAAATACGTTCCCGCACAATGGAAAATTTACACCGAGTTGCATTTGAAAGAATTTCCTTTCTTGCAGTTTTAGGAAGCTGTTATAAAAAAATGGGTACGGCATAGGCAAAAAACCTTATGTATACCACAGAAGATAGTATGATATGAATTTTCTTGTAACACCCCGTTTTTGTCTAAATTTTCGCAAAACATTTTTTTTTCTGAAAAGGTATCGATTGAAAACATAAAGAAAATGACCTTTATTTTCATCAGGTTATCTAAAAAATATATAAACAGGATGCTCTATTTGAAAAAATGGAGTTAGGTGCCACCCAGAATTAAATGGGACACCTCATATTATTAGAAATAATTTTAAGTGACGCAGAAGTTGCTTAGGTGAAACTTTTATATGTAATAACAAGAATTTTTTCATATATTTTCAAGATGGGCTACAGAGCTCGGACTCTTAGGTAGGACACCTGTACGCAATAATTGGTTTGGGCCTGGCCTGCTCTGCTTTCTAGTCCCGGCCTGCATTGGTTCTGCCAGCACGCCCCTGGTCTTTTCTAATCGATTCGGTGATTTTACCTGTTCCATTACTCAGGTTTTCCCAAATTTTAAATTTGCAAGCTCTTCTAATGAATTCTTTATTGTTCGTCTAAAGTGGCAATTGAAATTTCAATACCGGCAACGATATCTTCTAAAGGTAGTTTAGTATGAGTTAAATTGAAATTGAAACCCCAATCTAGAAAAGCCAATCCGTCCGTATTAAATGACTCGTTCTTAACAATTAAATCCTTATCAACTTTTTGGGCAATTTTCAAAGATGTGGGATTTTTTCTAAACCAAAGCTCAACTTTAGCAGTTTTTTCTGATGAACAACAATATTCTGTTCAAATTTATCATCATTAATTTCGAATACACGTCCTTGAAAATTGTTCCATTCTCGCAATTGGATACATTGCATGTGAGTGACAAATGCAATTTATACATCTCTAGCTCAAGTCTGCTTCTTTGGCTATACAGATATTTAATTTCCATGTCCAAATATTTTCGTTTAGCGAATTTAATGACTGAAGACCAGTAACTAGTAACATAGTGCATGAGTAGGTAATAATTTATAACCAACTGCCTGCCCTCACAACATACCGGAAATCCAGAAATTACTTGGACATAAAGTAGTTCAAAAATATATCTACCTAAGTTCTGTTACCACAAAGGAAGTGAATTCTGAAAATAAAATTCGCACTTGCGAGTGGCGATAGAGAAACATAAAGCCTTATGTGCACGTCTTATACCCCACCTAGCAATTGGATGCTGAATTTCCATTAAGATAGCGCTTAATAAGTGCATTTGCGACTTAAGCGGACGTTTAATTGCGTTTTATTATATTTTAACCGTATTGATGGCACACAACAGTGACAATATGAACGATTTAGTACAACTGGCTACCGAAATAGCACTCTGGGATTTTTATCAAGTAATTATTTTTCAGATTTTGTGCATTTCCGGTGTGTTTTACCTGTACTAGAATTGCAAAAAAAACGCCATTATGCTCCTCCTAACAATTGGATACTGAATTTGCATTAAGATAGCGCTTAATAAGTGCATTTGCGACTTCAGCGGACGTTTCATTGCGTTTTATTATATTTTATCCGTATTCATGTCACCCATCAGGGACAATATGAACGATTTGTACAGTTGGCTGCCGAAATAGCATCTGGGATTTTTATAGAGTGTGTATTTTTCAGATTATTCACTTGCGAAAGGCCATAGAGAAACATAAAGCATTATGTGCACTTCTGGTGTATTTTTCGTGTTCTAGAATTGCAAAAGAAATGTCTTTATGCCCCTCCTATCAATTGTATACTGAATTTGCATTAATATGGGGTTTAATAAGTGCATTTGCGACTTCAGTGGACTTATCAATTTCATTTTATTATATTTTATCCGTATTTATGGCACCGATGAGTGATAATATAAACGATTTAGTACAGCTGGCTACCGAAATAGCACTCTGGGATTTTTATCGAGTATGTAATCTGCAGATTATGCACTTGCGTATGTCACATACAAAACATAAAGCTTTATGTTTACTTCTGGTGTGTTTTACATGTACTAGTATTGCAAAAGAGACGTCTTTATACCCCTCCTAGCAATTGGATGTTGAATTTTCATTAATATAGCATTTAAAAAGTACATTTGCGACTTCAGTGGACTTTTTATTGCATTTTATTATATTTTATCTGTATTTATGGCACCCATCAGTGACAATATGAACGATTTATTACAGTTGGCTGCCGAGATAGCACTCTGGAATTTTTATCAAGTATGTATTTTTCAGAGTTTGCACTTGCCTATGCCACATGCAAAATATAAAGCTTTATGTGCACTTCTCGTGCATTTCACGTGTACAAGTTTTGCAAAAGAAGTACCTATCTTTATGCCCCTATTTGCAATTGGATGCTAAACTTGCATTAATATAGCGTTTAATAAGTGCATTTGCAGCTTCAGTAAACTTGTCATTGCATTTTATAATATTTTAGCCGTATGCATGGCACCCATCAGTGACAATATAAACGATTTAGTACAGCTGGCTACCGAAATAGCATTCTGGGATTTTTATCGAGTATGTATTTTTCAGATTAAGCACTTGCGTGTGTCACATACAATACATAAAGCTTTATGTTAACTTTTGGTGTGTTTTACGTGTTATAGTATTGCAAAAAAACGTCTTTTTGCCCCTCCTAACAATTGGATGCTGAATTTGCATTAAGATAGCGCTTAATAAGTGCATTTGCGATTTGAGCAGACGTTTAATTGCGTTTTATTATATTTTATCCGTATTCATGGCACACATCAGTGACAATGTGAACGATTTAGTACAGTTGGCTGCTGGAATAGAACTCTGGGATTTTTATAGAGTGTGTATTTTTTAAATTATGCACTTGCGTATGCCACATACAAAACATAAAGAATTATGTGCTTTTGCGGTGTGTTTTACGTGTACTAGAATTGCAAAAGAAACGTCTTTATGCCCTCCTAGCAATTGGATGCTGATGTTGGATTAAGATAATGCTTACTAAATGCATTTGCGACATCAGCGGAGGTTTCATTGCGTTTTATTATATTTTATCCGCCTTCATAGCACCCATCAGTAACAATATGAACGATTTAGTACAGCTGGCTACCGAAATAGCATTCTGGAATTTTTATCGAGTATGTATTTTTCTGATTAAGCACTTGTGTGTGTCACATACAAAACATAAAGCTTTATGTGAACGTTTGGAGTGTTTTACGTGTGCTAGAATTGCAAAAAAAAAAACGTCTTTATGCCTCTCCTAACAATTGGATGCTGAATTTGCATTAAGATAGCGCTTAATAAGTGCATTTGCCATTTCAGCGGACGTTTAATTGCGTTTTATTATATTTTATCCGTATTCATGGCACCCATCAGAGACAATGTGAACGATTTAGTACAGTTGGCTGCCGGAATAGCACTCTGGGATTTTTATCAAGTATGTATTTTTCAGAGTGTGCACTTGCCTATGCCACATGCAAAATATAAAGCTTTATGTGCACTTCTCGTGCATTCCACTTGTACAAGTTTTGCAAAAGAAGTACTTATCTTTATGCCCCTCCTTGCAATTGGATGCTAAACTTGCATTAATATAGCGTTTAATAAGTGCATTTGCAACTTCAGTGAACTTTTCATTGCATTTTCTTATATATTTTATCAGTATTAATGGCACCCATCAGTGACAATATGAACGATTTAGCAAAGCTGGCTGCCGAAACTGCACTCTGGGATTTTTATAGAGTGTGTATTTTTCAGATTAAACACTTGCGTATGTCAAAACGCTTTGTGTGCACTTCTGGTGTAAAAGAAATGTCTTTATACCCCTCCTAGCAACTGAATGCTGAATTTGCATTAATATAGCGTTTAATAAGTGCATTTGCGACTTCAGTGGAATTTTCATTGGAATTTATAATATTTTAGCCGTATGCATGGCACCCATCAGGGACAATATGAACGATTTAGTACAGCTGGCTACCGAAATAGCATTCTGGGATTTTTATCGAGTATATATTTTTCAGATTAAGCACTTGCGTGTGTCACATACAAAACATAAAGCTTTATGTTAACTTCTGGTGTGTTATACGTCTACTAGAATTGCAAAAGGAACGTCTTTATGCCCCTACTTGCAATTGGATGCTGAATTTGCATTAAGATAGCTCTTAATAAGTGCATTTGCGACTTCAGTGGAAGTTTCATTGAAATTTATTAGTATTCGTGGTACCCATCAGTGACAATATGAACGATTTAGTACAGTTGGCTGCCGAAATAGCTTTCTGTGATTTTTATAGTGTGTATTTTTCAGATTAAGCTCTTGCCAACAGCCATAGGAAAACGTAAATCCTTATGTGCACTTTTGGTGTATTTTACGTGTAATAGAATTGCAAAAGAAATGTATTTATGCTCCTCATAGCAAATGGTTGCTAAATTTGCATTAATACAGCGTTTAATACGTGCATTTCGGCTTCAGTGGAATTTTCGTTGTATTTTATTATATTTTAGCCGTATACATGGCACCCATCAGTGACAATATGAAAGATTTAGTACAGCTGGCTACCGAAAAGCATTCTGGGATTTTTATCGAGTATGTATTTTTCAAATTACGTATTTGCGTATGTCACATAAAAAAGATAAAGCTTTATGTGAAGTTTTGGTGCGTTTTACGTGTACTAGAATTGCATGAGAAATGTCTTAATGCTCCTCCTAGCAATTGAATGCTGAATTTGCATTAAGATAGAGCTTAATAAATGCATTTGCGTCTTCAGCGAACGTTTCCTTGCGTTTTATTATAATTTATCCGTATTTATGGCACCCATCAGTGACATTCTGAATGATTTATACAACTGGCTATCGAAATAGCTCCCTGGAATGTTTATAGAATGTGTATTTTTCAGATTATGCACTTGCGTATGTCACATACAAAACATAGCGCTTTATGTGCACTTCTGGTGTGTTTTACGTGTACTAGAATTGCAAAAGAAACGTTTTTATGCACCTCCTAGCTCCCCGCTTAATAGGTGGATTTGCGACTTCAGTTGATTTTTTATTGTATTTTATTACCTTTTATCCGTATTCAAGGCAGACATCAGTGACAATATAAACGATTTAGTACAGCTGGATACCGAAATAGCATTCTGGGATTTTTATCGAGAATTTTTTTCTCAGATTATGCACATGCGTATGTCATATCCAAAACATAAAGCTTTATGTGCAACTACGGTGTGTTTTACGTGTACTAGAAATGCAAAAGAAACGTGTTTATGCTCCTCCTAGCAATTGGATGCTGATTTTGCATTTAGATAGCGCTTAATAAATGCATTTGCAACATTAGTGGACTTTTTATTATATTTTATCCGTATTCATGACAACCATCAGTGACAATATGAACGATTTAGAACAGTTGGATGCCGAAATAGCATCCTGGGATTTTTATAGAATTTGTATTTTTCAGATTATGCACCTGCGAATGGCCATAGAGAAACATAAAGCGTTATTTGCATTTCTGCTTTGTTTTACGTGTATTAGAATTGCAAATGGAACGAATTTATGGCGCTCCTAGCAATTGGATGCTGAATTTACATTAAGATAGTGCTTAATAAGTGCATTTGCAACTTTAGTGGACTTTTTATTATATTTTATCCGTATTCATGACAACCATCAGTGACAATATGAACGATTTAGTACAGTTGTCTGCCGAAATAGCTTTCTGGGATTTTTATCGAGTATGTATTTTTCAGATTACGCACTTGCGTATGTCACATAAAAAAGATAAAGCTTTATGTCAAGTTTTGGTGTGTTTTATGTGTACTAGAATTGCATAAGAAATGTCTTAATGCTCCTCCTAGCAATTGGATGCTAAATTGGCATTAAGATAGAGCTTAATAAGTGCATTTGCGTCTTAAGCGGACGTTTCTTTGCGTTTTATTATATTTTATCCGTATTCATGGCAACCATCAGTGACAATATGAACGATTTAGCACAGCTGGCTACCGAAGTAGCTTTCTGGGATTTTTATCGAGTATGTATTTTTCAGATTACGCACTTGCGTATGTCACATAAAAAAGATAAAGCTTTATGTCAAGTTTTGGTGTGTTTTATGTGTACTAGAATTGCATAAGAAATGTCTTAATGCTCCTCCTAGCAATTGGATGCTAAATTGGCATTAAGATAGAGCTTAATAAGTGCATTTGCGTCTTCAGCGGACGTTTCTTTGCGTTTTATGATGTTTTATCTGTATCCATGGTACCCATCAGTGACAATCTGAACGATTTATACAACTGGCTGCCGAAATAGCACTCTGGGATTTTTATAGAGTGTGTATTTTTCAGATTATGCACTTGTCTATGCCACATACAAAACATAGCGCTTTATGTGCACTTATGGTGTGTTTTACGTATACTAGAATTGCAAAAGAAACGTCTTTATGCACCTCTTAGCAACTTGATGCTGAATTTGAATTTAGATAGCGCTTAATAAGTGCATTTGCTATTTTAGCGGACGTTTCATTGAGTTTTATTATCCCTTATCAGCATTCATGGCACCCATCAGCAATAATAAGAACGATTTAGTACAGTTGGATGCCGAAATAGCATCCTGGAATCTTTATAGAGTGTGTATTTTTCAGATTATGCACCTGCGAATGGCCATAGAGAAACATAAAGCATTATTTGCACTTCTGGTGTGTTTTACGTGTATTAGATTTGCAAAAGAAACGTCTTTATGGCGCTCCTTGCAATTGGATGCTGAATTTGCATTAAGATGTCGCTTAATAATTGCATTTGCAACTTCAGTTGATTTTTCATTGTATTTTATTATCTTTTATCCTTATTCATGGCAGCCATCAGTGACAATAGAAACGATTTAGTACAGCTGGATTCCGAAATAGCATTCTGGGATTTTTATCGAGAATGTTTTTTTCAGATTACGCACATGCGTATGTCACATCCAAAACATAAAAATTTATGTGCACCTCCAGTGTGTTTTACGTGTACTAGAATTACAAACAAGAACGTCTTTATACCCCTCTTAGCAATTGGATGCTAAATTTGCATTAAGATAGCTCTTAATAAGTGCATTTCGGGGTTAGGGTAATTTTCATTGCTATTTATTCTATTTTAGCCGTATACATGGCACCCATCAGTGACAATATGAAAGATTTAGTACAGCTGGCTACCGAAAAACAATCTGGGATTTTTATCGAGTATGTATTTTTCAAATTACGCACTTGCGTATGTCACATATAAAAGATAAAGCTTTATGTGAACTTTTGGTGTGTTTTTCGTGTACTAGAATTGCAAAACAAACGTCTTTATGCATCTACTAGCAATTGGATACTGAATTCTCATTAAGATAGCACTTAATAAGTGCATTTGCGAGTTCAACGGAGGTTTCATTGCAATTTATTATATTTTATTAGTATTCATGTTACCCATCAACGACAATATGAACGATTTAGCACAGTTGGCTGAGGAAATAGCACTCTGTGAATTTTATAGAGCGTGTATTTTTCAGATTAAGCTCTTGCGAATGGCCATAGAGAAACATAAAGCATTATGTGCACTTCTTGTATTTTACGTGCAATAGAATTGCATAAGAAATGTCTTAATGCTCCTCCTAGCAATTGGATGCTGAATTTGCATTAAGATAGAGCTTAATAAATGCATTTGCGTCTTCAGCGGACGTTTCCTTGTGTTTTATTATATTTTATCCATATTTATGGCACCCATCAGTGACAATCTGAACGATTTATACAACTGGCTACCGAAAGAACACCCTGGAATATTTATAGAGTGTGTATTTTTCAGATTATGCAATTGCGTATGCCACATACAAAACATAGCGCTTTATGTGCACTTCTGGTGTGTTTTACGTGTACTAGAATTGCAAAAGAAAAGTCTTTATCCACCTCCTAGCAATTTGATGCTGAATTTCCATTAAGATATCGCTTAATAGGTGCATTTGCAACTTCAGTTGATTTTTCATTGTATTTTATTATCTTTTATCCGTATTCATGGCAGCCATCAATGACAATAGAAACGATTTAGTACAGCTGGCTACCGAAATAGCTTTCTGGGATTTTTATCGAGTATGTATTTTTCAGATTACGCACTTGCGTATGTCACATAAAAAGGATAAAGCTTTATGTCAACTTTTGGTGTATTTTATGTGTACTAGAATTGCACAAGAAATGTCTTAATGCTCCTCCTAGCAATTGGATGCTGAATTGTCATTAAGATAGAGCTTAATAAGTGCATTTGCGTCTTAAGCGGACGTTTCTTTGCGTTTTATGATGTTTTATCCGTATTCATGGCAACCATCAGTGACAATATGAACGATTTAGTACAGCTGGCTACCGAAATAGCTTTCTGGAATTTTTATCGAGTATGTATTTTTCAGATTACGCACTTGCGTATGTCACATAAAAAAGATAAAGCTTTATGTCAACTTTTGGTGTATTTTATGTGTACTAGAATTGCACAAGAAATGTCTTAATGCTCCTCCTAGAAATTGGATGCTGAATTTGCATTAAGATAGAGCTTAATAAGTGCATTTGCGTCTTAAGCGGACGTTTCTTTGCGTTTTATGATGTTTTATCCGTATTCATGGTAACCATCAGTGACAATATGAACGATTTAGTACAGCTGGCTACCGAAATAGCTTTCTGGAATTTTTATCGAGTATGTATTTTTCAGATTACGCACTTGCGTATGTCACATAAAAAAGATAAAGCTTTATGTCAACTTTTGGTGTATTTTATGTGTACTAGAATTTCACAAGAAATGTCTTAATGCTCCTCCTAGCAATTGGATGCTGAATTGTCATTAAGATAGAGCTTAATAAGTGCATTTGCGTCTTAAGCGGACGTTTCTTTGCGTTTTATGATGTTTTATCCGTATTCATGGCAACCATCAGTGACAATATGAACGATTTAGTACAGCTGGCTACCGAAATAGCTTTCTGGAATTTTTATCGAGTATGTATTTTTCAGATTACGCACTTGCGTATGTCACATAAAAAAGATAAAGCTTTATGTCAACTTTTGGTGTGTTTTATGTGTACTAGAATTGCATAAGAAATGTCTTAATGCTCCTCCTAGAAATTGGATGCTGAATTTGCATTAAGATAGAGCTTAATATGTGCCATTGCGACTTCAGTGGACGTGTCATTGCGTTTTATTATATTTTATCCGTATTCATGGCAACCATCAGTGACAATATGAACGATTTAGTACAGCTGGCTACCGAAATAGCTTTCTGGGATTTTTATCGAGTATGTATTTTTCAGATTACGCACTTGCGTATGTCACATAAAAAAGATAAAGCTTTATGTCAACTTTTGGTGTATTTTATGTGTACTAGAATTGCACAAGAAATGTATTAATGCTCCTCCTAGCAATTGGATGCTGAATTGGCATTAAGATAGAGCTTAATAAATGCATTTGCGTCTTCAGCGGACGTTTCTTTGCGTTTTATGATGTTTTATCCGTATCCATGGTACCCATCAGTGACAGTCTGAACGATTTATACAACTGGCTGCCGAAATAGCACTCTGGGATTTTTATAGAGTGTGTATTTTTCAGATTATGCACTTGCGTATGCCACATACAAAGGATAAATCTTTATGTGAACTTTTGGTGTGTTTTAGGTGTATTAGAATTGCAAAACAAGCGTCTTTATGCCTCTACTAGCAATTGGATACTGAATTCTCATTAAGATAGCACTTAATAAGTGCATTTGCGTCTTCAGCGGAGGTTTCATTGCAATTTATTATATTTTACTAATTGGATGCTGAATTTGCATTAAGATAGCGTTTAATAAGTGCATTTGCAACTTCAGTAGACTTTTCATTGCTTTTTATTATATTTTATCCGTATTCATGGCAACCACCAATGACAATATGAACGATTTACTACAGTTGCCTGCCGAAATAGCACTCTGGGATTTTTATAGAGTATGTATTTTTTAATTATTCACTTGCGTATGCCGCATACAAAAGATAAAGCTTTATGTGAACTTTTTATGTGTTTTACGTGTACTAGAATTGCAAAGGAAACTTCTTTATGCCCCTCTTAACAATTGGATGCTAATTTTGCATTAAATAGCGCTTAATAAGTGCATTTGCGACTTTAGCGGACGTTTCATTGCGTTTTATTAACCTTTTTTTAGCATTCATGGCGCCCTTCAGCGATAATATGAAAGATTTAGTACAGTTGGATTCCAAAATAGCATTCTGGGATTTTTATAGATTGTGTATTTTTCAGATTATGCACCTGCGAATGGCCATAGAGAAACATAAAGCATTATTTGCACTTCTGGTGTGTTTTACGTGTATTAGATTTGCAAAAGTAACGTCTTTATGGCGCTCCTTGCAATTGGATGCTGAATTTGCATTAAGATGTCGCTTAATAATTGCATTTGCAACTTCAGTTGATTTTTCATTGTATTTTATTATCTTTTATCCTTATTCATGGCAGCCATCAGTGACAATAGAAACGATTTAGTACAGCTGGATTCCGAAATAGCATTCTGGGATTTTTATCGAGAATGTTTTTTTCAGATTACGCACATGCGTATGTCACATCCAAAACATAAAAATTTATGTGCACCTCCAGTGTGTTTTACGTGTACTAGAATTACAAACAAGAACGTCTTTATACCCCTCTTAGCAATTGGATGCTAAATTTGCATTAAGATAGCTCTTAATAAGTGCATTTCGGGGTTAGGGTAATTTTCATTGCTATTTATTCTATTTTAGCCGTATACATGGCACCCATCAGTGACAATATGAAAGATTTAGTACAGCTGGCTACCGAAAAACAATCTGGGATTTTTATCGAGTATGTATTTTTCAAATTACGCACTTGCGTATGTCACATATAAAAGATAAAGCTTTATGTGAACTTTTGGTGTGTTTTTCGTGTACTAGAATTGCAAAACAAACGTCTTTATGCATCTACTAGCAATTGGATACTGAATTCTCATTAAGATAGCACTTAATAAGTGCATTTGCGAGTTCAACGGAGGTTTCATTGCAATTTATTATATTTTATTAGTATTCATGTTACCCATCAACGACAATATGAACGATTTAGCACAGTTGGCTGAGGAAATAGCACTCTGTGAATTTTATAGAGCCTGTATTTTTCAGATTAAGCTCTTGCGAATGGCCATAGAGAAACATAAAGCATTATGTGGACTTCTGTTGTATTTTACGTGCAATAGAATTGCAACAGAAATGTATTTATGCCCCTCCTAGCAATTGGTTGCTAAATTTGCATTAATGTAGCGTTTAATAAGTGCATTTTGGCGTCAGGGAAATTTTCATTGCTATCTATTCTATTTAGCCGTATACATGGCACCCATCAGTGACAATATGAACGATTTAGTACAGCTGGCTACCGAAAAACATTCTGGGATTTTTATCGAGTATGTATTTTTCAAATTACGCACTTGCGTATGTCACATATAAAAATAAAGCTTTATGTGAACTTTTGGTGTGTTTTTCGTGTACTAGAATTGCAAAACAAACGTCTTTATGCATCTACTAGCAATTTGATACTGAATTCTCATTAAGATAGCACTTAATAAGTGCATTTGCGAGTTCAACGGAGGTTTCATTGCAATTTATTATATTTTATTAGTATTCATGTTACCCATCAACGACAATATGAACGATTTATCACAGTTGGCTGAGGAAATAGCACTCCGTGAATTTTATAGAACGTGTATTTTTCAGATTAAGTTCTTGCGAATGGCCATAGAGAAACATAAAGCATTATGTGGACTTCTGTTGTATTTTACGTGCAATAGAATTGCAACAGAAATGTATTTATGCCCCTCCTAGCAATTGGTTGCTAAATTTGCATTAATGTAGCGTTTAATAAGTGCATTTCGGCGTCAGGGAAATTTTCATTGCTATCTATTCTATTTAGCCGTATACATGGCACCCATCAGTGACAATATGAACGATTTAGTACAGCTGGCTACCGAAAAACATTCTGGGATTTTTATCGAGTATGTATTTTTCAAATTACGCACTTGCGTATGTCACATATAAAAATAAAGCTTTATGTAAACTTTTGGTGTGTTTTTCGTGTACTAGAATTGCAAAACAAACGTCTTTATGCATCTACTAGCAATTGGATACTGAATTCTCATTAAAATAGCACTTAATAAGTGCATTTGCGAGTTCAACGGAGGTTTCATTGCAATTTATTATATTTTATTAGTATTCATGTTATCCATCAACGACAATATGAACGATTTAGCACAGTTGGCTGAGGAAATAGCACTCTGTGAATTTTATAGAGCGTGTATTTTTCAGATTAAGCTCTTGCGAATGGCCATAGAGAAACATAAAGCATTATGTGCACTTCTTGTATTTTACGTGCAATAGAATTGCATAAGAAATGTCTTAATGCTCCTCCTAGCAATTGGATGCTGAATTTGCATTAAGATAGAGCTTAATAAATGCATTTGCGTCTTCAGCGGACGTTTCCTTGTGTTTTATTATATTTTATCCATATTTATGGCACCCATCAGTGACAATCTGAACGATTTATACAACGGGCTACCGAAAGAACACCCTGGAATATTTATAGAGTGTGTATTTTTCAGATTATGCAATTGCGTATGCCACTAACAAAACATAGCGCTTTATGTGCACTTCTGGTGTGTTTTACGTGTACTAGAATTGCAAAAGAAACGTCTTTATCCACCTCCTAGCAATTTGATGCTGAATTTCCATTAAGATATCGCTTAATAGGTGCATTTGCAACTTCAGTTGATTTTTCATTGTATTTTATTATATTTTATCCGTATTCATGGCAGCCATCAATGACAATAGAAACGATTTAGTACAGCTGGCTACCGAAATAGCTTTCTGGGATTTTTATCGAGTATGTATTTTTCAGATTACGCACTTGCGTATGTCACATAAAAAGGATAAAGCTTTATGTCAACTTTTGGTGTATTTTATGTGTACTAGAATTGCACAAGAAATGTCTTAATGCTCCTCCTAGCAATTGTATGCTGAATTGTCATTAAGATAGAGCTTAATAAGTGCATTTGCGTCTTAAGCGGACGTTTCTTTGCGTTTTATGATGTTTTATCCGTATTCATGGCAACCATCAGTGACAATATGAACGATTTAGTACAGCTGGCTACCGAAATAGCTTTCTGGAATTTTTATCGAGTATGTATTTTTCAGATTACGCACTTGCGTATGTCACATAAAAAAGATAAAGCTTTATGTCAACTTTTGGTGTATTTTATGTGTACTAGAATTGCACAAGAAATGTCTTAATGCTCCTCCTAGAAATTGGATGCTGAATTTGCATTAAGATAGAGCTTAATAAGTGCATTTGCGTCTTAAGCGGACGTTTCTTTGCGTTTTATGATGTTTTATCCGTATTCATGGTAACCATCAGTGACAATATGAACGATTTAGTACAGCTGGCTACCGAAATAGCTTTCTGGAATTTTTATCGAGTATGTATTTTTCAGATTACGCACTTGCGTATGTCACATAAAAAAGATAAAGCTTTATGTCAACTTTTGGTGTATTTTATGTGTACTAGAATTGCACAAGAAATGTCTTAATGCTCCTCCTAGCAATTGGATGCTGAATTGTCATTAAGATAGAGCTTAATAAGTGCATTTGCGTCTTAAGCGGACGTTTCTTTGCGTTTTATGATGTTTTATCCGTATTCATGGCAACCATCAGTGACAATATGAACGATTTAGTACAGCTGGCTACCGAAATAGCTTTCTGGAATTTTTATCGAGTATGTATTTTTCAGATTACGCACTTGCGTATGTCACATAAAAAAGATAAAGCTTTATGTCAACTTTTGGTGTGTTTTATGTGTACTAGAATTGCATAAGAAATGTCTTAATGCTCCTCCTAGAAATTGGATGCTGAATTTGCATTAAGATAGAGCTTAATATGTGCCATTGCGACTTCAGTGGACGTGTCATTGCGTTTTATTATATTTTATCCGTATTCATGGCAACCATCAGTGACAATATGAACGATTTAGTACAGCTGGCTACCGAAATAGCTTTCTGGGATTTTTATCGAGTATGTATTTTTCAGATTACGCACTTGCGTATGTCACATAAAAAAGATAAAGCTTTATGTCAACTTTTGGTGTGTTTTATGTGTACTAGAATTGCACAAGAAATGTATTAATGCTCCTCCTAGCAATTGGATGCTGAATTGGCATTAAGATAGAGCTTAATAAATGCATTTGCGTCTTCAGCGGACGTTTCTTTGCGTTTTATGATGTTTTATCCGTATCCATGGTACCCATCAGTGACAGTCTGAACGATTTATACAACTGGCTGCCGAAATAGCACTCTGGGATTTTTATAGAGTGTGTATTTTTCAGATTATGTTCTTGCGTATGCCACATACAAAACATAGCGCTTTATGTGCACTTATGGTGTGTTTTACGTGTACTAGAATTGCAAAAGAAACGTCTTTATGCTCCTCTTAGCAATTTGATGCTGAATTTGAATTTAGATAGCGCTTAATAAGTGCATTTGCGATTTTAGCGGACGTTTCATTGAGTTTTATTATCCCTTATCAGCATTCATGGCACCCATCAGCGATAATATGAACGATTTAGTACAGTTGGATGACGAAATAGCATCCTGGGATTTTTATAGAGTGTGTATTTTTCAGATTATGCACCTGCGAATAGCCATAGAGAAACATAAAGCATTATTTGCACTTCTGGTGTGTTTTACGTGTATTAGAATTGCAAAAGAAACGTCTTTATGGCGCTCCTTGCAATTGGATGCTGATTTTGCCTTAAGATGTTGCTTAATAATTGCATTTGCAACTTCAGTTGATTTTTCATTGTATTTTATTATCTTTTATCCGTATTCATGGCAGCCATCAGTGACAATAGAAACGATTTAGTACAGCTGGATTCTGAAATTGCATTCTGGGATTTTTATCGAGAATGTTTTTTTCAGATTACGCACATGCGTATGTCACATCCAAAACATAATGCTTTATGTGCACCTCCAGTGTGTTTTACGTGTAAGAGAATTGTAAACAAAAACGTCTTTATACCCCTCCTAGCAATTGGATGCTGATTTTGCATTTAGATAGCGCTTAATAAGTGCATTTGCTATTTTAGCGGACGTTTCATTGCGTTTTATTATCCCTTATCTGCATTCATGGCACCCATCAGCAATAATATGAACGATTTAGGACAGTTGGATGCCGAAATAGCATCCTGGGATTTTTATAGAGTTTGTATTTTTCAGATTATGCACCTGCGAATGGCCATAGAGAAACATAAAGCATTATTTGCACTTCTGGTGTGTTTGACGTGTATTAGAATTGCAAAAGAAACGAATTTATGGCGCTCCTAGCAATTGGATGCTAAATTTGCATTAAGATAGAGCTTAATAAGTGCATTTGCAACTTTAGTAGACTTTTCATTGCTTTTTATTATATTTTATCCGTATTCATGGCAACCATCAGTGACAATATGAACGATTTAGTACAGTTGTCTGCCGAAATAGCACTCTGGGATTTTTATAGAGTGTATATTTTTTAGATTATGCACTTGCGTATGCCACATACAAAAGGATAAATCTTTATGTGAACTTTTGGTGTGTTTTAGGTGTATTAGAATTGCAAAATAAGCGTCTTTATGCCTCTACTAGCAATTGGATACTGAATTCTCATTAAGATAGCACTTAATAAGTGCATTTGCGTCTTCAGCGGAGGTTTCATTGCAATTTATTATATTTTACTAATTGGATGCTGAATTTGCATTAAGATAGCGTTTAATAAGTGCATTTGCAACTTCAGTAGACTTTTCATTGCTTTTTATTATATTTTATCCATATTCATGGCAATCACCAATGACAATATGAACGATTTACTACAGTTGCCTGCCCAAATAGCACTCTGGGATTTTTATAGAGTATGTATTTTTTAATTATTCACTTGCGTATGCCGCATACAAAAGATAAAGCTTTATGTGAACTTTTTATGTGTTTTTCGTGTACTAGAATTGCAAAACAAACGTCTTTATGCATCTACTAGCAATTGGATACTGAATTCTCATTAAGATAGCACTTAATAAGTGCATTTGCGAGTTCAACGGAGGTTTCATTGCAATTTATTATATTTTATTAGTATTCATGTTACCCATCAACGACAATATGAACGATTTATCACAGTTGGCTGAGGAAATAGCACTCCGTGAATTTTATAGAACGTGTATTTTTCAGATTAAGTTCTTGCGAATGGCCATAGAGAAACATAAAGCATTATGTGGACTTCTGTTGTATTTTACGTGCAATAGAATTGCAACAAAAATGTATTTATGCCCCTCCTAGCAATTGGTTGCTAAATTTGCATTAATGTAGCGTTTAATAAGTGCATTTCGGCGTCAGGGAAATTTTCATTGCTATCTATTCTATTTAGCCGTATACATGGCACCCATCAGTGACAATATGAACGATTTAGTACAGCTGGCTACCGAAAAACATTCTGGGATTTTTATCGAGTATGTATTTTTCAAATTACGCACTTGCGTATGTCACATATAAAAATAAAGCTTTATGTAAACTTTTGGTGTGTTTTTCGTGTACTAGAATTGCAAAACAAACGTCTTTATGCATCTACTAGCAATTGGATACTGAATTCTCATTAAAATAGCACTTAATAAGTGCATTTGCGAGTTCAACGGAGGTTTCATTGCAATTTATTATATTTTATTAGTATTCATGTTATCCATCAACGACAATATGAACGATTTAGCACAGTTGGCTGAGGAAATAGCACTCTGTGAATTTTATAGAGCGTGTATTTTTCAGATTAAGCTCTTGCGAATGGCCATAGAGAAACATAAAGCATTATGTGCACTTCTTGTATTTTACGTGCAATAGAATTGCATAAGAAATGTCTTAATGCTCCTCCTAGCAATTGGATGCTGAATTTGCATTAAGATAGAGCTTAATAAATGCATTTGCGTCTTCAGCGGACGTTTCCTTGTGTTTTATTATATTTTATCCATATTTATGGCACCCATCAGTGACAATCTGAACGATTTATACAACTGGCTACCGAAAGAACACCCTGGAATATTTATAGAGTGTGTATTTTTCAGATTATGCAATTGCGTATGCCACATACAAAACATAGCGCTTTATGTGCACTTCTGGTGTGTTTTACGTGTACTAGAATTGCAAAAGAAACGTCTTTATCCACCTCCTAGCAATTTGATGCTGAATTTCCATTAAGATATCGCTTAATAGGTGCATTTGCAAATTCAGTTGATTTTTCATTGTATTTTATTATCTTTTATCCGTATTCATGGCAGCCATCAATGACAATAGAAACGATTTAGTACAGCTGGCTACCGAAATAGCTTTCTGGGATTTTTATCGAGAATGTTTTTTTCAGATTACGCACATGCGTATGTCACATCCAAAACATAATGCTTTATGTGCACCTCCAGTGTGTTTTACGTGTACTAGAATTGTAATAAAAACGTCTTTATACCCCTCCTAGCAATTGGATGCTGATTTTGCATTTAGATAGCGCTTAATAAGTGCATTTGCTATTTTAGCGGACGTTTCATTACGTTTTATTATCCCTTATCAGCATTCATGGCACCCATCAGCGATAATATGAACGATTTAGTACAGTTGGATGACGAAATAGCATCCTGGGATTTTTATAGAGTGTGTATTTTTCAGATTATGCACCTGCGAATAGCCATAGAGAAACATAAAGCATTATTTGCACTTCTGGTGTGTTTTACGTGTATTAGACTTGCAAAAGAAACGTCTTTATGGCGCTCCTTGCAATTGGATGCTGATTTTGCCTTAAGATGTTGCTTAATAATTGCATTTGCAACTTCAGTTGATTTTTCATTGTATTTTATTATCTTTTATCCGTATTCATGGCAGCCATCAGTGACAATAGAAACGATTTAGTACAGCTGGATTCTGAAATTGCATTCTGGGATTTTTATCGAGAATGTTTTTTTCAGATTACGCACATGCGTATGTCACATCCAAAACATAATGCTTTATGTGCACCTCCAGTGTGTTTTACGTGTACTAGAATTGTAAACAAAAACGTCTTTATACCCCTCCTAGCAATTGGATGCTGATTTTGCATTTAGATAGCGCTTAATAAGTGCATTTGCTATTTTAGCGGACGTTTCATTGCGTTTTATTATCCCTTATCTGCATTCATGGCACCCATCAGCAATAATATGAACGATTTAGGACAGTTGGATGCCGAAATAGCATCCTGGGATTTTTATAGAGTTTGTATTTTTCAGATTATGCACCTGCGAATGGCCATAGAGAAACATAAAGCATTATTTGCACTTCTGGTGTGTTTGACGTGTATTAGAATTGCAAAAGAAACGAATTTATGGCGCTCCTAGCAATTGGATGCTAAATTTGCATTAAGATAGAGCTTAATAAGTGCATTTGCAACTTTAGTAGACTTTTCATTGCTTTTTATTATATTTTATCCGTATTCATGGCAACCATCAGTGACAATATGAACGATTTAGTACAGTTGTCTGCCGAAATAGCACTCTGGGATTTTTATAGAGTGTATATTTTTTAGATTATGCACTTGCGTATGCCACATACAAAGGATAAATCTTTATGTGAACTTTTGGTGTGTTTTAGGTGTATTAGAATTGCAAAACAAGCGTCTTTATGCCTCTACTAGCAATTGGATACTGAATTCTCATTAAGATAGCACTTAATAAGTGCATTTGCGTCTTCAGCGGAGGTTTCATTGCAATTTATTATATTTTACTAATTGGATGCTGAATTTGCATTAAGATAGCGTTTAATAAGTGCATTTGCAACTTCAGTAGACTTTTCATTGCTTTTTATTATATTTTATCCGTATTCATGGCAACCACCAATGACAATATGAACGATTTACTACAGTTGCCTGCCGAAATAGCACTCTGGGATTTTTATAGAGTATGTATTTTTTAATTATTCACTTGCGTATGCCGCATACAAAAGATAAAGCTTTATGTGAACTTTTTATGTGTTTTACGTGTACTAGAATTGCAAAGGAAACTTCTTTATGCCCCTCTTAACAATTGGATGCTAATTTTGCATTTAGATAGCGCTTAATAAGTGCATTTGCGACTTTAGCGGACGTTTCATTGCGTTTTATTAACCTTTTTTTAGCATTCATGGCGCCCTTCAGCGATAATATGAAAGATTTAGTACAGTTGGATTCCAAAATAGCATTCTGGGATTTTTATAGATTGTGTATTTTTCAGATTATGCACCTGCGAATGGCCATAGAGAAACATAAAGCATTATTTGCACTTCTGGTGTGTTTTACGTGTATTAGATTTGCAAAAGTAACGTCTTTATGGCGCTCCTTGCAATTGGATGCTGAATTTGCATTAAGATGTCGCTTAATAATTGCATTTGCAACTTCAGTTGATTTTTCATTGTATTTTATTATCTTTTATCCTTATTCATGGCAGCCATCAGTGACAATAGAAACGATTTAGTACAGCTGGATTCCGAAATAGCATTCTGGGATTTTTATCGAGAATGTTTTTTTCAGATTACGCACATGCGTATGTCACATCCAAAACATAAAAATTTATGTGCACCTCCAGTGTGTTTTACGTGTACTAGAATTACAAACAAGAACGTCTTTATACCCCTCTTAGCAATTGGATGCTAAATTTGCATTAAGATAGCTCTTAATAAGTGCATTTCGGGGTTAGGGTAATTTTCATTGCTATTTATTCTATTTTAGCCGTATACATGGCACCCATCAGTGACAATATGAAAGATTTAGTACAGCTGGCTACCGAAAAACAATCTGGGATTTTTATCGAGTATGTATTTTTCAAATTACGCACTTGCGTATGTCACATATAAAAGATAAAGCTTTATGTGAACTTTTGGTGTGTTTTTCGTGTACTAGAATTGCAAAACAAACGTCTTTATGCATCTACTAGCAATTGGATACTGAATTCTCATTAAGATAGCACTTAATAAGTGCATTTGCGAGTTCAACGGAGGTTTCATTGCAATTTATTATATTTTATTAGTATTCATGTTACCCATCAACGACAATATGAACGATTTATCACAGTTGGCTGAGGAAATAGCACTCCGTGAATTTTATAGAACGTGTATTTTTCAGATTAAGTTCTTGCGAATGGCCATAGAGAAACATAAAGCATTATGTGGACTTCTGTTGTATTTTACGTGCAATAGAATTGCAACAGAAATGTATTTATGCCCCTCCTAGCAATTGGTTGCTAAATTTGCATTAATGTAGCGTTTAATAAGTGCATTTCGGCGTCAGGGAAATTTTCATTGCTATCTATTCTATTTAGCCGTATACATGGCACCCATCAGTGACAATATGAACGATTTAGTACAGCTGGCTACCGAAAAACATTCTGGGATTTTTATCGAGTATGTATTTTTCAAATTACGCACTTGCGTATGTCACATATAAAAATAAAGCTTTATGTAAACATTTGGTGTGTGTTTCGTGTACTAGAATTGCAAAACAAACGTCTTTATGCATCTACTAGCAATTGGATACTGAATTCTCATTAAAATAGCACTTAATAAGTGCATTTGCGAGTTCAACGGAGGTTTCATTGCAATTTATTATATTTTATTAGTATTCATGTTATCCATCAACGACAATATGAACGATTTAGCACAGTTGGCTGAGGAAATAGCACTCTGTGAATTTTATAGAGCGTGTATTTTTCAGATTAAGCTCTTGCGAATGGCCATAGAGAAACATAAAGCATTATGTGCACTTCTTGTATTTTACGTGCAATAGAATTGCATAAGAAATGTCTTAATGCTCCTCCTAGCAATTGGATGCTGAATTTGCATTAAGATAGAGCTTAATAAATGCATTTGCGTCTTCAGCGGACGTTTCCTTGTGTTTTATTATATTTTATCCATATTTATGGCACCCATCAGTGACAATCTGAACGATTTATACAACTGGCTACCGAAAGAACACCCTGGAATATTTATAGAGTGTGTATTTTTCAGATTATGCAATTGCGTATGCCACATACAAAACATAGCGCTTTATGTGCACTTCTGGTGTGTTTTACGTGTACTAGAATTGCAAAAGAAACGTCTTTATCCACCTCCTAGCAATTTGATGCTGAATTTCCATTAAGATATCGCTTAATAGGTGCATTTGCAACTTCAGTTGATTTTTCATTGTATTTTATTATCTTTTATCCGTATTCATGGCAGCCATCAATGACAATAGAAACGATTTAGTACAGCTGGCTACCGAAATAGCTTTCTGGGATTTTTATCGAGAATGTTTTTTTCAGATTACGCACATGCGTATGTCACATCCAAAACATAATGCTTTATGTGCACCTCCAGTGTGTTTTACGTGTACTAGAATTGTAATAAAAACGTCTTTATACCCCTCCTAGCAATTGGATGCTGATTTTGCATTTAGATAGCGCTTAATAAGTGCATTTGCTATTTTAGCGGACGTTTCATTGCGTTTTATTATCCCTTATATTCATGGCACCCATCAGCGATAATATGAACGATTTAGTACAGTTGGATGACGAAATAGCATCCTGGGATTTTTATAGAGTTTGTATTTTTCAGATTATGCACCTGCGAATGGCCATAGAGAAACATAAAGCATTATTTGCACTTCTGGTGTGTTTGATGTGTATTAGAATTGCAAAAGAAACGAATTTATGGCGCTCCTAGCAATTGGATGCTAAATTTGCATTAAGATGGAGCTTAATAAGTGCATTTGCAACTTTAGTAGACTTTTCATTGCTTTTTATTATATTTTATCCGTATTCATGGCAACCATCAGTGACAATATGAACGATTTAGTACAGTTGTCTGCCGAAATAGCACTCTGGGATTTTTATAGAGTGTATATTTTTTAGATTATGCACTTGCGTATGCCACATACAAAGGATAAATCTTTATGTGAACTTTTGGTGTGTTTTAGGTGTATTAGAATTGCAAAACAAGCTTCTTTATGCCTCTACTAGCAATTGGATACTGAATTCTCATTAAGATAGCACTTAATAAGTGCATTTGCGTCTTCAGCGGAGGTTTCATTGCAATTTATTATATTTTACTAATTGGATGCTGAATTTGCATTAAGATAGCGTTTAATAAGTGCATTTGCAACTTCAGTAGACTTTTCATTGCTTTTTATTATATTTTATCCATATTCATGGCAACCACCAATGACAATATGAACGATTTACTACAGTTGCCTGCCGAAATAGCACTCTGGGATTTTTATAGAGTATGTATTTTTTAATTATTCACTTGCGTATGCCGCATACAAAAGATAAAGCTTTATGTGAACTTTTTATGTGTTTTACGTGTACTAGAATTGCAAAGGAAACTTCTTTATGCCCCTCTTAACAATTGGATGCTAATTTTGCATTTAGATAGCGCTTAATAAGTGCATTTGCGACTTTAGCGGACGTTTCATTGCGTTTTATTAACCTTTTTTTAGCATTCATGGCGCCCTTCAGCGATAATATGAAAGATTTAGTACAGTTGGATTCCAAAATAGCATTCTGGGATTTTTATAGATTGTGTATTTTTCAGATTATGCACCTGCGAATGGCCATAGAGAATCATAAAGAATTATTTGCAATTCTAATGTGTTTTACGTGTACTAGAATTGCAAAAGAAACATCTTTATGCACCTCCTAGCAATTTGATGCTGAATTTCCATTAAGATATCGCTTAATAGGTGAATTTGCGACTTCAATTGATTTTTTATTGTATTTTATTATTTTTTATCCGTATTCATGACAGCCATCAGTGACGATATAAACGATTTAGTACAGCTGGATACCGAAATAGCATTCTGGGATTTTTATCGAGAATGTTGATTTCAGATTATGCACATGCGCCACTCGAAAAACACACCAAAAGTTCACATAAAGCTTTATCTTTTATATGTGACATACGCAAGTGCGTAATTTGAAAAATACATACTCGATAAAAATTCCAGAATGTTTTTCGGTAGCCAGCTGTACTAAATCGTTCATATTGTCACTGATGGGTGCCATGTATACGGCTAAATAGAATAGATAGCAATGAAAATTTCCCTGACGCCGAAATGCACTTATTAAACGCTACATTAATGCAAATTTAGCAACCAATTGCTAGGAGGGGCATAAATACATTTCTGTTGCAATTCTATCGCACGTAAAATACAACAGAAGTCCACATAATGCTTTATGTTTCTCTATGGCCATTCGCAAGAGCTTAATTTGAAAAATACAGGCTCTATAAAATTCACAGAGTGCTATTTCCTCAGCCAACTGTGCTAAATCGTTCATATTGTCGTTGATGGGTAACATGAATACTAATAAAATATAATAAATTGCAATGAAACCTCCGTTGAACTCGCAAATGCACTTATTAAGTGCTATCTTAATGAGAATTCAGTATCCAATTGCTAGTAGAGGCATAAAGACGTTTGTTTTGCATTTCTAGTATACGCAAAACACACCAAAAGTTCACATAAAGATTTATCTTTTGTATGTGGCATACGCAAGTGCATAATCTAAAAAATACACACTCCAAAAAAATCCCAGAGTGCTGTTACGGCAGACAACTGTACTAAAACGTTCATATTGTTACTGATGGTTGCCATGAATACGGATAAAATATAATAAAAAGCAATGAAAAGTCCACTGAAGTTGCAAATGCACTTATTAATCGCTATCTAAATGCAAAATCAGCATCCAATTGCTAGGAGGAGTGTAAAGACGTTTCTTTTGCAATTATAATACACGTAAAACACACCGGAGATGCACATAAAGCTTTATGTTTTGGATGTCACATACGCATGTGCGTAATCTGAAAAAAAACATTCTCGATAAAAATCCCAGAATGCTATTTCGGAATCCAGCTGTACTAAATCTTTTATTTTGTCACTGATGGCTGCCATGAATACGGATAAAAAGTAATAAAATACAATGAAAAATCAACTGAAGTTGCAAAAGCACCTATTAAGCGATACCTTAATGCAAATAAGCATCCAATTGCTAGGAGCGCAATAAAGACGTTTCTTTTGCAATTCTAATACACGTAAAACACACCAGAAGTGCAAATAATTCTTTATATTTCTCTATGGCCATTCGCCAAATGCAATGAAAAATCAACTGAATTTGCAAATACACCTATTAAGCGATATCTTAATGCAAATTCAGCATCCAATTGCTAGGAGCGCAATAAAGACGTTTCTTTTGCAATTCTAGTACACGTAACACACATCAGAATTGCAAATTATGCTTTATGTTTCTCTATGGCCATTCGCAGGTGCATAATCTGAAAAATACACAATCTATAAAAATCCCAGAATGCTATTTCGGAATCCAACTGTACTAAATCTTTCATATTATCGCTGAAGGGCGCCATGAATGCTGAAAAAAGGTTAATAAAACGCAATAAAACGTCCGCTAAAGTCGCAAATGCACTTATTAAGCGCTATCTAAATGCAAAATCAGCATCCAATTGCTAGGAGGGGCATAAAGACGTTCCTTTTGCAATTCTGGTACACGTAAAACACATCGAACGTGCACATAAGGCTTTATGTTTTGGAAGTGACATACGCATGTGCATAATCTGAAAAAAACATTCTCTATAAAAATCCCAGAATGCTATTTCGGTATCCAGCTGTACTAAATCGTTTATATCGTCACTGATGGCTGTCATGAATACGGATAAAAAATAATAAAATACAATAAAAAATCAATTGAAGTCGCAAATTCACCTATTAAGCGATATCTTAATGGAAATTCAGCATCAAATTGCTAGGAGGTGCATAAAGATGTTTCTTTTGCAATTCTAGTACACGTAAAACACATTAGAATTGCAAATAATTCTTTATGATTCTCTATGGCCATTCGCAGGTGCATAATCTGAAAAATACACAATCTATAAAAATCCCAGAATGCTATTTTGGAATCCAACTGTACTAAATCTTTCATATTATCGCTGAAGGGCGCCATTAATGCTAAAAAAAGGTTAATAAAACGCAATGAATCGTCCGCTAAAGTCGCAAATGCACTTATTAAGCGCTATCTAAATGCAAAATTAGCATCCAATTGTTAAGAGGGGCATAAAGAAGTTTCCTTTGCAATTCTAGTACACGTAAAACACATAAAAAGTTCACATAAAGCTTTATCTTTTGTATGCGGCATACGCAAGTGAATAATTAAAAAATACATACTCTATAAAAATCCCAGAGTGCTATTTCGGCAGGCAACTGTAGTAAATCGTTCATATTGTCATTGGTGGTTGCCATGAATACGGATAAAATATAATAAAAAGCAATGAAAAGTCTACTGAAGTTGCAAATGCACTTATTAAACGCTATCTTAATGCAAATTCAGCATCCAATTAGTAAAATATAATAAATTGCAATGAAACCTCCGCTGAAGACGCAAATGCACTTATTAAGTGCTATCTTAATGAGAATTCAGTATCCAATTGCTAGTAGAGGCATAAAGACGCTTGTTTTGCAATTCTAATACACCTAAAACACACCAAAAGTTCACATAAAGATTTATCCTTTGTATGTGGCATACGCAAGTGCATAATCTAAAAAATATACACTCTATAAAAATCCCAGAGTGCTATTTCGGCAGACAACTGTACTAAATCGTTCATATTGTCACTGATGGTTGCCATGAATACGGATAAAATATAATAAAAAGCAATGAAAAGTCTACTAAAGTTGCAAATGCACTTATTAAGCTCTATCTTAATGCAAATTTAGCATCCAATAGCTAGGAGCGCCATAAATTCGTTTCTTTTGCAATTCTAATACACGTCAAACACACCAGAAGTGCAAATAATGCTTTATGTTTCTCTATGGCCATTCGCAGGTACATAATCTGAAAAATACAAACTCTATAAAAATCCCAGGATGCTATTTCGGCATCCAACTGTCCTAAATCGTTCATATTATTGCTGATGGGTGCCATGAATGCAGATAAGGGATAATAAAACGCAATGAAACGTCCGCTAAAATAGCAAATGCACCTATTAAGCGCTATCTAAATGCAAAATCAGCATCCAATTGCTAGGAGGGGTATAAAGACGTTTTTGTTTACAATTCTAGTACACGTAAAACACACTGGAGGTGCACATAAAGCATTATGTTTTGGATGTGACATACGCATGTGCGTAATCTGAAAAAAACATTCTCGATAAAAATCCCAGAATGCAATTTCAGAATCCAGCTTACTAAATCGTTTCTATTGTCACTGATGGCGGCCATGAATACGGATAAAAGATAATAAAATACAATGAAAAATCAACTGAAGTTGCAAATGCAATTATTAAGCGACATCTTAAGGCAAAATCAGCATCCAATTGCAAGGAGCGCCATAAAGACGTTTCTTTTGCAATTCTAATACACGTAAAACACACCAGAAGTGCAAATAATGCTTTATGTTTCTCTATGGCTATTCGCAGGTGCATAATCTAAAAAATACACACTCTATAAAAATCCCAGGATGCTATTTCGTCATCCAACTGTACTAAATCGTTCATATTATCGCTGATGGGGGCAATGAATGCTGATAAGGGATAATAAAACTCAATGAAACGTCCGCTAAAATCGCAAATGCACTTATTAAGCGCTATCTAAATTCAAATTCAGCATCAAATTGCTAAGAGGAGCATAAAGACGTTTCTTTTGCAATTCTAGTACACGTAAACCACACCATAAGTGCACATAAAGCGCTATGTTTTGTATGTGGCATACGCAAGAACATAATCTGAAAAATACACACTCTATAAAAATCCCAGAGTGCTATTTCGGCAGCCAGTTGTATAAATCGTTCAGACTGTCACTGATGGGTACCATGGATACGGATAAAACATCATAAAACGCAAAGAAACGTCCGCTGAAGACGCAAATGCACTTATTAAGCTCTATCTTAATGCCAATTCAGCATCCAATTGCTAGGAGGAGCATTAATACATTTCTTGTGCAATTCTAGTACACATAAAATACACCAAAAGTTGACATAAAGCTTTATCCTTTTTATGTGACATACGCAAGTGCGTAATCTGAAAAATACATACTCGATAAAAATCCCAGAAAGCTATTTCGGTAGCCAGCTGTACTAAATCGTTCATATTGTCACTGATGGTTGCCATGAATACGGATAAAATATAATAAAACGCAATGACACGTCCACTGAAGTCGCAATGGCACATATTAAGCTCTATCTTAATGCCAATTCAGCATCCAATTGCTAGGAGGAGCATTAAGACATTTCTTGTGCAATTCTAGTACACATAAAATACACCAAAAGTTGACATAAAGCTTTATCTTTTTTATGTGACATACGGAAGTGCGTAATCTGAAAAATACATACTCGATAAAAATTCCAGAAAGCTATTTCGGTAGCCAGCTGTACTAAATCGTTCATATTGTCACTGATGGTTGCCATGAATACGGATAAAACATCATAAAACGCAAAGAAACGTCCGCTTAAGACGCAAATGCACTTATTAAGCTCTATCTTAATGACAATTCAGCATCCAATTGCTAGGAGGAGCATTAAGACATTTCTTGTGCAATTCTAGTACACATCAAATACACCAAAAGTTGACATAAAGCTTTATCCTTTTTATGTGACATACGCAAGTGCGTAATCTGAAAAATACATACTCGATAAAAATCCCAGAAAGCTATTTCGGTAGCCAGCTGTACTAAATCGTTCATATTGTCACTGATGGTTGCCATGAATACGGATAAAACATCATAAAACGCAAAGAAACGTCCGCTTAAGACGCAAATGCACTTATTAAGCTCTATCTTAATGACAATTCAGCATCAAATTGCTAGGAGGAGCATTAAGACATTTCTTGTGCAATTCTAGTACACATAAAATACACCAAAAGTTGACATAAAGCTTTATCTTTTTTATGTGACATACGCAAGTGCGTAATCTGAAAAATACATACTCGATAAAAATCCCAGAAAGCTATTTCGGTAGCCAGCTGTACTAAATCGTTCATATTGTCACTGATGGTTGCCATGAATACGGATAAAATATAATAAAACGCAATGACACGTCCACTGAAGTCGCAATGGCACATATTAAGCTCTATCTTAATGCAAATTCAGCATCCAATTTCTAGGAGGAGCATTAAGACATTTCTTATGAAATTCTAGTACACATAAAACACACCAAAAGTTGACATAAAGCTTTATCTTTTTTATGTGACATACGCAAGTGCGTAATCTGAAAAATACATACTCGATAAAAATTCCAGAAAGCTATTTCGGTAGCCAGCTGTACTAAATCGTTCATATTGTCACTGATGGTTGCCATGAATACGGATAAAACATCATAAACCGCAAAGAAACCTCCGCTTAAGACGCAAATGCACTTTTAAGCTCTATCTTAATGACAATTCAGCATCCAATTGCTAGGAGGAGCATTAAGACATTTCTTGTGCAATTCTAGTACACATAAAATACACCAAAAGTTGACATAAAGCTTTATTCTTTTTATGTGACATACGCAAGTGCGTAATCTGAAAAATACATACTCGATAAAAATCCCAGAAAGCTATTTCGGTAGCCAGCTGTACTAAATCGTTTCTATTGTCATTGATGGCTGCCATGAATACGGATAAAAGATAATAAAATACAATGAAAAATCAACTGAAGTTGCAAATGCACCTATTAAGCGATATCTTAATGGAAATTCAGTATCAAATTGCTAGGAGATGCATAAAGACGTTTCTTTTGCAATTCTAGTACACGTAAAACACACCAGAAGTGCACATAAAGCGCTATGTTTAGTATGTGGCATACGCAAGTGCATAATCTGAAAAATACACACTCTATAAATATTCCAGGGTGCTCTTTCGGTAGCCAGTTGTATAAATCGTTCAGATTGTCACTGATGGGTGCCATAAATATTGATAAAATATAATAAAACACAAGGAAACGTCCGCTGAAGACGCAAATGCATTTATTAAGCTCTATCTTAATGCAAATTCAGCATCCAATTGCTAGGAGGAGCATTAAGACATTTCTTATGCAATTCTATTGCACGTAAAATACAACAGAAGTGCACATAATGCTTTATGTTTCTCTATGGCCATTCGCAAGAGCTTAATCTGAAAAATACACGCTCTATAAAATTCACAGAGTGCTATTTCCTCAGCCAACTGTGCTAAATCGTTCATATTGTCGTTGATGGGTAACATGAATACTAATAAAATATAATAAATTGCAATTAAACCTCTGTTGAACTCGCAAATGCACTTATTAAGTGCTATTTTAATGAGAATTCAGTATCCAATTGCTAGTAGATGCATAAAGACGTTTGTTTTGCAATTCTAGTACACGAAAAACACACCAAAAGTTCACATAAAGCTTTATTTTTATATGTGACATACGCAAGTGCGTAATTTAAAAAATACATACTCGATAAAAATCCCAGAATGTTTTTCGGTAGCCAGCTGTACTAAATCGTTCATATTGTCACTGATGGGTGCCATGTATACGGCTAAATAGAATAGATAGCAATGAAAATTTCCCTGACGCCGAAATGCACTTATTAAACGCTACATTAATGCAAATTTAGCAACCAATTGCTAGGAGGGGCATAAATACATTTCTGTTGCAATTCTATTGCACGTAAAATACAAGAAGTGCACATAATGCTTTATGTTTCTCTATGGCCATTCGCAAGAACTTAATCTGAAAAATACACGCTCTATAAAATTCACGGAGTGCTATTTCCTCAGCCAACTGTGATAAATCGTTCATATTGTCGTTGATGGGTAACATGAATACTAATAAAATATAATAAATTGCAATGAAACCTCCGTTGAACTCGCAAATGCACTTATTAAGTGCTATCTTAATGAGAATTCAGTATCCAATTGCTAGTAGATGCATAAAGACGTTTGTTTTGCAATTCTAGTACACGAAAAACACACCAAAAGTTCACATAAAGCTTTATTTTTATATGTGACATACGCAAGTGCGTAATTTGAAAAATACATACTCGATAAAAATCCCAGAATGTTTTTCGGTAGCCAGCTGTACTAAATCGTTCATATTGTCACTGATGGGTGCCATGTATACGGCTAAATAGAATAGATAGCAATGAAAATTTCCCTGACGCCGAAATGCACTTATTAAACGCTACATTAATGCAAATTTAGCAACCAATTGCTAGGAGGGGCGTAAATACATTTCTGTTGCAATTCTATTGCACGTAAAATACAACAGAAGTCCACATAATGCTTTATGTTTCTCTATGGCCATTCGCATACGGATTTATGGCACCCATCAGTAACATTATGAACGATTTCGTGCAGCTGGCTGCCGAAATAGCACTCTGAGATTTTTTATCGAGTATGTATTTTTCGGATTATTCACTTGCGTAAGCCACATGAAAAATATAGAGCTTTACGTACAATTCTGGCTTGTTTTACGTGTAAAAGTTTTGCAAAACAAGTATGATTATTGCATTTTATTATATTTTATCCGTATTCATGGCACCCATCAGTGATAATATGAACGATTTAATACAGGTGGCTGCCGAAATAGCACTCTGGGATTTTTATCGAGTATTTTTTTTTAGATTATACACTTGCGTATGACACATGAAAAATATGAAACTTTATGTGCAATTCTGGTAAGTGTTACGAGTACACGTTTTGCAAGAGATGTTTTTGCCCCTTCTTGCAACTGCATGAAAATTTGAATTAATATAGCGTTTAAGAACTGCATTTGCAACTTTAGTGAACTTTTCATTACATTTAACTATATTTTAGCAGTATTCATGGCACCCATCAGTGATAATATGAACGATTTAGTATAGCTGGTAGCTAAAATAGCACTCTAGTATTTCTATCGAGTTCAGATTGTTCAGATTATGCACTTGCGTATGGAACATAATAAACATAAAGTTTTATGTGCAATTCTGGTCTGTTTTACGTGTTCAAAATTTGCAAAAGAAGTATCTTTATGCCCATCCTTGCAATTAGATGCTAAAGTTGCATTAATATAGCTTCTAATAAGGGAATTTGTGACTTTGACGGACCTTTCATTGCACTTTATTATATTTTAGCCGTATTCATGACACCCATCAGTGACAATGTGAACGATTTAGTACAATTGTTTACCGAAATAGAACTCTGGAATTTTTATCGAGTATGTATTTTTCAGATTATGCATTTGCGTATGTAACATACAAGACATAAAGTTTTATGTGCACTTCTGGTGTGTTTACGTGTAATAGTATTGCAAAAGACGTGTCTTTATGCCCCTCATAGCAAGTGGATGCTGAATTTGCATTAATATAGCATTTTATTAGTACATTTTCGACTTCAGTGGACTTTTCATTGCATTTTATTATATTTTTCCGTATTCATGGGACCCATCAGTGACAATGTAAGAGATTTAGTACAGTTGGCTGCCGAAATAGCACGCTGGTATTTTTATAGGGTGTGTATTTTTCCGATTATGCACTTGCATATGCCACATACATAACATAAAGGTTTATGTGAACTTCAGGTGTCTTTTAAGTGTAATAGAATTGCAAAAGAAATGCCTTTATGACCTCCTACCAATTGGTGCTGAATTTGCATTAAGATAACGCTTAATATGTGCATTGGCGGCTTCAGCGGACGTTTCGTTGCCTTTTATTATAGTTTAACCGAATTCATGGCATCTATTAGTGACAATATGAACGATTTAGTACAACTGGCTACCGAAATAGCACACTGACATTTTTATAGAATATGTATTTTTCAGATTATGCACTTACGTGTACCACATACAAAACATATATCTTTATGTGTACCTCCGGTGTGTTTTACGTGTTCTAGCATTGCAAAAGAAATGTCTTTATGCTCCTCCTAGCAATTGGATGCTGAATTTGCATTAATATAGCATTTAATTAGTAAATTTGCGACTTCAGTGGACTTTTCATTGCATTTTATTATATTTTATTAATATTAATGGCACCCATCAGTGACCATATGAACGATTTAGTACAGTTGGCTGGCGAAATAGCTCATTGGGATTTTTATAGAGTGTGTATTTTTCAGATTATGCGCTTGCGTATGTCACATACAAAACATAAAGCTTTATGTTTACTTCTGGTGTGTTTTACGTGCACTAGTATTGCAAAATAAACGTCTTTATGCCCTCCTAGCAATTTAATGCTGAATTTGCATTCAGATAGCGCTTAATAAGTGCATTAACGACTTCAGCGTACGTTTCATTGCGTTTTATTTTATTTTATCTTTAGAAACATAAGGTATTATGTGCACTTCTGGTGTGACATACGTGTACTAGAATTGCAAAAGACACACCTTTATGTTCCACCTAACAATTTAATGCTAAATTTGCTTTAAGATGGCGTTTAATAATTGCATTTGCGACTTCAGTGACCTTTCATTGGATTTTATTTAATTTTATTAGTATTCATGGTACCCATCAGTGACAATATAAACGATTTAGTACAACTGGCTGCGGAAACTGCAATCTGGAATTTTTATAGAGTGTGTATTTTACAGATTATGCAAATGCGAATGGCCATAGAGAAACATAAACAATTAATTGCACTTCTAGCGTCTTTTACGTGTACCATATTTGCAAAAGGAATGTCTTTATGCCCTACTAGCGATTGGATGCTGAATTTGCATTAATATAGCGTCGAATAAGTGCATTTGCGACTTTAGTGGACTTTTCATTGAATTTTATTGTACTTTAGCCGTATTCATATCACCCGTCAGTGACAATATGATCGATTTAGTACATTTGGCTACCAAAATAGCACTCTGTGAGGTTTTTATCGAGCTTGTGTTTTTCAGATTATGCACTTGCGTATGCCACATAATAAACATTAAGATTTATGTGCAATTCTGGTTTGTTTACGTGTTCACATTTTGCAAAAGAGGTATCTTTACCTCTTTACCTCTTTACCTCTTTACCTTGCAATTAGATGCTAAATTTGCATTAATATAGCGTCTAATAAATAAATTTGCGACTTCAACGGACCTTTCATTGCACTTTATTATATTTTAGCCGTATTCATGGCACCCATCAGTGACAATATGAACGATTTAGTACATTTGGCTACCAAAATAGCACTCTGAGGTTTTTATCGAGCTTGTGTTTTTCAGATTATGCACTTGCGTATGCCACATAGTAAACATAAAGATTTATGTGCAATTCTGGTCTGTTTTACGTGTTCAAATTTTGCAAAAGAAGTATCTTTATGCCCATCCTTGCAATTAGATGCTAAATTTGCATTAATATAGCGTCTAATAAATAAATTTTTGACTTCAACAGACCTTTCATTGCACTTTATTATATTTTAGCCGTATTCATGGCACCCATCAGTGACAATATGAACGATTTAGTACATTTGGCTACCAAAATAGCACTCTGAGATTTTTATCGAGCTTGTGTTTTTCAGATTATGCACTTGCGTATGCCTCATACAAAACATAAAGCTTTATGTGCAATTCTGGTGTGTTTTCCGTGTTCTAGATTTGCAAAGAAAATGTTTTTATGCCCCTCTTAGCAATTGAATGCCAAAATTTGCATTAATATAGCGTTTGTCACATAAAAAGCATAAAGAATTATGTTCTTTTCCGGTTTGTTTTAAGTCTTCCAACATTGCAAAACAGTGTCTTTATGCCTCTACTAGCAATTGGATGCTGAATTTGCATTAATATAGCGTTTAATTTATGCATTTGCGACGTCAGTATACTTTTCGTTACATTTTCTTATATTTTATCCGTATTCATGTCACCCATCAGTAACAATATGAACGATTTAGTAGAGCTGGCTGCTAAAATATTACTCTGGTATTTTTATCAAGTGTGTATTATTCAGATTATGCACTTGAGTATGCCACATAAAAAATATAAAGCTTTATGTGCAAATCTGGTGTGTTTTCCGTGTTCTAGATTTGCAAAGAAAATGTTTTTATGCCCCTCTTAGCAATTGAATGCCAAAATTTGCATTAATATAGCGTTTGTCACATAAAAAGCATAAAGCATTATGTTCTTTTCCGGTTTGTTTTAAGTCTTCCAACATTGCAAAACAGTGTCTTTATGCCTCTACTAGCAATTGGATGCTGAATTTGCATTAATATAGCGTTTAATTTATGCATTTGCGACGTCAGTATACTTTTCATTACATTTTCTTATATTTTATCCGTATTCATGTCACCCATCAGTAACAATATGAACGATTTAGTAGAGCTGGCTGCTAAAATATTACTCTGGTATTTTTATCAAGTGTGTATTATTCAGATTATGCACTTGAGTATGCCACATAAAAAATATAAAGCTTTATGTGCAATTCTGGTGTGTTTTCCGTGTTCTAGATTTGCAAAGAAAATGTTTTTATGCCCCTCTTAGCAATTGAATGCCAAAATTTGCATTAATATAGCGTTTGTCACATAAAAAGCATACAGCATTATGTTCTTTTCCGGTTTGTTTTAAGTCTTCCAACATTGCAAAACAGTGTCTTTATGCCTCTACTAGCAATTGGATGCTGAATTTGCATTAATATAGCGTTTAATTTATGCATTTGCGACGTCAGTATACTTTTCATTACATTTTCTTATATTTTATCCGTATTCATGTCACCCATCAGTAACAATATGAACGATTTAGTAGAGCTGGCTGCTAAAATATTACTCTGGTATTTTTATCAAGTGTGTATTATTCAGATTATGCACTTGAGTATGCCACATAAAAAATATAAAGCTTTATGTGCAATTCTGGTGTGTTTTACGTGTACAAGTTTTGTAAAAGAGGTATCTTTATGCCCATCCTTGCAATTGTATGTAAAATTTAATATTGCGTTTTATAAGTAAATTTGCAACTTCAGTTAACTTTTCATTGGATTTTATTATATTTTATTATTATTCATAGCACCCATCAGTGACAATATGAACGATTTGTGTATTTTTAAGATTATCCACTTGCGAATGGCCATAGAGAAACATAAGGCATTGTGCACTTTTCTTGTGTTTTCCGTGTTCTAGATTTGCAAAAGAAATGTCTTTATGCCAATTATAGCAATTGGATACCAAAACTTGCATTAATATAGCTTTTTATAAGTGAATTTTCGACTTCAGGGTACTTTTCATTGCTTTTTATTATATTTTAGCCGTATTTATGGCACTCATCAGTGACAATATGAATGATTAATTACAGCTGGCTACTGAAATAGCACTCTGGGCTTTTGATCGAGTATGTATTTTTCAGACTATGCGCTTGCGTATGTCACATAAAAACATAAAGCTTTATGTGCACTTCTGGTGTGTTTTACGTGTACTAGTATTGCAAATGAAATGTATTTATGTCTCTCCTAGCAGTTGGATGCTGATTTTGCATTAATATAGCGTTTCATAGGTGCATTTGCGACTTCAGCGGACTTTTGTTTGCATTTTATTATATTTTATTCGTTCTCATGGCACCCATCAGTGACAGTATCATTGATTTAGTACAGCTGGCTGCCAAAATAGCACTCTGGGATATTTATCGAGTGAATGTATTACCGATTACTCATTTGCGTATGGCCATACAGAAACTTATAGATTTATGTGCACTTCTGGTATGTGTTATTTTTACTGGTATTGCAAAAGAAATGTATTTAATCCTCTCCTAAGAATTGGATGCTGAATTTGCACTAAGATAGCGTTTTGTAAGTGCATTTGCGACTACAGCGGACTTTTTATTTTATTTTATTATATTTTATCCTTATTCATGGGACTCATCAGTGAAAATATAGACATGTATATTATTTTTTCACAACCGGGATTTAAAAAGTAGTTTCTATATTAAACACATCGTAACAACATTTCTTTATTTACGAAAACTGTGCTGGAAGTAGTGGAAAAGAATGCTTCAGAAAATCATGCATTCTCTCCCTCGATGCTGCTACGAATGTTTGGAAATAAGTGTGCAGTTTTAATCATTTTTAATAAAGTTCGGATACTATTTTGAATGTCATGCACTGGTTACAATTAACGAGCACACTTTACAATCATTTTAAAAAAGAACACGGTCTAATTCCCTTTTTTTCCTTCCCTTACGATCTGCAAAAACTTCTGTGGGTGCTGCTGAATCCTGCCAAACTGTGAGCTAGTTATTTTATATTTAGTCACTACAATTTCTTATTAAGATTCTATATTATTAACTTTCAAATTCTATTAACTGCTTGCGATTGTGCTTTAAGGAGACCAGATGAAACATGTTTGAATGGTATTTTGAAAATTAAAATAACAGCAGGTTTTTACCGACTTCACGTTGAGAGCCCTTTACGAAGGGTTTAAAATCACCCGAGGCACAATGGTTATACGAGATTGCAACCCTCGCGGTTGTGTTCATGACGGTGATTTTTTATTCTCGCTTGATGTTGAGTATTATGGCATCGCATCACATAAATGTCAACCCATTTACGCTCCTCTCTGTTGCCTATAAACCTATAAACAAAATTAAGTAAAATGCTGCACGCAAAATAATACAAACTCAATTTCACAGTCAAGGTTGCCAGCTCCTACTACTGACTTCAAGGTCATCATTTCTAATTATTGCAACGCACCTCCATTTTCGCACAAGTCGACTTCTGGTGGGCCACCACGCAAATACTCCAGGAAGCAGTTATCCAGAATCGGAACGGCCGTCAACTATTTCTTTCGCGGAGGAGAAGAACAACTCCGAAGGAGTAGACAATAACGTTACTGTACATATTATGTAGCTACTAAGTGATTATAGTATTAGTGTTAATTGTTTATCTGTATATATCTTTAGATGTTATTAAAACAATTTATGAAAATATTTTCCTCTTTCATTAAACTTGTTGAAGTGTCAGGTTGACCGAGTGGTCTAAGCTAGGGTTCAAATGTAATTTGATAAGAACACTAACCATGACCTTGAAGAAAAAGATAAGTGGCGGGGGGAGTAGCAGCAACTTTGGCCGTGAAGTTTAGCCTTGGTCTCAAAGCCAAGTGTTGGGGATGGTTCCAGAATTGAGCTGTGGCCTTGAAGTTTAGCCTTGAGCTGTGGTCTTGGAATTTGTCCTTAACATGTGGACTTGACCTTGAAGTGTGGCCTCGGTTTTAAGGAAAAGTGGTGGGGGGAGGCTCTAGAACTGTCCATGTAGCCTTGAAGTTTAGCTTTGAGCTGTGGCCTTAAAATCTGGCCTTAAGATATGGGCTCGACCTTGAAGTGTGGCCTCGGTTTCACGGAAAAGTGGTGGGGGAAAGTTCTAGAACTGACCATTCTAATTTATATCATTATGCCTCTCCTAGCAATTGGATGTTAAATTTCCATTAAGATGGCGTTTAATAAGTGCATTTGCGACTTCAGCGGACTTTTAATTGCATTTTGTTATATTTTATCCGTATTCATGACACCCATTAGTCACAATATAAACGTTTTATTACAGGTGGCTGCTGAAATAGCACTCTGGGATATTTATCTAGTGAATATTTTACAGATTATGCATTTGCGTACGGCCATACGGAAACATAAAGATTTATATGCACTTCTGGTGCGTTTTGCGTGTACTAGTAGTGCAAAACAAATATCGTTATGCCCTCCTAGCAATTGGATGCTGAATTTGCATTAAGATGGAGGAAAGTTATTCAAAATTTAAAATTATGGCCCCATGCAAAATTTTAGAAATATCGGTTTACTTATATGAAACCGTGTTACCACAAAAGTACTTCATTTAATGCACACGGTTTCCTATAAGTAGACCGATATTTCTGAACTTATGCATGGGGTCATAATTTTACATTTTGACTAACTTTTCTTCATGACATTTTGACGTATTTAGAACAAAAACTGAAAAAATAAAGTTTTTCATCTGCCGCTCGTGAGGGCTTATGAAGTCCAATCCAACATTTTAGTATTAATGCTTTCGACTAAAAATTGTACAAGGAATATCGCTACCTGGAGCTTTTGCGCCAATTTCTATACACCCTGTATAATAAGGATTATCATAATTATAAGACTAGATTTTTAAATTACGTTAGATTACCTTTAACAGCAAAATCATATTTTCAAGTGCATTTGCGAGTTCAGTGGACATTTCATTGCGTTTTATTATAGTTTATCCGAATTCATGGCACCCATCAGTAACATTATGAACGATTTAGTGCAACTGGCTGCCGAAATAGCACTCTGAGATTTTTATCGAGTATGTATTTTTCGGATTATGCACTTGCGTAAGCCAAATGGAAAATATAGAGCTTTATGTGCAATTCTGGTCTGTTTTACGTGTAAAAGTTTTGCAAAAGAAGTATGATTATGCCTCTCCTTGCAATTGGAAGCAAATTTGCATTAGATTAGATTAGATTAGATTAGATTTCACGACTGTCTTTTGCTGGCATGCGCACGTCAGCCCTTTGGGCTTTTTGTACTGTCGGGAGTTTTCAAGTTAGCAAGCCGACATCCGTATCTTTTACTAGACTTGCAATGTCCCCTACTAGCTTGCGGTTGTCAATAGAGTTGGTGTCTTTTACGCTCTAATGCTGGGCATTCAAAGAGGATATGATAGGCTGTTTCATCATCTTCTTGGCATAGTCTGCAAACAGGTTCATCTCTATAGATATTGATCCTGTGCATAAATACTCTAAATGCTCCAGTGCCTGTTAGTAGACTGACTACTTGCTTGATTCGAGTTCTGTTCAGCCTCAACAGGGTTTTGGTGGTATGTGGATTCGTAGTTTTTAGCAATCTTTTGCAGTGTGTTGCTTGATTGTAGTTTCTCCACCTTAGTTGGTGTGCGGTATTGACCCATTCATTAATGGCTGAGCGGGCTTGGTTTTTCTGAATGCTTAGACCAGGTTCTGGACCGGTCATTGCATTACGGGCTGCTTCTTTTGCGAGCTTGTCCGCCTTTTCGTTTCCTTCAATACTTTGGTGACCTGAGAGCGTAAAGGCATTGTTTACCACGGTGCAACGCAGCACCAAGTTGTACCGTAGTAAGTAATGGCGAAATTTGCGCGGCTTTTCCTTTGGCAATCTTTACTGCGGTACAGCGCAGCCTTAGGATGTAGCGTAATAAGCATTGGCCACGAATAAGGACATTGTTTACTACATTGCAACACTGCAACCAGTGGTAGACTCGTCTCTACGCATGATCAAATTCTTCGAATTTGCATAGAAATAAACTAACTTGCTGGTGTCATTCTGTTTCGTCAGCCATGGCTGAAAATTGTGAAGATTTATTGGCAGAATTGACAAATTTAGGTCACGAAGCGAGCCATTTCGACTTCGATAATCCTAACAATTTCTCGGCAACTTTAAGAGGTAAACTCGAAAGCCATGCGTCTGACAAAAGTGCATATAATAACTGGTGTGCGAGTTGGGTGGAACAATTTAGGATAGTGACGAATACGAACTGGATTGTTCGATACACATACCCGAACAAAGAAAAATACCTTTTTCGAAAAGTGTACGCATGCCAGCATAACAATTTCGATAAAGTGAAAAAAAGGAAACGGGAAGACACCAGACAGCGGGCCAAAGACTGCAGTGCAAAAATAAGTATACTTTTCAAAAAAATCAACCGTAATACGTTGCGAAATGATCGGTATTTGGAGAAAGGTCTCCACATAGTTATTGAGGTAAGTGTAATTATCATTATTTGGTACCTACTTTGTAAAATAGTATATGATAATACTAGTGTATAGGTACGCCTTTAAAGCACGTGCGGCGAGTTTATAAGCACGACGCACAGCTGAGTGCTTTTAATGTCTTTAGTTCTTTAATGGCACTTATACACTTGTTTTTTCTACGATCGTAACAGGAATATGATAACTTAGTTCGGTGACATTTTTTCCGTCACATTGTGTTAGATATTCTAGGTTATGTTGGCATTAAAAGTTACTGCAAAGAGTGCTTTAATATAATATTAGAACACGCAACCAATGGCAACGTGCCAAAAAGACGTAATTCCGGCGCTAATATTAAGAGTGCCACAAACGTCACTTTTGACACTAGAAACTGTGCAAAAAGTTGTCATTTTGACTCGATCGTAGAAAATAGTATTTTATTTAGGTAGGCTATATTACACGAGGATGAAGTTTACACACGAGCCGAAGGCGAGTGTTGTAATCATCCAAGTGTAATATAGTCATTATATACATGTCAAATACAATATGTTATCTACAACTATGTACATAGTTGGTGACACTGTGAGTCTATGTCAAATTGGAGGTTAGCAGATTAGGTTTTAAGTCAATCTATGTCAAAATCGATGTTAGCTGGTTAGGTTCTGCGTCAGTCTGTGTCAAAACTGAGGCAAAACCTAACCTGCTAACCTCGACGTTAATGTCATTTGTTAAAATGTAGCCCACTACTTGAAAAAATACCCTGTGGAATATGAAATTTCATATTCCACTAGTGTAACATGAGCCGCATTTTGTATTTAGAGTTAGATGTATAATGCACTTATTATTTGACAGTTGTAGATAAATGTATTTATTTATTTTTGGGTTAGCATAATAAATTGTTCATGTGTGTTATTTAATGGTTTCTCAAAACATAAACTGAATTTTTCATTGCTAAAATGGCAATTATGCTTTGGACTCATTCAATAAGAAGATCCACAACTGCAAAGTGGTTTTTCAAGCGAATTTTACTCAGAAGGTTTACCAATAATTCGCTTTTCTAGTCGAGGTGTTTATTTAATTTTTCAGATTTCATTTCAACATTCGCATGCAGTACCTGTTGCAAAAGCCTTCAGTTACTTGCGAACTTCGAGGGAAACCGAGGCAATGTTTCACAAATACTTTGAGAATGGCATGACTGCCGCAGTCGCCAAAAACTTTCACGAAATATACCTCGAAAATAAAAACGAAGAATCTGAGATTGCCAAAATGCTAGCAACCGCCCAAATAAATCCAACGGAGAGACAAATAAAACATTTATACTCAAAATGGAGGTAGGTGATGCACTGTGCAGTTTTGCGTTAGGTAGGTACTTAAGTCAATTTTATCGGTTGCAGGATATTAATCCCTTGTTTACATATACAAAAGTAGGCTGGTAACTAAATCATAACTGATCTGTACGGTAATAGTCCATTACCGTACATGGCAACCATAACCATACAACAACCGATAAACTATTGAACAAATCACGGATGTTATGAATCATAACAGTCTCAGATGTTTTAAAATCCTCGCTCTGCGAGCTCGGATTTCAATACATCTTCGGCAGTTATTATACTGAGAACATTCCTAGATATGTTAATAGCTAATAGAATGAAAAATTTTGGAGGTCGAAAAGCTTTTGATATGTTAACTGTTTTGAAAAAGAAAAGGGAATGCTATGAAGAAAAAAATATTAAAGTCATCATACAGGAAGATCCAATGATCGTTGTTGTGCTAACTCCTGTCATGATTAGAGCCCATTCTCACGAATTTGCACATGAAATGGTATTTGTAGATTCTAGTGGTTCCTGCGACCAAACAAGTACCTGCGTTACATTTTTCTTCTCTGCAACAAAAGTTGGAGCCATCACACTTGCTTGCATTCTCCATACCAAGCAAACTGAAGAGAATTACACGGAAGCCTTCAAATTATTGCGAGATTCTTTGCAAACTGATGGTTTTCCTCGAATTTTTATGACCGATGATTCTGCGGCAGAAAGGAATGCGCTGGAATCAGTTTTTTCCGAGTCGCGCAGATTACTCTGCATTTTTCATCTTCTTCAACCTTTTTGGCGTTGGTTGTGGGATAGCAAGCACAATATTGACAAAGCAGACCGAAAACACATCATGACAGGATTTCGGAGGGTACTATATTCCACCACAAATGAAGAATTGCGTGACAATTTCAGCAGCTTTATGAATGATGAGGTTATGAAGAAGTATGGGAATTTGAAAGACCATATTTTGGGTTACTGGAAACGGAAAGAGGAATGGTCGGTAGCTTATAGATGCAATTTATTGACACGAGGCAATAACACGAACAATTATGTGGAAGCTTTGATTCGCATTTTCAAAGATATCGTTCTCGAAAGATGCAAAGCTTTTAACACGTGTGCGTTGGTTGATTGACTTCATTGCGAAAGTGTTGGAATCCTACCACAAGAGACACCTACTTTCTTTTGCTAATTACCGAAGCTCCAAAAATGAATTAGCATTTAGATGCAATTTAAAATCTTCTGCATTATTGTCGGTACAAAAAGTTGATGACAAAACCTGTTTGGTATCATCTCAAAACGATGAAAGTCTTTTCTATACGGTCCATTTGGATATTGCGTTTTGCGATTGCGTCTATGGGCAAGGAGGAAGGTTTTGCAAACATTTATGAGCCATACTAAATAAATTCGGCAGAGTCTTCCCAACATCTCCTCGATTAACTATCGAAGACAGGAAATTATTTGCTAAAATAGCACTTGGTCCAGATGCCCCGAAAGAATTTTATAATGACATGGACGTTGAAATCGGAAGACATGAGGTAGGTAGTTGGATATTTTCAGAATAGGCGATTAGGATAAAATAATTGTTTTGGACAGGTCACTCAGGAGACAGTAGCAAATGATGCAGGCCGAGGTGCAATCACTGTGGAATCACCAAACGAAGAAGAACGAATTCAGCACATTGATGAAGTGCATTCGACCGCTGTTCAACAGTTGATTAAAAATTTCGAAAAACTTAGCAACGTCGCAGAAAACTGCAGAACACCTGAGATGACAAACGGCGTAGTGAAATTGAATAAAATCCTCAGTCAAAATTTTACTCCGATGCAATTGTTGAATTACATTCACGGCGTGAAAAAGGCTCAAGGAAAACGTAAGATAGGAGTTCCGCCAACTGCAATCAGCTGGAGGAAAGTGCGCCCTGGCTTGACTTCAGGAGCAAGACGCCTCCAAGCTGGACGCCCTTCAGCCCTTGAGACTAATCAACAAAGGAAAAGGAAGTACAATCTTGGAATAAACGGTGATTCCAATAGACCTAATGCAAAATCGCATTAAAATTATGTATTGTTCAAATTTTTCTTAGAGAACTTAGTTGAGTTAAGGTAAAATAATAATAACAATAATAATATGGTTTATTTTTAGAGGAAAAAAGGACAATAATTCAATAAATTCTGTAAAAAATAATTAAGTTTTTTACATTTATTACCTTAATTAAGTTAGTAAAGATCCTCTGCAAAAATTAAACAAACTTATCTGTTCAAGAACTTAACTAAACATGTGAATTAATATGAGGTACGCTCTGATGTTCCACTAAAAGCAAGCTTGTGCGTGGTCATCAGATGTACCCATATCTTAATTTTTTATTATTTATTATAGCTTACATTATAGCAGTTCTTATATAATATTTTGGTTCAACAGTATAAAGTTATATACGTAGAATGATTGATAATAAATTCTCCAATCTATATTTACTTAAGTATACTATATTTATGTATATACGCGATTAATCCTTACAAGTAACAAATTAATAATAGTTTATTTTGTCAACATAGGTATGTAGATTTATACGTTTATTAACACCATAACATATACATTTAGGTAAGTACCTTAGTTATTTGCTAATTAAGTGTTCAATGTTTTGCATGCAGTGTTGCAGTGAGTATAATAATTATTATTCAGTTTGTAACGATAAAATAATGTCTTAATAATTGGAATAATAATTCTTTCTTAATTTAAAACTCGCACTTAAAAATAATAAGCATTTTGGTTGCAGCGCAGTAAACAATGTCCTATGAAACATTCGCTTATTCGTGGCCAATGCTTACTACGCTACATCCTGAGGCTGCGCTGTACCGCAGTAAAGTTTGCCAAACGAAAATCCGCGTAAATTTCGCCATTACTTACTACGATACAACTTGGTGCTGCGTTGCACCGTGGTAAACAATGCCTTTACGCTACCTGGGATCCAGCATAATTTTACTGTATTTACTTGGCTTAAGGTTTGAAGTTTGGATTTGCATTCCTTGACTAGTCTCGATGAAGTACTGAAAGCGTTTAGCGCTTTCAGTGCTGCCTGACTGTCTGAGAGAATGTGTATGTCTCGATTGAGCAGCTTCTTTTCTATGCTGATGTTTGCGCATACGTTAATAGCTTGTACTTCAGCCTGAAAGATGTTACAAAACTTTCCTAGACTGACTTTTTCGTTGGTTCTAGGATTGGTACTGTACACACCGGAACCTGTACCCCCTTCAAACTTAGATCCATCAGTGTAAAAAATAATGTTCTTATTTGTTGGAGTTGGTAGTTGGTCCGGATTCCAACTTGTGTGTACAGTAAAGTTCTTTTCAAAGTCATAGGCTTTGATTATAAGATCAGAACCCATTTCTAATATTGGGTTGTTGATGTGTGACATGATCTTGCCATGTCCTAGATTATTAGCTGTGGTCATCCAGTGACCAGTACTTTGTAATCTGTAGGCTGCCATTCTGGCTTCATCTTCCAAGAAGATGTGCAGAGGTGGCAGATTTAAAATAGCATTCAGTGCTTGTTCTGACGTGCCTTTAAAGGCTCCAGTGATGCACTGATTAGCTAGATATTGTATTCTGCTGATTTTGCGGATCGCAGTTGCTTGTTTTATTTTAGGCCACCAGGCGATTATTCCATATGAAATTATTGGTCGAACCATGGTTTTGTACAGCCAGAGGGTCAGTTCCGGTTTGAGGCCCCACGTACTACCTATGGCTCTTTTTCCAATAACTAATGTTTGTATGCACTTGGTGATTGTTTTGTCTAAGTGGGAGTTCCAAGTTAGTTTGGAATCGATGGTTAGACCTAAGTACTTAACCTCGTTCTCCCAGTTGACATTTGTCTCAAACAGTTTTATGTTCATTCTGTTTGTGATGTTCTTTCTACGAGTGAAAGCGACGAGAGTGGCTTTGCTGGGATTAATTCTAAGATTATTCTCTAGACACCACTCTTCGGTTATCTTTAGTGCTGATTTCATTACATTGTCTACGGTTCTTTGGTATTTACCTTGAATCAGTATGACAATGTCATCAGCGTATCCTTGAGTGTAGTAGCCTTTGTTATTGAGTTGGATCATCAGTTCATCAACTGTGAGGCACCACAGGAGTGGAGAAAGAACTCCTCCCTGTGGACATCCCCTTGTCGCCTGCACTGTCTTTTCCTTGTCAAATAACTTGACTTTTACAACTCTAGTGTTGATCATTGCCATAGTCCATCTTATTGTGGTGTTATCGATCTGATGGTTTGTCATTGCTCTTTCAATAGAGTGGTAGGAGGTGTTGTAGAAGGCACCTTCTATGTCTAGAAATGCTCCGACTGCGTACTCCTTGTACTCCAAGGTTCTCTCAATTTTCCCCACTAGTTGGTGTAGAGCGGTTTCACATGACTTCCCTGTTTGGTAAGCATGTTGATATTTGTGAATCGGGAGTGAAGTTAGGGCTTCCTCCTTCCAGTATCTGTCTACTAATCTTTCCAACGTTTTAAGGAGGAATGACGTTAGGCTGATAGGTCTGTAAGATTTAGCTTCTGCATAGCTGCTCTTACCAGGCTTAGGGATAAATACTACTTCAGTCACTCTCCAGGATTGGGGAATGTAACCCAAGGCAAGACTTGCTTGGAACATGTCTTTGAGTGGGTTCAGCAGTATATCTATCCCTTTCTGCAGCATTACGGGTTGTATGCCGTCGTTTCCAGCAGATTTGAAAGGACTGAAGAGGCTAGTTGCCCATCTAATCCATTCTTTGCTGACTATTCTCTTAGCTGTTTCCCAGTCTTTCCTCTTAGGGGTATGATTGGGTTCAGCCAGAGTAGGTTGTTCCAGTGCTCCGGGTAGGTGAGTTTTTATCAAAAGAGATAAAGTCTCCTCTTCCGTTGAAGTGTATTCTCCGCTTTCTTTTTTAAGAGTGCCTACTGGGTTCATGGCTTGCTTTGAGATGATTTTGTGGAGTCTAGCTGTGGATCGCGTGGTCTCCACCTCCTGGCAAAACTTTTTCCAGGCTGCTATCTTAGCTGCCTTGATCTTTTTGCCATAATCTGTGAGAGCCTTGTGATAGTTCTCCCAGTTATTTGTGGCTTTAGACCTGTTAAACAGACGTCTGATTTCTTGTCTGGTCTTTTCTAGGTCTTTATTCCACCAATTTGTGTGTTTTTTTGCTCTTTGGTGACTTGGGTCTATTAGAGGACAGCTACTCTGAAAGGAGTCAATCATGACCTCTTTTAACCGGTCAGCATTTGAGTCTAAAACTACTTTATTGGGAGATCTGAACTTTAGGTGTTCTATCTTCTCTTGTAGTTTTTGTTTATATAGGTCCCAGTCTGTCTTTCTTGGGTTGTAATAACCTCTTTGGCTTACTTCCCGTTGAGACAGTTCAAAGGTTATATAATTGTGGTCAGATAGTTGAGGTTCGTCTGAAACTTGCTATTTATTCACTGATTGACTAATTCTCATAGTTGTTATTTTAATGTCTATAACTTCATGTCTATTAGTGTTATAAAAGGTTGGAGTGTTACCTTTATTGACTACTACTAGATTGTTAGTTAAGATAAATTCTAAAAGTGACTCACTTCTTATGTTGCAGTTGGTGCTGCCCCAAATGGTGTGGTGTGAATTTGCGTAGCAGCCTTGGATGAGATCTAGATCGTCTTGGGAGGCAGATGATACTAGGTTCTCTAGTTCCTCGCTAGGCGGTGGGTCCCTGGAATCGGATGGAAGGTAGACGGAGCTTGTAATGGCTTGGTCACAACCTTCATCGTTATTCCATAAATAAATTTGCATTAATATAGCGTTTAATAAGTACATTTGCAACTTGAATGAACTTTTCATTACATTTTATTATATTTTATTAGTATTCATGGTACCCATCAGTGACAATATCAACGATTTAGTACAGCTGGCTGCTAAAATAGCACTCTTGTATCTTTATCGAATATGAATTTTTCGGATACTGCACTTGCGTATCCCACATGAAAAATATAAAGCTCTATGTGCAATTCTGGTGTGTTTTACTTGTACAGGTTTGGCAAAAAAAGTATATTTATGCCTTTCCTTTCAATTGGATGCTAATTTTGCAATAATACAGCCTTTGATAAGTGCATTTCCATTGTATTTTATTATATATTATTAGTGTTTATGGTACCCACCAGTGACAACATGAACTATTTGGAACAGCTGGCAGCCAAAACCACACTCTGGGATTTTTATAGAATGTGTATTTTCAGATTAAGCTCTTGCGAATGGCCATAAAGAAACATAGAGACTTATGTGCATTTCCTGTGAGTTTTACGTGTACTAGAATAACAAAATAAAGGTCTTTATGTCCCTCCAAGCAATTGGATGCTGAATTTGCATTAATATAGTTTTCAATAAATGCATTTGGGACTTCAGCGGACGTTTAATTGCGTTTTATTATATTTTATCAGTATTAATGGCACCCATCAGTGACCATATGAACAATTTAGTACAGCTGGTTGCCGAAATAGCACTCAGGTATTTTTATAGAGTATGTATTTTTTAGACTATGCCCTGGCGTATGCCACATGAAAAATATAAAGCTTTATGTGCAATTCTGGTGTGTTTTACGGGTACTAGAATTGCAAAATAAACGTATTTATGCCACTCCTAGCTATTGGATGCAGAATTTCTATTAATATAGTTTTCAATAAGTGCGACTTCACCGGACGTTTCATTGCTTTTTATTATATTTTATCCGTATTAATGGCACCCATCAGTGACAATATAAACGATTTAGTTCAGCTGGCTGCCGAAATAGCACTCTGGGATATTTATCGAGTATGTATTTTTCAGATTATGGACTTGCGTATGCCACAAAAAAATCTAAAACTTTATGAGCAATTCTGTTGTGTTTTACGTGTACAAGTTTTGCAAAAGAAGTATGTTTATGCCCCTCCATGCAATTGGAGCAAATTTGCGTTAATATAGCGTTTAATAAGTTCACTTGCTACTTCAATGAAGCTTTCATTGCATTTTATTATATTTTATTAGTATTAATGGTACCCATCAGTGTCAATATGAACGATTTAGTACAGCTGGCAGCCGAAACTCCACTCTGGGATTTTTATAGAGTGTGTTTTTCAGATTACGCACTTGCGAATGGTCATAGAGAAACATAAAGCCTTTTGTGCACTTTCGGTGTGTTTTACGTGTACTAGAATTGCAAAATAAATGGCTTTATGCCCCTTCTAGTAATTAATGCTGAATTTGCACAAAGATAGCGCTTAATAAGAGCATTTGCGACTTTAGCGGACGTTTTATTGCATATTATTAAATTTTATCCGTATTCGTGGGACCCATCAGTGACAATATGAAGGATTTATTATTTGCATAGAGATAGGGCTTAATAAGAACATTTACGACTTCAGCGGACATTTCATTGCGATTTATTAAATTTATCCGAATTCATGGCACCCAATAGTGAAATATTGACGATTTAGTACAGCTGGCTCCCGAAATAGCACTCTGGGATTTTTATCGAGTATGTATTTTTAGATTTTCATATGCGTATGTCACATACAAAACATAAAGCTTTATGTGCACCTCCGGTGTGGTTTACGTGTACTAGAATTGGAAAAGAAACGTCCTTATGCCCCTCCTAGCAATTGGTGCTGAATTTGCATTAAGATAGCGCTTAATAGGTGCATTTGCGACATCATCGGACGTTTCGTTGCGTTTTATTATATTTTTACCGTATTCATGGCACCCGTCAGTGACAATATGAACCATTTAGTACAGTTGGATGCTGAAATAGCACTCTGGGAGTTTTATAGAGTGTGAATTTTTAGATTTGCTACTTTAGCAAACGTTTCATTGCGTTTTATTTGTTTTAAACGTATTCATGTCACCCATGAGTGACAATCTGAACGATTTAATACAACTGGCTACCGAAATAGCACTCTGGGATTTTTATCGAGTGTGTATTTTTCTGATTATGCACTCGCGTATGCCACATACGGAACATAAAGCTTTATGTGCACTTCCGGTGTGCTTAACGTGTTCAAGAATTGCAAAAAAACGCCTCTATGTCCCTCCTAGCAAAGGACGTTGAATATGCATTAAGATAGCGTTTGATTTGCGACATCAGTAGACTTTTTATTGCATTTTATTATATTTGATCCGTATTCATGGCACCCATCAGTGACAATATGAACGATTTAGTACAGGTGGCTGCCGAAATAGCACTCTGGGATTTTTACAGGGTGTGTATTTTTCAGATTATGCGCTTGCGTATGTCACATACAAAACATAAAGCTTTATGTTCACTTCTGGTTTGGTTTACGTGCACTAGTATTGCAAAATAAACGTCTTTATGCCCTCCTAGCAATTTAATGCTGATTTTGCATTAAGATAGCGCTTAATAAGTGCATTAGCAACTTCAGCGTACGTTTCATTGCGTTTTATTATATTTTATCCCAGAGCTGGGCAAATTACTTTTAAAAAGTAATTAATTACTAATTACCAATTATCGCCCAATGTAGTAATTTAATTACCAGAGATTCAATTACTTACAGGAAATAGTAATTCAATTACCAATTACTTAGTAATTGTACAACAATAATTACTTTTTCAATTACTTTCAATAAAAATTATTGTCATATAGTTGTATTTAATAGTAGAATTTTCTTGCAAGTTGCAACTATGATTAGTGTCGTGTCGATTCGTAATCATTATCTAAAAATGCTTAATTTTTATGTTTTGTTAACTATAGTAACCTAATACTTTACCACTCTTGAAGATGTTTGATAATTAAATCTTCTAGCTACATGCAACGTTCACCAAAATCAAAAGTTTTTAGTTTGTTTTGATGTAAGATGTAAGTAAATAAATAAATTCAAGGATAACAATTATACAGGGTGTCCCAAAAAAATGAGACACCGTTTTGGCATAGATTCCTTAGGTTATAATAAACCGATTAAACCTAATATACTTTAGTACAAAGTCCTTTCAGTAAGAAGGTATAGGGACTTGGAAGTTCAAATCTATATATTTTTTTATATTAGTTTCCACATAAGTTATCACTAAAGTTGAGCTTTTTATCACGATTGTGTATTTAGTTGCCGAGGCGCGAAGGGCCAAAGCAAATAAACCACACAAGGATTGAAATGGATCTTCCAGTGCCCAGGGGTACATTGTTTTTTTAAATCGAGAAATCGCGAAGTTACAACATTTTAACCAACTTTTATAGGTTACGTTGACGTCGATTGACGTTTACCTATCGCCCAGCTGCCTACAAAAAGTTGTAAAACAATGGATTACTTCACTGCCGATTTCTCATATTTTATTTGACGATTTCGACGTTCTTTACGGCCAATTAAAAAAAATTTTTTTTGAATATGAAGAAATGTCGAATTTAATTTTGGTTAGATTTTGTAATGATATTAGAAAAAATAGCAAGTTGAATATGTTATAAAAGTAATTTTTCCATGTTCGTGATAAATTAATCCACTCCCTTTGCATCACTCGCTCGTAGTGATGTGGGTCGGGTAAATACCCAATGTGTATGGTATTTATAAATGGGTATTTACCTGGGTATTTACCTGGGTATTTACCCCTGCCTAGGGTAAATACCTAAAAACTGGGTATTTATCAAATATGTAATATTTAGAAAGCTAAGCTAACTTTTACTCACATAGTAATGTTATCTTAATAAATAAACTACATATAAATGCACTGGAATATTTTATGTAAAATAACAATTTAAATGGAACATTGAATAAGCATTCACCCAGGTAAATTAATCGTTTATCAGGAAAAATATTGGCTGCCGAAGTTTATAGAAATAAACAGGAACGCAATAAATTGCGCCTGTCAGAATTTACAAAAAAAATGCGATGACTCTGACTCCGAAGATTTATATTGTTGGTACATTATTTTTCGAATCTATAATAAATATACTTATATACATATTAAGAAACAATCTTAATAAGACAAAGAAAATCACAAAGTTATATAAACAACGTTGTATACCGACGAGACAATAATTATGTATAACAGCATGAGATAGCATAAACAAAAGTACATAATACTTGAGTAAGAAAGAGATAACCGTACAAAAACGTTATTTTAGTAGGCATGTTTAGTTGACCTATGCCATAATTAAAATGAACGTCAAGTCTACTCAAATATTTCTATGTTCATCTTGTTTTTACTCGAGCATTGAATTCTATTTTCTATTCATGCTATCTTATTGCTGTTATATACACGTTGCCTAAAATTGTACAGAATTCTATGAGTTGGAAAAGGATCAAATATTATGTGTCATAAGAGTAACCAAAACAGAAAATGCAATAATTACTTTGGTAACTAGGCAACAAGTAGGCACAATAGCTACTTGTTGCCTAGCTACCAAGTAATTATTGCATTTTCTATTTCGGTTACTCTTGTGAAAAATAGTATTTCATCCTTTTCCAATTCATGGAATTGCCATGTTCCATACAATTTTAGGCAACCTGTATAGTTATGTCCCCATCGGTATTTTGGGCAGTAAATGTCCCTCAGTGCAGCTATTTTATTCTACATTTTTATAAAATTCGAATAGAGCACCTTCACTTACCAGTCAATTATACTGGTTAGATTAATTTATAATATTTATAAATCAGGCTATAAATACCCGTTCAAATACCCATTTTGGGTATTTACCCTTAAAAATAAATACCCGGGTAATTTACATCACTACTCGCTCGTAAATTAAAAGTTGAAAAACTTTCACTTTTCTTAACTTGTAGAACAATCTATTATTAAATACGCTTAACATGATGCTGAATGACGAAAATATGTAACTTACCTAAGTATACAGGGTGGAACATTGGATTTCTTAAGTGTTTGACAGCAAATTTCTATTTAGATTTTGTAGAAGAACGGTTCAATTGGCGCAACTTGAGCATTTTTTGTTGGCTCTGTTCGAAAATACTTGTTTTTACCCCTTTATACGAAAGTGACATTTTCTGTCGCCTGTTAGGGGTATAGGGAAAATATACGTTTGGATCCCTGGTTGGGTTCCAATGGCAGTGGGAGGGAATATAATACATTGACTGCCGTTGTCATTAGAGACGAAAGACAATGTGATTATTATTAATAATAAATAGACTAGCCTCCTGGTTTTCATATTTAAATATTTTTGAATGCAGCTGATTACGAGAGACAGTCTCATCGTAAAACGTAAAAGTGTTGTATGTATAACTCTGGACTAAAACGTCATTTCATCCCTTGCATGATTACAATATATTGATTAGGTACTGTTCTCGCAAACTCTGAAGAACTAAACTACATCTGCGGGAGAGAATGATACATTTTCCTCCCTAGTAATACAAATAGTTATTAAAAATGTATTAGGTAACTTCTGAAGTTTTAAAACAAAATATCAATTTGGGGTTGATCAGGGACCGTTGAAAGTTGACAGATGACTGATAAACCTAGTTGAAAACGGCTGATTGAAATAAGAATTCGTACTTTAGATACAAAAACAAAAGACATTTGCTCAAGCACGTAACAATGAAGTCATTTTTACATTCAAGTGACCTTTATACTATGTGTTCAAAAAGAAATTACGTAAGGGTTGAATATGGCAATTTTTAGAATTTTCAATCACGACATCAGCGTATAATATAAACTTATGACAGCAACAACAGTGATTCTGTTAATGAATTCTAAAGCTTGGTGTTGCCAATACTTTTATATTCCATGGCCAACCCTTAAGTTATTTCTTTTTGAACACACCGAATAATAAAATTACTGTGAACGCTCGACAATTAAATTGCTCAGGTTGCTTTCATATTTTTACTTCAAATTTCAAAATGTTATTAACATCTTTCTGCGGGATTGCCTACCTTAAGGCGTATATTTATGAATATGCCGAAAAAAGTTGTTGTTCCTATTCGGCTTCATAGTTTTATATCGAGAGATCCAAAAAAAACTGTTCCTCAGCAGGCTGTGGAAATTCAACGTATGAATAATATGTTGGTGACACTGTACGTCAATGTCAAATTCGAGGTTATCAGGTTAGGTTTTCTGTCAGTTTTGACACAAAATGACGCAAATCCTAACCTGCTAACCTCGAATTTGACATTGACGTACAGTGTCACCAACATATTATTCATAATTTGAATTTTCATAGCCCGCTGAGGAACAGTTTTTTTTTGGATCTCTCGATATTAGAAACTATGAAATATGATAAAAATTAGTATATTTAACAGTATTAGTCAGCGTATGAATCATGGAAACCCATTACCTTAATAGTATGCAATTAAGGTTTATCGCTTTTCTTCGGTGTTTTCAGATTCCAATGTTACTGTAATAAATGTTTTTGTTATTAAAAGTACATAAATAAATAGGAGAAATTATTTCTGGTAATTAGCGTAATAATTGTGGTGAACATGATTGACAAATGAAACCTGGATTTTCCCATTGCCCTATATATACCCCCCGTAGTCCTTCGATTTGTTCATTTCAATTTAAATATTCTTAAAGTGCCTTTCAAAATGTCTTCAAGAGCTTGTGTTAATAATCCTGATAGTTTCTGTTACATTTGTGGCGAACTCGTATTAAAAAAACAATCTCGAAGTATTAGGGAGTTTATTAAAAAAGTGTACTTTGCCTATTTTGGTGTGAAGATCGGAGATCAAGAAAAATCTTGGGCCCCTCATGGAGTGTGTTCAGGCTGTGTTGAAGGACTTCTCATGTGGTCTAAAGGAAAGGTGAAATCTTTTCGTTTTGGGGTGCCTATGATTTGGAGAGAGCCGAGAAACCATGGCGATGACTGCTACTTTTGTTCTTGCAACATAAAAGAGTACAATGCCAAAAATAAAAAAGATATATGTTACCCAAACATGCAATCTGCACTTCGGCCTGTGCCTCATGGACCCGGTATTTTAGTACCAGTGCCCCCACACAATTTTGACGATTTGCCAGAGTCATCAGAGAGCGAGTCAGAGCAGTTGGATGATGAGTTTAAAGTCGAAGACTGTGGACCCCAACAGTCTTCACAAGAAGAATTAAACGACCTCGTTCGTGATTTAGGGCTTTCTAAAGAGTCTGCTAAATTACTGGGCTCTAGACTTCAAGAAAAGAACTTGTTGAGATCTGGAACTTCATTCTCTTGGTACAGAAGCAGAGAAAAACAATTTGAGTCAAATTTTTCTCAAGATGGCGAACTTGTATATTGTTCTGATGTTCCCAAGTTGATGTCAATGTTTAACATTCAACATGTGTCAGATGAATGGAGGCTTTTTATTGACTCGTCAAAAAGAAGTTTAAAAGCAGTTTTGCTACACAACGGCAATAAATACGCTTCTGTACCCGTGGGGCACTCTGTGCATCTAAAAGAAAAGTATGACAACATGGCTTTTATCCTTGATAAATTGAAATATAAGGAGTTTGGATGGCCTATCTGTGGTGATCTCAAAGTCATCTCTATGGTGCTTGGACAACAAGGTGGCTATACGAAATTCCCCTGTTTCCTATGTGAGTGGGATAGCCGGGCAAAAGCACAGCACTGGAGCCAAAAAGTGTGGCCAACGATAACTTTAAAGGTTGGAGAAAAAAATGTTCACTTTGAGTCTTTGGTTGATCCCAAAAAAGTGCTTTTACCCCCACTTCACATCAAGCTTGGACTGATGAAGCAGTTTGTCAAGGCATTGCCAAAAGATGGCGAAACGTTCAAATACCTTAAAAAGAAATTCCCGGGACTGTCTGAGGCAAAGTTAAAGAAGGGTGTTTTTGTTGGCCCGGACATTCGGAAACTAATGAAAGACAATCAGTTTGAAAAGGTGATGAAAAAAGCTGAGAAAGAGGCGTGGATATCATTTAAAGAAGTTGTGACTAAGTTTTTGGGGAACAATAAGGACCCGGATTATGAAGAAATTGTAAATAAAATGTTGAAATGTTTTAAAACCTTAAACCTTGGGGTGCTCCATGAGCTTGAAACTTCACTTTTTGAACTCCCATTTGAGTTATTTCCCAGAAAACCTTGGTGCCGTAAGTGAAGAGCAGGGCGAGAGGTTCCACCAAGACATCAAAGAAATGGAAAGGAGGTACCAAGGACGATGGGATGTGAATATGGTGGGAGACTACTGTTGGATGCTTCATAGAGAACTTCCAGACATCCCACACAAACGGAAAAGCTCAAAACGGAGTTTTGGGGGAAAAAGATGTAGATATTATAAAGAATTATAAATCCTTATTGTATATACTACATATTATTTTTATCAAATTGTATCAAAAATGTAAATAAACCACTAGTAATATATATTTTTTTTATTTCAAAATGCATTTTTACCTATATGTACTGCGGGTTTTGCATAACTTTCTTTTTCATTTTGCAGAAAATCCCTACGTTCTGGAGAAAAACTGAGGTCATATTTGGACTCAGCGCACCAAAATACATACGATTCACCCATTACGGTAAAAAAAAATCAAAAAATTTCAATTTGCAGGCCTGTGTAATTGCATTTACGACTTCAGTGGACTTTTCATTGGATTTTATTATATTTTATTAGTATCCATGGTACCCATCAGTGACAATATGAACGATTTAGTACAATTGGCTGCGGAAACTGCACGCTGGAATTTTTATAGAGTGTGTATTTTTCAGATTATGCACTTGTGAATGGCCATAGATCAACATAAACAATTAGTTGCACTTTTAGCGACTATTAAGTGTACCAGATTTGCAAAAGAAATGTCTTTATGCCCTACTAGCAATTGGATGCTGAATTTGCATTAATATAGCGTTTAATAAGTGCATTTGCGACTTCAGTAAACGTTTTATTGCGTTTTATTGTAGTTTATCCGTATTCGTGGCAACAATCAGTGACAATATGAACGATTTAGTACAGTTAGCTGCCGAAATAGCATTCTGGGGTTTTTATAGGGTGTGTATTTTTCAGTTTATGCACCTGCAAATGGCCATAGAGAAACATAAAGCATTATGTGCAATTCTGGTGTGTTTTGCGTGTACTAGAATTGCAAAAGAAACGTGTTTATGCCACTACTAGCAATTGGATACTGAATTCTCGTTAAGATAGCGCTTAATAAGTGCATTTGCGTCTTCAGCGGACCTTTCATTGCAATTTATTATATTTTATTAGTATTCAAGTTACCCACCAGTGACAATATGAACGACTTAGTACAGTTGGCTGCCAAAATAGCATTCTGGGATTTTTATAGGTTGTGTATTTTTCAGATTATGCACTCGCAAATGGCCATAGAGAAACATAAAGCATTATGTGCACTTCTGGTGTGTTTTTCGTGTTCTAGAATTGAAAAGAAATGTCTTTATGCCCCTCCTAGCAACTGGATGCTAAATGTTCACTAATATAGAGTTTAATAAGTGCAGTTGCGACTTCAGTAGACTTTTGATTGTATTTTATTATATTTTTTAGTATTCATGGCACCCATCAGTGACAATATGAACGACTTTGTGCAGCTGGCTCTCGAAACAGCACTCTGGGATTTTTACCAAGTATGAATTTTTCAGATTATGCATATGCGTATGTCACGTACAAAACATAAAGCTTTATGTGCACCTCCGGTGTGGTTTACGTGTACTAAAATTGGAAAAGAAACGTCCTTATGCCCCTCCTAGCAATTGGATGCTGAATTTGCATTAAGATAGCGCTTAATAAGTGCATTTACGACATCATCGGACGTTTCGTTGCGTTTTATTATATTTTTACCGTATTCATGGCACTCATCAGTGACAATATGAACGATTTAGTACAGTTGGCTACTGAAATTGCACTCTGGGATTTTTATAGAGTGTGTATTTTTCAGATTATGCATTTGCGAATGGCCAAAGGAAAACAAAGCCTTATGTGCACTTCCCGTGTGTGCTACGTGTACTAGAATTGCAAAATAAATGTCCTTATGCCCATCCTAACAATTGGATGCGAAATTTGCAATAAGATAGCGCTTAATAAGTGCATTTGCGATTTGTTGGACGTTTTATTGCGTTTTATTATATTTTATCCGCATTTGTGAAATCCGTCAGTGACAATATGAACCACTTAGTACAGTTGGGTGCCGAAATAGCACTCTGGGATTTTTATAGAGTGTGGATTTTTTAGATTTGCTACTTTAGCGAACGTTTCATTGCGTTTTATTTGTTTTAAACGTATTCATGTCACCCATCACCGAAATAGCACTCTTGGTTTTTTATGGAGTGTGTATTTTTCTGATTATAAGCTCGCGTATGCCACATAGAGAACGTAAAGCTTTATTTGCACTTCCGGTGTGCCGAAGGAGGTCGTCGGCCGAACGCTGCAATTTTGATAAGCGAATGTTGGTTTACAACAAACGCTGCGAACACTCCGGGTTAAAAAATGTATTTCGAGGATTTACCTGTAGACGTAGGAAGTTGTGCGAGTAAGCGTTCGACACGCGGAACTAGGCCGGGGCCGCGGAACGACTTTCCGGCGTTCACAGCTCGAAAATACACGGCGGCCGGGCCTTTGAAGATTCCAATGATCGAGCGAATTTGCGGCCTCGAACAGCGGATTGCAGCTGTGCAGAAACCTCCTTCAGGGGGCTTCTGGAATGCTCCCAGGATGTGCACTACGTGCACTAGTATTGCAAAATAAACGTCTTTATACTCTCCTTGCAATTTAATGGTGAATTTTTTATTAAGATATCGGTTAATAAGTGCATTAGCGACTTCAGCGTACGTTTCATTACGTTTTATTATATTTTATCCGTAGAAACATAAGGCATTATGTGCACTTCTGGTGTGTTTTACGTGTACTAGAATTGCAAAAAAAAACATCTTTATGCCCCTCCTAGCAATTTAATGCTGGTGTGTTTATGTTAACTAGTATTGCAAAAGAAATGTCTTTATGCTTCTCGTAACAATTGGATGCTAAATTTGCATTAATATAGCATTTAATAAGTACATTTGCGACTTTAATGGACATTTTAATGCATTTTATTATATTTTATCCGTATTCATGGTACCCATCAGTTCATGTTCATACAGAACATAAAGCTTTATGTCCACTTCCAGTGTGCTTTACGTTTTCAAGAATTGCAAAAGAAAAGCCTTTATGCCCCTCCTAGCAAAGGACGCTGAATATGCATTAAGATAGCGTTTGATTTGCGACATCAGTGGACTTTTCATTGCATTTTATTATATTTTATTCATATTAATAGCACCCATCAGTGACAATATGAACGATTTAGTACAGTTGGCTGCCGAAATAGCCCTCTGGGATTTTTATAGGGTGTGTAATTTTCAGATTATGTGCTTGCGTATGTCACATACAAAACATAAAGCTTTATGTTTACTTCTGGTGTGGTTTACGTACACTAGTATTGCAAAATAAACGTCTTTATGCCTTCCTAGCAATTTAATGCTAAATTTGCATTCAGATAGCGCTTAATAAGTGCATTAGCGACTTCAGTGGACTTTTCATTGCATTTTATTATATTTTAATAGTATTCATCAGTGACAATATGAACGATTTAGTACAACTGGCTGTGGAAACTGCACTCTGGAATCTTTATAGAGTGCGTATTTTTCAGATTATGCATTTGCGAATGGCCATAGAGAAACATAAACAATTAATTGCACTTCTAGAGTATTTTACGTGTACCATATTTGCAAAAGAAATGTTTTTATGCCCTACTATTTAGTACATTTGGCTACCAAAATAGCACTATGAGATTTTGATCGAGTTTGTGTTTTCCAGAAAATGCACTTGCGTTTGCCTCATACAAAACATACTTTATGTGCAATTCTGGTGTGTTTTCAGTGTTCTACATTTGCAAAGAAAATGTCTTTATGCCTCTCCTAACAATTGGATGCCAAAATTTTCATTAATATAGTGTTTAATAAGTGAACTTTCGACTTCAGGGTACATTTCGTTGCATTTTATTATATTTTAACCGTATTTATGTCACCCATCAGTGACAATATGAACGTTTAAGTATAGCTGGCAACTGAAATAGCACTCTGGGATTTTGATCGAGTATGTATTTTTCGGATTATACACAAGCGTATGTCACATACAAAACATAAAGCTTTATGTGCACTTCTGGATAGTTTACGTGTTTAATATTTGCAAATAAGTATTTTTATGATCCTCATAACAATTGGATGTTGAATTTGCAATAATATAGCATTTAATAAGTACATTTGCTCCTTTAGTTGACCTTTTATTGGATTTTATTATACTTTATCTGTATTTATGGCACCCATAAGTGACAATATGAATGATTTGTGTATTTTTAAGATTATCCACTTGCGAATATCGTCCACAAACTTTTTAATAGAAGAAATCATCCAACTCGTATCAAAAATCAATCGTGAAAACAAATCAGTGGTGATAGTGTGGATACCATCTCATATTGGAATAAAAAGTAATGAACTTGCAGACCGAAGAGCCCGCGAAGCAGTACAATCCCCAGAAGCTACAAACATCAACATAATCATGCCGAATGATCTTAAAAGTATATGCAAAGACCATTGTTTAAAAAAGTGGCAAAACCAATGGGAAGAAGAGCAAGGCAATAAACTTCAAAACATAAAAATATCAGTAAAACCAAGCAATGATCATAACCAACTTAACAGAAAAGAAAATGTCGTTCTTACCCGAATTCGAATTGGACATAGCCAACTGACCCACAACTTTCTTCTTCAAAGATCAAACCCTACAATGTGTGACACATGCAACAAACAAATAACCATAAAACACATAATCACGGAATGTACAAAATATACTGCACAGAGATCCCAGTACCACATACCTGATTCCATGCAAGAGGCTTTGGAAAATAAGCAAGAAAACACAGACAATATATTACAGTTCCTTAAATCTATACAATTGTATCACTTATTATAATAATTTATAGTATCAAGCGCTAATGACCTATGCAGTCGATGCGCTATAATTCCAAAAAAAAAAAAAAAAAAAAAAAGATTATCCACTTGCGAATGGCCATAGAGAAACATAAGGCATTATGTGCACTTTGGTGTGTTTTCCGTGTCCTAGATTTGCAAAAGAAATGTCTTTATGCCCCTCCTTGCAATTGGATACCAAAATTTGCATTAATATAGCTTTTAATAAGTGAATTTTCGACTTAAGGGTACTTTTCATTGCTTTTTATTATATTTTAGCCGTATTTATGGCACTCATCAGTGACAATATGAACGATTAATTACAGCTGGCTACTGAAATAGCACTCTGGGCTTTTGATCGAGTATGTATTTTTCAGACTATGCGCTTGCGCATGTCACATACAAAACATAAAGCTTTATGTGCACTTTTTGTGTATTTACGTGTACAATTTCTGCAAATAAGTATCTTTATGCCCCTCCTTGCAACTGGATACTATATTTGCATCAACATAGCGTTTAAAAAGTGCATTTGCAACTTCAGTCAGGTTTTCATTGCATTTTATTATATTTTAATAGTATTCATGGCACCCAGCAGTGACAATATGAACGATTTAGTACAACTGGCTACCTAAATAGCACTCTGGGATTTTTATCGAGTTTGTATTTTTTAGATTATGCACTTGCGTATATCACATACAATACATAAAATTTATGTGTACATCTGGTGTGTTTACGTGTACTAGTATTGTAAAAGACATGTCTTTATGCCTCTCCTAGAAATTCGATGCTGAATTTGCTTTAATATAGCATTTAATAACCGCATTTGCGGCTTTAGTGGTCTTTTCATTGCATTTTATTATATTTTATGCGTATTGATGGCATACATCAGTGACAATGAAAAAGATTTAATACAGTTGGCTGCCGAAATAGCACCCTGAGATTTTTAGAGTGTGTATTTTTAAGAATATGCATTTGCATATGCCACATGCAAAACCTAAAGCTTTATGTGCAGTTCCGGTGTGTTTTACGTGTATTAGAATTGCAAAAGAAACATATTTATGTCCCTCCTAGTAATTGGATGCTGAATTTGCATTAAGATAGCGCTTAATAAGTGCATTTGCAACTTCAGCGGACGTTTCATTGCGCTTTATTATACTTTATTCGAATTCATGGCACCCATTAGCAACAATATGAACGATTTAGTGCTGCTGGCTGCCGAAATAGCACTCCGGGACTTTTATCGAGTACCTATGTATTTTTCAGATTATGCACTTGCGTATGCCACATAAAAAGTATAAAGCTTTATGTGCAATTCTGGTGTGTTTTACGTGTACAAGTTTTGCAAAAGAATTATGTTTATGCCCCTCCTTGCCATTGGTTTATTAGTATTCATCATTCAAAAAAATTAATGAAACTAACGGTATGATAAGGGAACAAGACAAGAAAATTCAAGCGTGTATGGAACGAATGGATGAGTTATCTAGAACACAGGTATCACTGCAAAAGGAAAATATAAACTTGAAAATTAAAATAAACAATTTGGAGCAATATACTAGAATGAATAGTGTGGAGATCTCAGGTGTACCAGAACCGGATGGTGAGATCGTGTTGGCTACCGTAAAAATTATAGGAGATGCACTAGGTTTTCCAATCGAACGCTCGATGATCGACGCATGCCATAGACTAAAGGCTGATTTGCGTAAACCGGGTGAACCGCGAAATATAATTTTAAAATTTGTGAGCCGCCTAGACAAAGAGGAATTTTTAAAAACACGAAGGGTTAAACGCAATTTTAATACAAGATCGCTTTCTCAACTTCTTCCGCGACTGGCGATGGATCCACCAAAGCCTATATACATCAATGAATCACTAACAGCCGAGAATAAACAACTTTTTTGGAAATGCAGGGAATTCAAGAGAGCCAATAACATTAAACACCTATGGATTAGAAATGGGAAAATTTATATGAGAAAAGAAGATAACAGCCAAGTTTATATTATATCTACACCCAACGATTTGAATGATGTGCACTAATAGTAGCAGCTCTTATTTAAAAATTCTTTATCAAAACGTTAGAGGGTTAAACACAAAAGCAAAAAAATTTAAGTTAAATGTTATCTCTAGTAATTATGATATTATTTTGTTAACTGAAACTGGGTTAAGTGATTTTGTGTATGACGGTGAGTTATTTCCATCTACGTATACTGTATACAGAAGGGACAGGGATTGTGCTTTGGTCAACAAATCAGGTGGAGGCGGTGTACTGATAGCAGTAAAATCGAACCTGAACAGTCAAAGATGTCTTTTTGATACGGTATGTGAGGACATATGGGTTAAGTTAAGTATGAACTCGTTTGCTTTATATTTATGTTGCGTGTATATTCCGCCCAATTCTTCTTTTCAATTATATCGATCCTTTTATGATGAATGTGAATTAAATTTTATTGGCAATAATAGGAATTTGTTTATTGCAGGCGATTTTAATTTGCCTAGGTTAAATAGAGCACATAATATTTGTAACTTAACTGAAAAAGAATCTGAGTATTTTAATTTCTTAAATTTATTATCTTTAGAGCAATATAACACAATATTAAATGCTAATGGTGTATATCTGGATCTCATATTAACAAATGTAGTAAGCAACAATTTCACTGTTGAGCTGGGAACCCCGCTTGTACCAGAAGATGCCCATCATCCTACATTATATTGTGAATTAGAATGCATCAGTAAATTTGTGGGCAGCTCTGATACATTCGGCGGCGAACAGTACAACTACCGGAAAGCCGACTTTTTAAAGTTGTATCATGGTATTCGCAATACAGATTGGAATTTTGAAGATGTTACTGATGTTGACACTGCAGTAGAAATCTTTTACAATGTATTGTATAATGTATTGGACGAAGCGGTCCCCAAAACTAAAAATATAAAGCGACGTTACCCCTGTTGGTTTACACCGGACATTATCAGCGATATTAAACGAAAAGACAGGTTTAGGAAACTGTACAGAAAAACTAAAATCGAAAATTACCGTTTAAATTTTGTTTATTTGAGAGTAAAAGTTAAAGTTGACACTGCCAATGCATATAAAAACTATATAAAAGACGTAGAAGATAATTTAAATGTTCAACCTGACACATTTTGGTCTTTTTTGAAATCGATTCGGAGAAACAACAGCAGTGACGTCGTAACGCAATATAACGGTATAAGTTTGGAACGGAATACCTCTGAAGCAGATTCATTTGCAAATTATTTTCAATCCGTGTACTCGAAAGAAAAAGCAGCCTACAATTTGACTGACATTCAGCAGTCGTTTCCATTAATAAATAATAGTTTGCATATTACTGATATTACTCCAGATGACATTTTACTAGCTATTAAAAATCTTAAGCCTAAGAAATCTGTGGGACCGGACAAAGTACCGGCATATATATTCAAGGCTTGTGCGGAATATTTTGTAAAACCACTACAATTTATTTACAATTTAATAATAAATACTGCAACCTTTCCCAGCCAGTGGAGGATAACGAAAATATGCCCCATATTTAAGAGCGGTAGTAAAAATGACGTAATCAATTACAGGCCAGTATCTCTTGTTTCAGTTCCCTGCAAGATATTTGAGTCCATAATATATAAATATCTATACAGTTTTATTAAACCTCATATCAGTACCTCCCAACATGGTTTTGTACCGCGTAGGTCAACGATAACTAATCTATTACTTTTTACAGAATATATTTCAGAGAGCATCAGTAAAAATTTACAAGCAGACGTAATCTACACTGACTTCGAAAAAGCATTCGATCGGGTTAATCACGATGTACTTTTGAAAAAACTTTATGATTACGGAGTTGGTGAAAATTTATTATTATTATTTATATCTTATTTAAAACACAGACATCAATATGTAGTTTACAACGGTAAAACATCTTCGAAATTCGAAACTTTATCAGGCGTGCCTCAAGGCAGCAATTTGGGGCCTTTATTGTTTTTAATACTTATTAATGATCTACCACAAAATGTGATTAACTCAGAATGTCAACTATTTGCTGATGATTTTAAGATATATAAAGGGATTACCTGTTTAAAAGATTGCCTTTTGTTACAGGAAGATATTGATCGAGTGTATACTTGGACGGTAAAAAACAAGCTTACATTTAACATAAAAAAATGCGTGATTGTTAATTTTTCAAAAAGAGTTGACTTACATCAATATCACTACAAAATCGGAAATGTGTTATTGGAAACAAGGCAAGGAATAAAGGATTTAGGAGTATACTTTGATAACAAACTGAATTTTAACTCTCATGTTAACCAGTGTGTCAAAAAAGCATATAAACAACTTGGATTTATACTAAGAAATTCCGCTTGCTTCCGAAACATCAACACTTACAAAAGGCTATATAATACCTTTGTCAGATGTCATCTGGAGTACGCGTCGGTTGTTTGGTCACCGTTTTATAATTTCTATATTAATGCGATTGAGAAAGTTCAAAAAAGGTTTCTTAGATTTTTATATTATAAAATGTATGGCCAATATACGTATCTCATACCAACTTCTGAATTACGTGCACAATTTAATATACTGTCATTAGAAAGACGACGTAAATTACTTTCGGCAATAATTGTTTACAAGATTTTGCATAATTTAATAGACTGTTCCAGTCTTCTAGGATTTTTCAAATTTAATGTTCCGCATTATCCCAGTAGAAACAGATCTGTATTTTACATTAGTACTTGCAGAACTAACTTTTCGATGAATTCGCCTATTTATAAACTAAGTACTATATCTAATAACTTTAGCCATTTGGATATATTTGCAATGAGTCTGACTTCATATAAAAAAGGTTTAATATTGGAACTTATTAGATAGGGCAGGGTGTTTGGTGAGTGTCGGGATGGGATGGTGCGGTGCCGTCGTCTGGTTGTGCAGCATCAGCGTGTATTGTACGCTGTTAATGGGGGACCCGATGCCGGTGTTGTGCTTCTGTCGTGGCACTACACTGACACTTCGTTTAGACTTAACTTTTATTCGCAACTGCGACTATGTTGATTCCGCATTTATTTTATTTTTTTTTTGTATAAATTAATTGTGTGTGTCTTTTAATATGATTACTACATATTACTATTACATTATCTCTATTTTTGCATTTTCTTATATGTATATATGTAATATTGCAACCTTTATTTGGTAGTAACTGTTGGTTGCATAAATAAATAAATAAATAAATAAATTCATGTTTACCATCAGTGACAATATGAACGATTTATTACAGCTGGCAACCGAAACAGCACTCTGGGATTTTTATAGAGTTGATATTTGAGATTATGCATCTGCAAATGGTCATAGAGAAACATAGAGCCTTATGTGCACTTCCGGTGTGTTTTACGTGTACTAGAATTGCAAAATATGTGTCTTTATGCTCCTCCTAGCAATTGGATGCTAAATTTGCATTAATATAACGTTTAATAAGTGCATTTGCGCTTTCAGTGTACTTTTTATTGCGTTTTATTATATTTTAGCTGTATTCATGGCACCCATCAGTGACAATATGAACGATTTAGGACAGCTGGCAGCCGAAACTGCACTCTTGTATTTTTATCGAGTATGTATGTTTTTAGATACTGCAGTTGCGTATGCCACATAAAAAATATAAAGCTTTATGTGCAATTCTGGGTTGTTTTACATGTACTAGTTTTACAAAATAAGTATCTTTATGACTCTGCTTTCAATAGGATGCTAAATTTGCTTTAATATAGCCTTTAATTAGTGCATTTGCAACTTCGGTAAACTTTCATTGCATTTTATTATATTTTATTAGTATTTATGGTACCCATCAGTGACAACATGAACGATTTAGTACAGTTGGCAGCCGAAACTGCACTCTGGGATTTTTATAAAGTCTGTATTTTTTAGATTATGCACTTGCGAATGGCTATAGAGAAACATAGAGCCTTATGTACTCTTGGATGCTGAATTTGCATTAATATAGTATATAATAAGTACATTTGCTACTTCAGTAGAGGTTTCATTGCATTTTATTATATTTTATCCGTAGTCATGGCACCCATCATTGACAATATGAATGATTTAGTACAGCTGGCTACCGAAATAACACTGCCGTTTTACGTGCACTAGTATTGCAAAAAAATGTCTTTATGTCCCTCCTAGCTATTGGTGTTGAATTTGCATTAATATAGCATTTAATAAGTATATTTGCGACTTTAGTGGACTTTTCATTGCATTTTATTATATTTTATCCTTATTAATGGCACCCGTCATCGACAATATGAGCGATTTAGTAAAGCTGGTTGCCAAAATAGCAACCTGGGATATTTATCGAGTGAGTGTTTTACAGGTAACGCATTTGCGTATGGCCATACGGAAACATAAAGGTTTATGTGCACTTCTGGTGTGTTTTACGTGTACTAGTATTGCAAATGAAATGTATTTATGCCCCTCCTAGCAATTGGATGCTAAATTTCCATTAAGATGGCGTTTAATAAGTGCATTTGCGACTTCAGCGGACTTTTCATTGCATTTTGTTATATTTTATCCGTATTCATGACACCCATTAGTGACAATATAAATGTTTTATTACAGGTGGCTGCTGAAATAGCACTCTGGGATATTTATCGAGTGAATATTTTACAGATTATGCATTTGCGTTCGGCCATACGGAAACATAAAGATTTATGTGCACTTCTGGTGCGTTTTACGTGGACTAGTAGTGCAAAATAAATATCGTTATGCCCCTCCTAGCAATTGGATGCTGAATTTGCATTAAGATGGAGAAAAGTTATTCAAAATGTAAAATCATGCAAAATTTTAGAAATATCGGTTTACTTATATGAAACCGTGTTACCACAAAAGTACTTCATTTAATGCACACGGTTTCCTATAAGTAGACCGATATTTCTGAACTTTTGCATGGGGTCATAATTTTACATTTTGAATAACTTTCCTTCATGACATTTTGACGTATTTAGAACAAAAAAGGCACTTTACCTGAAAAAATAAAGTTTTTCATCTGCCGCTTGTGAGGGCTTATGAAGACCAATCCAACATTTTAGTATGAATGCTTTCGACTAAAAATTGTACAAGGAATATCGCTACCTGGAGCTTTTGCGCCAATTTCTATACACCCTGTATAATAAGGAAAATCATAATTATAAGACTAGATTTTTAAATTACGTTGGATTACCTTTAACAGCAAAATCATATTCTCAAAAAAAATTTCTATTGAACTCAAATTATTTAATGAAATGCATAACAAAACTAAACAGGCTGCTAATTTATATCAGTATAAAAATCTATGTTCAAGATATTTGAAATCTGTTTGTTATTGATAATATATGATTTTGTAAACATCTTAAGGATGAATAAACCAACATCTATATATCTAATACTGAAGACATTTTGACGAAATAGTTTTTTAAACATTTCTTTATATAACGTGTAAGCCTGTCTCCTTCGTCTACTCTCAGTATTAAGATTGAACAGTTTATGAAAACTGCATTGGAGCATGTGTTTATGCAAAATTTAATGTCTCTATTAAATCACCTCGCTGTCGTCTGTCCGAAAGGGTAGTCAGTTGTAGCCTTTGTAATCTTTTCTCATAAGGTAAGATGCTGTAGACTGTTGGGTAATTTACTCAATTTCCGTTCTACATTTTCAACTAGAGTTACATCTTTTACTAAGTAGGGAGAGCAAACTACAACAGCAAATTCTAATATGGAACGTACATAGGCTTTAAAAAATTTTAATATCAAATCTTTGGAAGTGTTTACAAAAGCTTTCTTAATCAGGGATATTAAACTATTTTCTTTCTTGGTGACTTTTATGACTTGAGATTCCCACTTTAAGTCGTTTGATATAGTAACACCAAGATCAACTTCGGAATGAGTAGGCAGTAATGGAGCATCATTTAGAGAGTAGGTACAAATTACGCTGGTTGTTTGTTCTCATATGAAGTAGGTACTACATACTTAGATACATTTAAGGATAGCAACCACTTATTACACCAAACAGAGATAGCAACTAGGTCTTCTTTTATGGTGGTTTTGTTTATGATTGGGTTGCCGTACAACTTGGTTTCGTCCGCTTAGCAGCAGAAAGGTTTATATAAACTAAGAATAGCACCTGGCCAAGCACGGAGCCTTGTAGTAGGCCACTCAGCACGAGCAACTCTTCAGATAGAAACGACCGGTTGTTGAGAAAAGAGGAAATCCGGTCTAGTAACTTACAACGTATCACACAATGCTCTATTTTATGGAGACGTCGGCGGATTGGTACCCGGTCAAAGGCCTTCTCAAAGTCCAAGTATATGTCTATTGGTTCGCCTCTGTCAATCATTTATCTAATCATTTACACAAGTTAAAAGGTAACTATGGAACTATCCGGTATAAAACCGTGTTTAGGTGTTGTTTTAAAGGTAATTTGTCTGACAGTTACCCGAGAGAAAGAGTCAGGTTAACATTGTTAATTTTTATTTATGCTATTAAGATTGTGCTACAGATAAGTGATTGAGCTTGTTATGTGATAAGAACCCTGAAATGGAACATTTATAAGAAAGGTTACGATTTGCGAAAGAAATCACAGCGATACATGCCTGGGTGGAAGTTTTCATCAGCTTCGCGCTGCAGCTTACCTCGGAGCTCTGCGCCTCGGTAAGCTATCTTAGCTCACGGCTGTAATGAAACGTTTCCCACCTCTATACATAATGTACTATTACACGTCAGGAGACCAAAACGAAAATTTGTTAATGCTACCTATCCATTTCTAGGGTTCAAATTATTGTGCTCATCAAGCGAAATTAATTGTGATAGATTTTTAGATTTCCTTGAACTTCGAATAGTTAAAACAGAGAATTATTTTTGACGTATTAAAGGGTAAGTTATGGAGTGGTAGAAGTTAAACAGCAACAATTCCTGTTCGTGAAATAGAAATTGCAATTCTGCCTTGTATCTTCCTTCTGGTATCAGAGGTGGAAATTTTCCTTCATCTATTGTCCAGTTGCATATGATGTATTTTACATGCTGTATAGGGGATGTCATAACTTCTTTCGTAATTAATAGCGAGTGGATAGATTTTTCTTTGCTTGTGGCACTTAAATATGCCAATAAAACTCAGCTAATCATAAAAAGAGCTTACTGAACTGCATGCATGTGTAGCTAACTTTTGAAGTAAATTGGGTAGTACGAAACTAACTGCCACAAACCTTTTTGAGTGAGCATCCTTGGTAATTAACACCAACGGCATTCTGCTTTATAGCGTCACAGAAATTTATTTGGAAGCGCAAAGGAAAGAGTCGATACTCATTGCTCATGAATTTATAGTCTTGTACGATAAGCTAAAATAACATGCGTTAATACCTAAAAGTACCCACCTAAGCCTACGGACTTCCAGTTTATTGTTGACATCCACTTTGAAAGACAACGTGAAATTCATAGCCGTGGTAGTTCTATTGTACTTAAAGGTTACTACCGATGCCTGATTCATGAGTACCTCACTAAAACGAGTTACTTCAAACCTCTCCGCCTTGACAATGGCGGATTGCTGCTGAAACTAACATTAATGTAATTTTTTGAAACACAAACAACTTCGCTTAACCAGCGTACTTTAAAAGCGTCGAAGCCATCTCTTTCCGCAGATGCTTTATAAACCAACACTGCAAAAACCAAGTACATTTCCATGCTCATTGCTTTACTGTTGTGGCAACTAAGGTGACATCTACTTTATATTGACTGTAAATGAGCAGGAAAGAAATTTCCTGTCGACAATGTACATAATGATGATCACTAATGAGAGTCAGTGGTGTCGTGCCAGGTTTTTAACGATTAATACCTTACTGACAATTTCTAAATTTTCCACATATATTTTCTTACCAGCTCACTATCGACTCAATTTTTTAGTTAATAAATAAATACACCCTGGAAGTTTAGTAGATGCTTTTTGGAGCACCCTATACATTTAGTTGTATGTTCAACCTTGAAAAACTGTGTGGAGATACTGCAAATACAGTTTAGACACTTTTGGGATTCGAAATGAAGTGAAGGATTTTCGGCATTTGCCAATTCAAGTAGATATTTTATATTAAATAAAACTAATTCAAATAATTGCGTATGTTTGTAATTCAAATCGTAGAATTTTAATTACTCAGTTTCATATACAAGTGGATATGCATTTATCCGAAGGTATCTAATTAAATACGGTTTTCTAATAATACATATAAATTCTAAATGCAATATTGACAACTGCATAATATTTTCACAAGGAGAAGGAAATGATATTTTACGAATCCCAGGAGACAATAAAGCAACGAAACATTAACTTAATTAGATTTTTAAAAATATTTAGTGTTGCAATGTCCACTTATGAGGGAAGTTCTGCGTAAAGCCCTTTTCAGATATCTATTGGTTTTAAATTTGAACATTCTGTTTTTTCTGAATTTGAATTTTAAAATTAAAGCTGTGGGTCACGTCGTGAGTGTTTAAAGCAAGCGTGAAACGTGCTTGATGTGAGTGAAAACTCACTCACGCGCCCATATCTACTTCAAAGACGCAACGCGGCATGATACGCTGGTAATACGGTAATACGGTAATACCGGCTGCACATTTACACTAGTGTTTATTGGGGTAGCTTTCTAACTACAAGAATTTTAGAAAAAATAAAATTAATAAAAGAACTAAAACTGAAAAAGTATTATCGACTCTTATGCACAGTGGTAATATTGTCATACTAGAGAGCGTTAAAGGGTTAGGGTATTTTAATTGTTTTTGTTTTTCTTTTATGATTACAATACATGTAATCATAAAAAAATCACCTTCCGATATTTCTACAGATATTCCCTAGATGACGAAAAACAGGTTTTCTCAATTCTGTCTGTCTGTCTGATTGCCTGTTGGCGGCATATCTCAAAAACTATTTGTTGTAGGAACACGATATTTTGCATACAGATTATATATCTAACTCGCATAAAACCGAGAAAATTTCAAGGAAATATATAAAGAGTGAGCACATTAAGAAAATATATAATTGTGCTTATTTTTGCTTTAACCGACAAAAAGATAAAAGTAATAATTTGCATATAACTAAGGCTTTATCATTGGCGAAAATGAGACCTAACAGATACAGGGTAAGCATCATAAATGGGACCGAATAGTATGGTGTCTTTATAACGCAGCAGAAACTCGTCCAATTTGAATACGCCCGTGGCTCAGTTATTCTAGCGGCGGACAAGAAACTGGCCTCGAAATATTCGCCTGGGAGCTCGGAGTTCGAATCCCAGCGGACTACATTTTTTTATTTGCAAATTGATCTATTTCGTTCGAGGGAAGTTTCGTGTAAACCCCTTTACAGATTCTTTTCTAATGTAATTTATTTAAAGTTTTATATCGCTGAAGACAGATTAAAATGTGCTACCAAAATAAATAAAAAAATAGGTTGTTATTTAAAAAAATATTTATGATTTCATACCATTCAAAGCAAATGATATAATAACCTAAAATGGCTTTAACATATGCGCTGCAATTTGAGTTGCTACTCCCCTTTGAGATTTTTTCCTGAAAACGAACATTAACGGAATAACCGAATTTACGCGCTACTTAATATCCACACTGTATACTACTTACTGAGAAGAAAATAAGCTACTATTCACCATGACCTTAATATAATTTTGTTTGTATAAAACAAATCTCTCGTTTAAAGAAAAAACGCAAGAACAGCATGTTACAAAACCTTCAATGAGTCTAATCGCCGCCGCCACTGGACTGGTATACGATTAATATCTTAATTGCAGCTAATTTATTGTGAAAAGCATTTGTAATCACTTGCAATTTATACATTTATGTACGTTATTCGGTCAATTTATTTTTCGCATTGAGGGTGTTACTCGTACACGTGCTTGATAAAATAGTATTTATAGAACGAACATGTAGGGACATTAATTGAAAATTGTTTCCTCTGTCTCCGTGATTTCAAATTTCAACGATTTTGTAGAACAAAGGCTATCTACCAGGGAAAACGCAATGCAAATTGTCATAGCAATAAAATTGAAACTAAGTAAACTTTTGAACTATAAAACATCTGAATAGAGCTAAAGACAAAAAGTAGGAGACTTAAGACGTTTGAAAACGCTCATGTGGACAGGTGGACACACATAACTGTCAGCAGAGCTGGGCAGTAATTAATTACTTTTTAATTAAATTACTAATTAAATTCCTTTTTGTGTATTTGCCTTGAAATTGAATTACTTTTCAAAATGCGGTAATTGAAATTGGGAATTGCCATTTTTACTTGAAAGTACTTGAAAATTACTTTTTGAAAGTAATTAATTACTACATTCAATTACTCAATTACTTTCTTGTAATTAAATTACTCTAAAGCATTTAAATTACTTTACAAGTATTTGAATTACTTGTGGTAATTGAAATTACTCGAGGTAATTGAATTACTTTGTGGTATTTCAGTTACTGAAATACTGACCTCGATAGGGTACCAAATCTCCAGACCGCGAAAAACAAGATAAGGTGTTATTAAGTTACATATTAAGCAAACCGTAAAAGGGTATTTCCCCAGCAATATAGCCTAATTTATTATTTCCTCTGACGAGTCGAATAACAGCAACTTCTGCATTTTGTACGACGCGCAGTGTGTCCAGATTTGGGTCGTCGACGCGTCCACGATCATTAGTGCTTGTATCTTCATATCTTGTAATAGTGAAACTAATATTTATTGTGAGAGACGCTAAGTGTAAGACGCTATAACAATATTTGCGGTAAGTACATTACAGATTACAATACCTACGGTAAAATAATAGTTTTAAATAGCTTCATTAGACGATATTGGTTCATAATAATTATTTATTCATTTCAATTTTACATTTTATGATGAGACTATCTCTTGTATTCAGCTTCATTCAAAAATATTTAAATATGAAAACCAGGAGGCTAGTTGATTTATTATTAATCACGTTGCCTCCCGTCTCTAATGGCAACAGCAGTCAATGTATTATATTCCCTTTAACTGCCAACAAAAAATGCTCAAGTTGCGCCAATTAGATCACCACGTAGTGTTCTTCTACAAAATCTACATAGAATAAATTAATGACGTTGGAAACTTCCAAAATAGCTATTTATGCAACCAGTGCTAAACGTCGACGTTTATGCACGAGACATGAAAATTATGAAACGAAGCCGAAGGCTGAGTTTCATAACATGTCTCGTGCATAAACGACTTTTAGCACGCGTTGCATACAATATTTTATCTACGACCTTAATTTTACCGTTATTAATCCATAAATATCGATTTAACAAATGTTTGCATCTACGACACTTCTAATTTATGTCATAATAAATAGTAGGCCATGCGCGGGCGAATGTTTGCGAAGCCAGTGCTGTCAAGGTCAGTTACAAAATGTTATTATTAATACTCCACATCTGAGTGTACTCATTACATAACGCTTTAATTATTTCGAAAACACTTTACCTGTAACGCAAGAAGCAACTAGAATAACTTTACAACTTCACTTCCAGTTCGAAATTGTAGTTTTATAACCTCACTTCACTTTTAGCACTAGAGCTAAAAGTAAACAGCTGATTTCTTTAACCACGGTAAACTATAAAACGTTACTTTTAGTGAAACAAGCTAGCGCTAAAAGGCCTACTTTTAGTAGTGGTCGTAGATAAAATTATTTTATGCTTACAAAAATGCCGCGAGATAATAGACATTTCAGCGTTGAAGAACTTGTCGCAGAATTTTTGCAAACACAAAAGGAGCATTTCCGTCACCAATGTCATTAATTGATTTATTATTGTTGTTTACTAGATCACAATCGCTAGCCATTGTTTTTGTGATCATGGCTACTTGATAATAGCACGTCTTAATGACAACCAAAAACCTTTGACAGGCATTTTAAGGCAAACGGTTGCTTTTGATTTTTAATTAACTTCCAGATAATAATCTAAAATTTAAAAAAAAATACCGATAACAGAAGTTACAGCTACAAAAAGTTTTTAGAGATTGGTAAAGTGCCTCTTATAGTCAAGTATAGTTTATGAAAATTATTCCATTAGTAAGCGTGTGCACCAAAATTCAAATCGATATCTTTACATTTGTGAAAATTAATATAAAAATAACAAAATATAAATTGACCTTCCAAGTCTCTATACCTTCTTACTGAAGGAACCTTGTACTAAGGTATATTAGGTTTAATCGGTTTATTATTATCTAAGGAATCTATGACCAATCGGTGTCCTATTCTTTTTGGGACATCCGTATGATATTTATCCTTGACTTTATTTATTTACTTACATCTTACATCAAAACAAACTAAAAACCTTTGGTTGTGGTGAACGGTGCATGTAGCTACAAGATTTAATTAACAAAACACATTCAAAAGTGATAAAGTACCGTATGATCGAAAACTTTTATCCTCTAGAGGGCTTTGGAATTGTTTTGTTAAAAAATTATGGTGACAGTCGTGGTATTAAAAGTCACAAAAATGTCTGTTGAATACATAAATATGCTAATAAGCATAACACCTAGAGCTGTTTAAAGTGATTTCCTCCATTTTTCATACACAGCGCGACTTTGGTTTCAGTATAAAACATTCTGTCGAAGTTAAGTGATACTATCAAAATTGTATAGGTTATATTATTGCGTACCACTCACCACTGCCAACATAATTTTTGTTTAAATGCACAGCCCTCTAGCTGGTATAAGTTTTCGATCATATTGTAGATAGGTTACTATAGTTAACAAAACATAAAAATTAAGAATTTTTAGATTACGATTACGAATCGACACGACACTAATGATAGTTGCAACTTGCAAGAAAATTCTACTAAATACAACTACATAGTATATGACTAGATTTCTATTGAAAGTAATTGAAAAAGTAATTGATGTACAATTACAATTACCAAGTAATTGGTAATTGAATTACTATTTCATGTGAGTAATTGAACTCTCTGGTAATTCAAGTACTTCATTGGGCGGTAATTAGTAATTAATAATTAATTACTTTTTTAAAGTAATTTGCCCAGCTCTGACTGTCAGGTTGAAAGAAAAATCCCATAGCAGATATTAAGCAAAAAAATGAAATGAAAACAGTATGACAGACGCGATGAAAAACGAAGAAACAATAAAGAAATTTGCTAAGCCATCAACGAAGCGCTTTGGACAACAGAGATCCAAATGTGAAGGAGTAGCCGGAAAGGACTAGGAATTAGTTGTTAAAAAGAAACGGAGTTTGATCGATAAGCCGTTCTGGAAGACAGATAAATGGCTTTTAAATGATTAAAGACTTGAAACTTTTTGTGTAATTTGGTGTTTACACCACGGTTACTATTGATAATAATCAAATAAAAAGTAGTTACTTAGAATTGCCATTTCTTGAAGCATGGAAAAACACAATTTAAACATGATTATTAGTAAACTAATGAAATGTATTTCTCAAGTAATTTTGTAACAAGACCAGTCATAGGACTGAGTCACACAATGTGCGGGCATAAACTCAAGGGTTAACACTTTTCATTGCTAATAGAAGGTCTTTCCCATTCAGCCACTACTCGGCTCTCACCGTGCTTGGGGGTCGCGCCTTCTTTGGTAAATTAGAAAAAAAGGCTCAACAGATCTAGGAACAGCCGTTGGCTCCATTCCAACGCTCGCTCTTACCTTCAGGTCTGCCTTTCTTGCTTGGCCGAATTGATTGGAAAACAAATTGAATACTAATTGTTATTTATTTAAGAAGCTTAGGTTACATTACATAAAGCATTGAAACATAAAAGAGATATACAGGGTGTTCCCCGAGGTAACCGACAAACTTACACCATGTATTCTTGGGGTGACTAAACAAAAAATATCATATTCACTTTAGGTTAATTCCTTTCCATTCTTGAGATACCGACAAAAGAAGAAATTTACGTCAATTAATGTAAATTACCGTATAGAGATAAGTAAGCTAGATAACATGACATTTGTTGATAAGTAACAGCTGTCACAGTAATCATTAATTAACAACAATTAACAACTAGAAGAACTAAACGCTACTAAAAAACAATCAAAAACAAGTGTCTGATCGCTACAGCACCATTCGCGTTGGTGACAACTGCCAGACTGAGACAACGGACAAGACAAGCCTTACATCGGAGGTGGAAGAGACTGTTTCCTAACACAAAGTTGCCAGATAAAGTGAAAATTCTTTTACTAATGATATATTTTTGTACCTTTGTCCTATGTACCTATTTTATATTGTTTTCAATTATTTATAATGTATATTCCAGATTCATGTTTTCTAAAAGTATAGTAAGGATTTATCGATCCGCGGGCCACAAAAATATCCTGGCGGGCCCGCGGACCTCATGTTGGACAGCCCTGATTTAGAAGATGTGATTCCTGAAGAATTGCCTATCGGAGGCACCTCTAAAGCAGTTATCGGCATTGTAACAGAAAGTGAGTGAAGAACACGGTCTCCCGAGAGCTCATGTGTTGATACAGACTCTCATTCCAGTAAAACCTAGGATATGGATAATCCATCCAAAGTAGATCATCTATTAATACAAATCCATTTAGCCTCCATTGAAAATATTACTCCACCAAATTCTGAAAAAGCATTTAAGAAAAACATTCCCACATCTTTTAAGAAGGCCTTATTCTGGCCAGCGCAAACCACTTCTCAAAAGAAAAGATAAAAGAGAAGGTGCCCTCTGCCGTAACATCCCAGGAATGACTAAATTACCATTTGAGAAAAGAAAATGACAAGAAAGAAAAACAAGAGGAAAAGGAAAAGAGAGCGAAGGAACTGGAAGCAAAAAAGCAACAAAAAGAAAATAATAAGAAGATTAACACCCGTATGCATAGTCGCCGACGACTCGCCGGAGTTTCGTTATGAATAGTTTGTTGGTGGCACTGTAGCGTGACGGGCTAGTTTAATTTAATTGTTTAATCTGTTTGCTACAATCACCAGACTGAAACTGGCTTACCAGGCAGCTCAGAATTCCAAGGTCATATTAATAAACTCAATCAGTAACTTAGGAAAGAAACACAGAATAAACTTTATCATCGTATAATAATTTAGCTAAATAAATCTCAAATTAAATTGTATTCAATACAGGAAATAAATATAAAATGTAACGATGTTTGTAAAATTAATACAACTCTTTTAACGGGGCGTCTCGCTCGCTGGGAATCGGGCCCTGTCAGTTTCTTTTGGAACAGCCTATACACGGAGTAGCTCCCATATCCTGTAGGCAGTTCGCCGGGCCTGTACAGATAAAATGACAGATTAGCAAAAACCGCTTAATGGCGGCACATAAACATTGAATTTTGTCTTTTTAAATTGTTGAAAGTACGGGCAATATCAAGTTAAATTATATGAGTACCTGGTGCAACTCGTATTTATCGCGGCCTGCAGGTATGTTGTTGGCGGACGGCGAGTTTAGCTGGTTTTACCTGTGCCAGCTGCTTTGCGAATCCAGGTTAGCGAATTTCGATTGAATAACCGTTGTTTCTTGTTGGCGATGATCCCCGTCGGATTGCCATCGATTCAAACGTGCGTGCCTATGGACTCTGGCCGCTGGCTTTCTAGGCTGGGCCCACTTGTGCACGTTTTCGGTTTCGGTGGTGCCAAGTCGCTCCGAACGCAATTAACTGGATTAATTACGTCAGCGTTATTGTCCGGACGGAGGAAAATGTAGTTCACTAACGGAACCGTCTCCGGCGAGCTTAGATTAATCCTCCGGGTCACCAGGTACAAGGAATCGTAGTCGGCAAGTTCGGCTAAGTTCTCCTAATAACTAGGTGTTGGTCACCGACGTCATCGGGTCTATGAGGACCTTCTAGGTAACTAGATGCTGAGAAAAGGCACCGAAGAGTCTGCGTGATCCTCCTGGCGTCCAGGTGCTGGGGGAACGGCATCGAAGAGTCTGCTTGACCCCCTGGCGTCCAGGTGCTGGGGGAACGGCAACGAAGATTCTGCTTGACCCTCCTGGCGTCCAGGTGCTGGAAGGACTGGTAGGAGTCCCCTCGAAAAGTCCGGAGACCATCCTGAGTGAGGCTAGGCTAGGAGATAGGGTTAGGGAAATTCTAGGAAAATTCTTGAAGAGCCCGGAGACACTCCTGAGTGGGATCAGGTCTGGAGGAGGCTCGGGAAAAATTCTGTTTTAACGTGACTTTGGATCTGCTTTTACACCTTGGGCTGGCGTAATCAGCGGTTCACTCCGGTACGTTGGAGCGGGGATTCTTGCTTTAGGTGCGCGGAGGTGTTCCTGCGTCTCCTCGCGATGACGTCGCTTATCGCTATCGGCGCGGCGCTCCGGTTCATAACGTGTTGCAAGCCAAGGGGGAACGCGCAAATTAATTTTTAATTCTAAAATCGAGTTCGCGCTGGGTGAAACGTTTACAGCACTGTACGTCTATGTCAAATTCGAGGTTAGCAGGTTAGATTTTGTGTCAGTTTCTGTCAAACTGACGGAAAACCTAAACTGATAACCTAGAAGTTGACATAGACGTACAGTGTTGCAAACATACTATTCATAACGAAATCCTGCAAGCCGCTGGCGAACGACTATGCATACGAGTGTAAGAGTTCAAAAAGAACGAGAAATAATTCAGACTTAGAAAGCACAGATGAGGATGAATGGATTGAAAGCAGCGATAGCTTAGATGATGTTAGTTTAGAAGATAAGAATTTCTACCAAGAAGCTGAAGAAGAAAATATGACACTTGACTTAACATGTGGCCACGCAATTAATTTCAATGACATCCATGCAGGAGATTTTATTCTGGCCAAATTTTTGGAGGGAAAGCGACATACTGCCCATTATCGATATGTTTGTGTAGTGTAGGCAATTCACTCAGAAGATGACATTTAAGTTATGTCCTTAAAGTCTGTCGGTAATGAAAAGTCTGTTTTTAAAGCAATGGAAACAGATTTATTATTGTTAAAATTTGGGGACATCTTAGCTAAACTTTTAGCGCCAGAACTACAACATGCTAGTGATCGTATAAAATATGTATTTTCAAATGCAGTAGATGTGTATGAATCATAAGTTTGTATTCGTTTTAATTAATAACAATAAATATAGTCTATCGCTACTGTGTTTTTCTGTCAATCTTTGGGGTGTCAATTACTGGCACAGAACAGAATTTTGATGTCAATTACTGGTGTTCCAGACATATTTATTTTTTAATATTTTTTTCCAATATAATATTAATTATTGAAAAAAAATAGAACTACAATAATCTGAGGGATATTAGATTTACAATATTTTCAGCAACAATGCGCTCCTAATAGTGAAATAGTGTCAATAACTGGTGCATTTACCTTAAATTTTCTGGGTTAAATAAGTATTTTTTGTTGTGTTCAGCCAGAGTCTTTTGAGCCATTTTACGAGGGAACCTCTCCGCAGGAGTTCATGGACAGTTAATAGTATCTGGTGTATTAATTTGTTTTGTATGTAACAGAACTTACATTAAATTCTGATAGTAAAACACCATCGGTTGTCGTACGCGAAAAAGTTATCACTTGCACTTTCTAAAGCTCAGAGCGGCAGTGTAGAAACTTACAGTCGGAAAGTTAAGTGGATACTCCAGATGCCATTCTAAAATCAAGATTATTATTATTATGAGAGACCCTGTGAAAAACGAATAATTTTTGGATAACCTACATGTTTATACATTTTTTTCTTAAAATTGGTTGCGGATAATCACCCTGAAATATTTTAACATAATTAAGTTACAACGCTGTACCTATATGACGTATGTATCTTTGTTGTATATTTGCGCCTGTACAAAAAGAAAAAAGGTTTATGCTAAGCATCTGTTGGCTTGTCGGAGTTCACCTTAAAATTATAGAGCTTCCTGTATGTGTTGCACTTTACTGATAAATCGTAATAGACAAAATGTTATGCCTTTTCGGAGTTATACTTTTTTGTACTAATGACTTCAAAATTAATATTTCCCGGTCATCCCTGATGCTCCGAAAGTTACTTTACTCCTTTGAATAAATAGGACGGAGGAAGGAGCATTTAAACAAGCACGTTTGGTCCGCGATGGGTTTTCAATATGGCGGGTAGGTGTTACCGCTCGGCCAGTGGCGTGCTATACTATTTTTAGTACTGGGACACCAAGTTCCATACAGTTAAGCAAATATTTTTTAAATATTTATTGTAATAATTTTTGCAAGCCGAGTCTGTAAGAAAGTTAGGTATATATAATTCAATTTAATTTATTATTACTCCAAAACGGACAATTTAGAATATATTCACTACATATTTTATATAATTATATTTTGAGATTTTTCTATTTCTCTATTAGGGTTTCTACTAAATTGAAGATAGATTACAAACTAGAATTTTAGCCTGCTCACTTCTATGCTTGGCACAGCAGTAGACCATAATCCTACTTTTAATTGTGAAGATCTGTCAAAACATTCCGCAGTAAAATGTTGTGAACATAAAACACTACTTTTCTTTGCCGTCCAATTTTCTTGTTTTATGATATTTATCCAAGTATCTCTTCTACCATCATTAGGGAAACTGAAACACCCAATTCAGTGTAATTTTTCATTTCATCAACAAATTAATGTTTATAATAATTTTATAAAGTAACTGACTAATATGATAATCTGCGACAAGTTCATATAGGATTTTAAATAGAATATTTTATAAAGTTGCATTGTATTAGTAACGCAAGTCGTTTACACTAATTCAAATAACCAATTTGTTTACATTGAATAACACGAGCAGGCGCGCGTTGTAAAATATGCAACTTATGCACCCGTCAGCCTATATTGACAAGAAATACGTTGAAATTAGTTTCAGAGACTGTACTGACCGGATGTCCTGCTGGTAGATAAAAAAATAAAGGAATACTTAAAGTTTACTGGCCGTCGCTTGCGTATTATGCATGCAATTTGCGAAAATTCTCGACTGTTGTACTTTTTACAACAGCGCATCCGCCGAAAGGTTAAAATGGTGAAAATGAGATAGACACGCCACTGACCGCTAAGTGACGTCTGAAGGTCACAACTATCATTTTTGTTTTAAAATTTAATGATGTCAAAACTTTTCTTCATTTACCTAATTAACTTATTGTATCCATAGACTGATACTTACTGATGAAATGTTATTCCAGCACTTGAATTTTTCTTGGTTTGGGAACAACCACAAGCCGCGCAACTAACGATACCTAATGACAGCTTATGAATCACTCGTGGGGTTTCAAGATGGCTACTTCCGTCCCGGTAGCTGTTGTACAGTTGAGATACGTAAGCTCCATTTTCCCTCCTGTTTATTCAAAGCTTTACCCGCACTGCGGTGCTTTTTACGTTGCAACAAAAACTAGGGCAATTGTGTGTTCTTTGTGAATATTGCTAATTGCTGCTCGTTGGTTTAATTGCGCTTCCAAACACCAGAGGAGCTGTAAACGCTAACAGAAGCGTAGGGGCATTATGATTTAGTATCGTACGGGAATGGTTAGAAACGACAAGCGTCAAATTTCTGATCAATCATGTACCTTGATGAGTCGATGCTTATAAGCTTTCTAATTTATTATTTAGGTTATCAAGAAACACTAGCAAGACACAAAATATTGTATGTACCACGGGGATTATTTGATGTTTACACCCTCTGGCGACTTTCAAAACCTCGGGCCAGACGCCCTTGGACTTGTAAACTTATCACCCTCGAGCGGGCATAAACATCTTGATAATGCCCTTCATACATAAATAACTAATTAATGACATTGAGATAATTCCAATTGGCTACTGTAATATAATTCGAATTTGTGCACTTAGTGGGCCATGATCTCGCTAGATTGTTATACATACGTATTAGTGAACATAAATCTGGTGACCGTTTTGCTACTCTATTAGAACAATGAGATCTTCATTTCGTTAGTTTTACGATTTATATGTATAGTCATATAAATAATTATTTTTATAAATCGTTAGAGCAAGTTTACATGCGATTGCGTAATTTTAACGTTAACTCTTATTTATAAACAAACACTTGAAAGTGTGTATTTTTGAAATGTGTTTTTTAAATAATTCCAGGAACAATTATTTGGTCAACTACTGATGCCTTGTGGGACATCCTAGAGATTGCAATCGTTTTTTTGAACTAATCGATATTGTCTAACAAATGGCAGTTTGTGTCTTTGAATAAATTTCTATTTATTCAGTTTGTGTAGTTATTTTATATTACGTTTGCTGCTAGGCCGTTTTCTGTATTAATTGCTTCTTTCCATTTGATGTTATTGTATGTAGATAGGTAAGAGTTAGAATTTAGTTATAGGAATTTTTATATTTTGTAAATAAACTTATCCAACTTAACCTAACTTACCTAACCAAATTTCGTGTCTTGTTTTCAGATAACTTACTGCATTTAATAAATACGGGCTAGTCATTTTTATAACATCAATGGAGATGAAACATGAATTGATTGCTAAAAATTTGCATAATGAAAAAACCAGTATGTTACACGAACTCCCGGGAAAATTGGAAGTGGTTGGCGACTTATTTGTAAAGCAGGAGAATTTTGAAAACACTATCAATAACAAATATTACCATGAATTTAATATTAAACATGAAGAAGTTGATATGAAAGATGAATTGCTTGTTGCATGTTCAGCAAGTGGAAGCGCTTCAGAAGAACCATTTGTTCCTAAGGTTTGTGAAGATGGAGCAGAAGATAAACATAATACCCTGGAAAATCTGAAGACTGATATGACCCAGTTTCACTCATGTTCTATTTGCGAGTATAAAACAACAAATAAAAATAGTTTAGTGTGTCATATCAAGATACATACAGGCGAAAAACCTTATTCATGTTCTACTTGTGAGTATAAATCAGCACGTAAAGATACTTTAGTTAAGCATTTGAAGAAGCATACAGGTGAAAAACCGTATTCGTGTTCAGTTTGCACATATAAAACAGTAGAAAAATATAAGTTAGTTAAACATATGGGTAACCACACAGGAGAAAAACCTTATTTATGCTCTATTTGCGAGTATAAAGCAGCAGAGAAGACTTACTTAGTTAGACATATGAGAAAACATACAGCAGAAAAGCCTTATTCATGTTCTATTTGCGAGTATAAAGCAGCACATAAAGAGAATTTAGTGACTCATTTGAGGACGCATACAGGTGAAAAGCCATATTTCTGTTCCGTTTGCGGGCATAAAACGTCCCATAAAGATAGTTTAATGACACATTTGAGGACGCATACGGGTGAAAAACCTTATTCATGTTCTATTTGCGAGTATAAAACAGCACATAAAAGTAGTTTAGTGAGTCATATCAAGATGCATACAGGGGAAAAACGTTATTCATGTTCTTATTGCAAGTATAAAGCAGCACGTAAAGATACTTTAGTTAAGCATTTGAAGAGACATACAGGCGAAAAACCTTATTCATGTTCTATTTGTGAGTATAAAACAGCACAAAAAAAAAGTTTAGTGAACCACATTAAGACGCATACAGGAGAAAAACCTTATTTATGTTCTATTTGCGAGTTCAAGACAGCACATAAAGATAGCTTAATGGCGCATTTGAGGACTCATACAGGTGAAAAACCTTATTCATGTTCTATTTGCAAGTATAAAACAGTTTATAGAAAAGCTCTAGTGAATCATATCAAGTTGCATACAGGAGAAAAACCGTATTCATGTTATATTTGTGAATTCAAAACAGCACGTAAAGATAGTTTAGTGCCACATTTGAGGACGCATACAGGTGAAAAACCATATTCATGTTCTATTTGCGAATATAAAGCATCACAGAAAGGCAATTTAGTTGAGCATTTGAAGAAGCACATAGGAGAAAAACCGTATTCATGTTCAGTTTGTAGTTATAAAGCAATAGAGAAACATAAGTTAGTTAAACACATGAAGACTCATACTAGCAAAAAACCTTAGAAGTTTTGTGGGTGTTGTTTGACAAAAACAGTTTGTCTTGAGTTTTGCAGTAATTGTAATTACACAATGTTGCGTTCACCTTGTTTTGTACCACTCAATATCTTCAAAAGTATAACACAAAGAAAGTTTTTAATTATTTCTTTCCTACTGAGAAAGTGCCCCTAATAATGTACCATAAAGTTAATCCATTATTATTGCAGCACCCTATGTAAATGAAACTATAATAGCTAGGTTCACTGTTCCAGACATCTGTGGGGAGACTAAGAACCTATCCTTTGTGTGATACGAAGGTCTGGCTGTATGTAAATAACTTTTTCCGTTAATCGTTTATTTATGAGTTTCCTTAATGCATACAAAATCGTTCTCTAATAGCACTTATTAATGAATGATTTTTTATTAATGAACGATTTTAAAAATCGGTTTATGTTGGTGGCACTGTAAGTCTATGTCAACTTCGAGGTTAGCAGGTTAGGTTTTGCCTCAGTTTGTGTCAAAACTGACGTAAAACCTAACCTGCTAACCTCGAATTTGACATAGACTTACAGTGCCACCAACATAAACAGTGCCAACCAAAGAAAAAAAATCACAACCATTTATGGTCACCCGGTACCAATAATGTCAAAACTTTTAAGTGTCAAATTCTTTTCATGGAATAAAATTAGATTTTCTTCAAATTAATAATATACTATCAACGGAAAAATATTGTAACTAAATCGTATGTTAATCGGCGATTAATAATCTCTACAATTAACGCGCTCACGTGTTAAAATGTCTCGATTCATTAACTGCTCTCATTAACATACTTGTTTGTTAAATAACTATTAAGGAAGCTAGAAATATAAACGGTGAGATAAATTCTTGGACAACCAGAGCACTCTCCGGGCTAAATATAATAAAAAACTGTAAGAACGCTAAGAACTTTATTAGTGGGACATATCAATGTTAGAGTTCCTAGATGTGTGTGATTATAGGGTTCGGAAACTAACTGTCATTATAACTTGACACTTTTTGGTTTTTTATGTTGGCTCTAGTGCAAACTTGACATGTGTACATTTTGTAACTTCCGGTAGTCACACAGAGGCGTCACATAGAATTTATAAAAATTTTCTGAGCTATGTATACAACTTAAGTGCATAAGTAATTGGTCTTTTCGAATAAATTTTGCTGTTGTAGCTGAAATTAATTGGTTGTTATTTTTACTTACTTACTTAATCCTTACTCTTCTACCTTACGGTGTAAAGTTCGAGGCGAGATCTCTCCACCTCTTACGGTCTTGGGCAAGTGTCGTGGTTTCCCTCCAGTTTAGATTTCTTTTCTTTACAACTTTTCCTACTTCATTATTCCAGGTCTTCGCTGGTTTTTCTCTTTTGCGTTTATAATCACTACATGCACTCCATATCTGTTTTACTTTCCATTCATCACTCATCCACACCATATGTCCAAACCACGTTAGTTGTCGTCTTTCAACGTTGTCAATAATCGGGTTAACGTTACACCACTCTTGTACCTCACTGTTTCTGATCAGGTCTCTCCTACTTATACCCCTCACTGTTCTGAGATAATGTATTTCACTAGCCTGTATTTTGCTCTTAGCTCTTTCATTTAAAGTCCACGTTGCACTCCCATACGTCAAAATCAGTACATACACACTGTTGTAGATGCGAATTTTTGTTTCCTTGCTTACTTCTTTTTTTCGCAGAAAAGCTTTATGCATTGGTAATTCTATTATTCAATTCCGTCTCTAGGTTTCCTTTAGAATTTAGAACTGATCCAAGGTATTTAAATTTTCTGTTTGCTTGATAACTGCTTCATTTAGGTAGATGTCAGATATTGTATTTTCTGTGATGGTCAAGATCTCGGTTTCATGGGCATTCATTTTCTTGGAAAATTTACTAAAACCTTCATTCCATACATTTATGTTTCTTTGTAGCATGTCATTCATGGATGCAATGATCAATAGGTCATCCGCATAGATTAACTCTGACACATAAATTGGCTGTAGGTTCTTTACTCCCACTCGTACTTTTCTACACTTTATATGGCACTCCTTGGCTATTTCATCCATCAAGGTAATGAACAGAAGTGGACTCAATATGCTACCTTGTCTGACACCTGTTCTAGTTTCGAACTCAGATTCTGGATTGTTCATCCTGATTGTGTTTCTAGTGCACATATATTGAAATGGTCTTTAGCCCGTTACACAACTCTGCTTGCAGAATCAATAATTAAAGCAAGTCAATAAAGCACAGAGCTGGGGTAAGCAGGCAACTGCAAGAAGTCACATTAAAATTTTAATTTATGATTACATCGGTCAAGCATTGCCGATATTAAATGAAACTACTTTAGAATGAATGGCAATAAGGCAGAGCTCAAATCGTAAATTAGAGTCACAGTTTTATCAATTAACATAAATTAAGAGGTTGGTGTAATGTAAAGCCAATCAAAAATTCAACAAATCTATCACCAAATGGATTTATTACATGCAGGTTATAGCTATTAACATATCTAGGAATGTTATGAGTATCATAACTGCCGCAGATGTTGTATTGAAATCCGAGCTCGCAGAGCGAGGATTTTAAAACATCAAATCAGTTATGATTTCGTTACCAGCCTACTTTTGTATATGTAAACAAGGGAGTAATATCCTGCAACCGATAAAATAAATTTACATGTCAGTATAATTGAATAAGTACAGTTCTATGAACTTTTTAAATAAAGGTAAAAAGGACAGAATGTTCAATACAGTGCAAAAAGACCAAATAATAGATCGAATAAGGCTATAAGAAAATGAAGCAGTAATATTTGAAGATTGGTGAAATTCAGACAGGTTTTATAAACTGCAAGAAAATCACACTACAGGAAATAGATAAGATTTGTGTTTATAAAAATGAGTCCGTGCAATGACACAAGTGAACAGACAATTAAAATAAAACTTTGTGAGTGGCGCTAGAACTTAGATAAATTGCAAACATGAACCAACAATCATTTAGAAATAAGATTATGTACAGTTTTATAAATTAAGTTGTAAATTTAGATTATAAGTAATTGCATTGTATTCAGTTAACATCCGTTTTTTATGTAGCCAGATAGGCAATTGTTGTTAACGTACGCGGGGAGAAATAATTGAAAATAAATTAATTCCTGACAAGCTAATTTGTGTCTCCAGTTTATTTGAACTTTATATTATTTACCATAAAAATAAATCGAAAATAATTATACCGGCGTGTTCAGGACATAACAGTGTACATGTGAGAATGTGGGTGTGAAAATCCATAACAAAAAATATATTTTCTTCGGTGACTGCTTCCAACAACATCGGCAGCCAGATCCAGTTTACGAGCACCAGTTGCGGGCTTCAGCCAAGGTCCAGAGCCTGAGATAGGGTGTCAGCAGTTCCGCCCGGTGTGTACGAGGCCAGCACAGCATTTGCACCATCGCGGGGGCCTAGAATCTAGCAGCCAGCAGCAGGAGAAACTGTTCGAGCAAGTTGCCGCTGCCTAAGATAGGTCAGGTGCCAAGCAAATAAGCGTGCTAGAGCTACGAAATTTACCATGAGGAACGAGCCCTATGAGAGGAAGCCGATCCCAGTATTGCAATACGTCTAAATAGAGCAAGTGTCCCAGAAATTGTAAAAATATAAGTTGAGGTTATGTTAGGGACGCATCCCTGAAACATTTGGTGCCAAGGAAGCCGCGAACGATCTAAAACAAAACACGATTAAGAACGCTTAATAAAGCGCGAGATTTGAATTACCTGTTAATTTGTTCATGGATTTGCTTTTAAATTCACTGTAATCACACAGTAATGAACTGCACGTAAAATCGAATTGCTGATAGATATTATTGACAGCGCGGCGATTTTGCGCGTTTGATACTTCTAAATTTCATAACACAGTGGCGTAACACGGGGATTTTTATTTTGAACAAGTAGGTGAACCCAACCAGATTTTGAGTCCATGCCTAACGAGAAAAATGAGCTAGCCATAATTTATCTAACTTGCAGATGTGCGCAATACTACAAAGGGCAAACCACTGATTCAATGAACCCACTGATACAGATAGTAGTACTAAGAGCCTTCTCCAGGTCAGGTCAAGCATAAGAATAAATTCTTGTTGTACTGTACGGATTTTTCTATTAGGTGTCTTATTGTGAATGTTAGGTTAGTCATCCCTCTGTCGGGTCTAAATCGACATTGGTTGTCATCTAGCGTGTCCTCTATTATTTCTCATAATCTCTTTTCGAGTATTATCTCGTATACTTTACTGACTGCTGTCAGCAGTGAGATTCCCCTGTAATTATCGCATTTCTTTGAGTGACCTTTTTTAAATATCAGTAATATGTTAGCTACTGTCCAATCCCTGGGTATATTTCCACTTGTCCAAGTAGTACGTATGACAGTAAATATAGGATACCGAAGTTTGCAAACTTAATTTGTTGTGATTAACAACTATTACTTTAACATTTCCAGTTTTGATGTCTATTGTATTGATGTATGACATGCTACATGTGACCACCACCGCTTTGCAAGCATAGTTCCAAGCATTCTTGAAGATTGCCTACATTGTTTCTAAATAGAGGTTGACGTAAATTTTGGAAGAACTGTACAATTGCCCTCTCAATTCCGCAGTTATGACTGTCTGGGGACAATGGTAAGGCCTAGAGGTTTGGGAAAAAAATCTTTATAAATAAAGTGGGCAATAGAAATTGCTAGAAATTATTTTCAAGTTCGTAATTCGGCCGCTAGGGGGCATAACTGCTATGAAGGAACATAAAAGTTACGGTATCTAGGAAAGTTAGACGATGAGCTATAACTTTGAAAACATTATTTGATAGCTTGGGCAATACCGCATCATTTTGCTTTGTGACATTTTTTTCGTATCTGTCATAATAAAGGAGGGGGAGGCCAATACATTTTTCATAATTTACATTTTAATACCTTCTGAATCATTCAACCGAATTGAATATTTTTGGTCCCATTTGAAAGAGCATTTTATGGTCTTTTAAAAGAAAATTTTTGTTGAGTCGTTTAGTTTAAAACAAATAAACTAGAGGGCGTTATCTGCAGCGATTACACATTTTTGTTATTTTTGGAAAAAAAGTTTAATGGGACGGTACTATTTTCTTGACAGACCCTCAGCCATCATAAAATTAACTAAATTTTAATGAAAACCGCATCGCGATATCTCCATCCGTTGTCGATTTATAGGAGAAAATGTTAAAAATTCGAGTACTTCAATCGGATCAAGTCACCTTAGCGAGAAAAACAAATCACATAGCCATGGTAACCGACGTAATTATTACGATTCAACTTTTTTCCTATTTGTTTTAAACTAAACGGCTCAACAAAAATTTTTTTTAAAAGACCATAAAATGCTCTTTCAAACGAGACCAAAAATATACAAATCGGTTGAATGGTTCAGGAGGTATTAAAATGTAAATTATGAAAAATGTATTGGCCTCCCCCTCCCTTATGACAGATACGAAAAAAATTTTACAAGCAAAATGATGCGGTATTGCCCAAGCTATCAAATGATGTTTTCAAAGTTATAACTTTCCTAGATACCGTGACTTTTATGTTCCTTCATAGCAGTTATGTTCCCTAGCGGCCGAATTACGAACTTGAAAATAATTTCCAGCAATTTCTATTGCCCACTTTATTTATAAGGATTTTTTCCCAACCCTCTAGGCCTTACCATTGTCCACATACAGCCGCTCCGTACCCTTATCCCGACACACTGTATATATATCTTTATATATATAATTCTTCTGTACGTGTGTATGTGACTGAACTCCTCCTAAACGGCTTGACCGATTTTGATGAAATTTTGTGTATGTGTTTGAGTGGGTCCCTGGATGGTTTAGATTCACAATTGGATCCGGTAGGTGGCGCTGCAGTCGGGGTCTAGGAATTAAAAATTTTTTTTTTTGACAAATTTCTCTTTTTAATTTTTTTAAAGATTTCTCGCATATCATAACATACAACCCCAAAATTTCACCCCCCCCCCCCCAATAGTTTTTAAAATGAAAAAAATTGAAAATTAGAAAATCGAAAAAACCTTTGCTTAACCTGCTAATAGCAGGCAAACCAACGTTCGGACAGGACAACGTCTGTCGGGTCCCCCAAAATTTTACCCCCCCCCTCCCTCCCGCCACCCACCAATATTTTGATATCGTAGGGTCTATTAGAGATGACGTAAGGCCCAGGTGGATGAGCTCCACAATACACCTGCATATTATACGTATAAAACGTTTGTGAGTCACAGAGGGCGTAAATTTTCAATCCATACTTGGCCGGCTTTTGAGCCATATCTTTATATATATAATTCTTCTGTACGTGTGTATGTCACTGAACTCCTCCTAAACGGCTGGACCGATTTTGATGAAATTTTTTGTGTGTTTGAGTGGGTCCCTGAATGGTTTAGATTCACACTTGGAGCCGGTAGGTGGCGCTGTAATCGGGTTCTAGGAATTTTTTTTGACAAATTTCTTTTTTTTTTTAATTTTTTAAAGATATTTCGCATATCAGAACATATAACCCCAAAATTTCACCCCCCCCCCCTACCCCTCAATATTTTTTTAAAATAAAACATAAAAAACCCGAAAATCGAAAAAACCTTTGCTTAACCTGCTAATAGCAGGCAAACCAACGTTCGGACAGGACAACGTCTGTCAGGTCCCCCAAAATTTCACCCCCCCCCCTCCCTTCCACCACCCACCAATATTTTGATATCGTAGGGTCTATTAGAGATGACGTAAGGCCCAGGTGGTTGAGCTCCACAATACACCTGCATATTATACGTACAAAACGTTTGTGAGTCACAGAGGCCGTAAATTTTCAATCCATATTTGGCCGGATTTTGAGCCATATCTTTATATATATAATTCTTCTGTACGTGTGTATGTCACTGAACTCCTCCTAAACGGCTGGACCGATTTTGATGAAATTCTTTGTGTGTGTTTGAGTGGGTCCCCCCACCACCCCACCACTCCCAATATTTTTTAAAATGAAAAAAATCGAAAATTTGAATATCGAAAAAACGTTTGCTGAACCCGCTAATACCAGGCTAACCAATGTTCGCGAAGGACAACGTCTGTCGGGTCCGCTACCCCTTAGGGGGTGAAATGGGGTAAATAAGCCTAAACAATCGATATGGGTGTCGTTATTGAGGTTTTTTGGGACGTTGATTGCGAAAATGGCATTTACTCCAAGACGATGGACATGACATAAAATTAAAACTCTATAGTGGTGAAACGGGGTTTCAGAGACAAATTATTTTTGGGCAGAACAACGTTTGCCGGGCCAGCTAGTATATATATATATATATATATATAATCACTATATAATGAAATAAAACAACTTTTTAATTTTTATTGTGTTTTTACTTGCATACAATATATACAGTATTACTACATGGGTTACACACCTACGTACTAGTGGAAAAGCGTTCTACATAAATTGTCGGCCTATGTTCTGCGCACAAGACGTTTCGCAGCACTTCAGCCACAGTAAGTATCCTTCGCTGGAACCGCAACCTGTCCATAGCTTCTCGTTCCCACAGTCCTTTCCGAGCTTCTCGATACGCGTGTACCCACGTATGCAGGGTATACACCGTATTCTTCACATCATCAAACTGCACGCTCTTCTTCATTTTCCTTCCTTTCTACAAAGGCTTTTACTTCACACATATGCCACTCCAGGCGAAGACTAACCATTAAATCTGCAAGGAGGTCTTTCTTTATGGCTCCGTCTAAAAATAGTCGACCAACAGCTGCACCATTTTTGTAATAATAATAATTTTATTTCATTCTGTTGCTATATAAATGCAGATGAGAACAAGTCCAGCACGCCAAATACAAGTACAATATACATACAACTAAAAGAGGCATTAAAAATATTCATTTAAGGCTCTGCTTTCCTTAAATAAAATTTAAGTTTGGAGTATCATAAGTTGACTATTCTCAAAGCAGAATATTATGCAGCACAGGTAGGATGCTACAATGTTAATACCTTAATCCCTTGTTTACAACCATGAGTATTTCAAGTTGTGCTACTGATTTTTAAACGACCTGAAATAGTTGCGTCTAATGGAATTCTTTCTTTCTTTTCAGAACAATTATATAGTTTTCAACACATTGCAGTACTTAATTCCAGAGACTAAATACCTCAATCCTTTGTTGAATCAACATATAACTTTCGAATTTTACTAATTAATTTTAAACAACCGATTATTAGATTCGGTGTCGCCTTTTCAGTTCCTGTGCAATTCTGACCTTGACAAACCGTATTATTTTGTTTCTACTGTCTATATAATTTTCGGAAGGTGTTCTTATTTCAATAGTGATAAAATGTAACTACACTCAAACGCAAATTAACATGTTCTGTTTCAAGAAAGAGTAGAAGTAATATTATGAAACGAAAATGGAAAAATCACAAAAGGTAAGATTATGCTCTTTTTATTATGTTCGCCCTAGAAAAAGTTTTGCTGTTTTGGGTTATTTTATTAAAATCAAAATCATAGTTGGCTTCCAGCCTGAACAGGGTGTATCTAATCGGTCATACAAATAGTAATTTACGATACAAGTGCGTAAAGCTAGTCTTTAGTCACGAGTAGGCCAGAGTTAAGACGCGAAAAAGCGAGCGTTTTAAGCCCCGCGATTGACCAAAGATGTTCAAAAAGGGCGAATAGAGGAAAGTTTTGGTGAGTTTTGATATTTGGTTCCTATATGTTTTTTGGGTCGCTGTACGCGAATATCAGGTTTGCCAACATTTCATTTATGAAGATCATTCCATACCTATACCATTTTTGATTTACGAAAAATTGATAGTTTTCGAGTTACTCTGAAATAAGCTGGGATAATTCCTTTTTTTTTGCTTTTAACATCTAACTGCGCGGTGCTCTCGCGGCTGAACGATTGATTAGAGGAAAAAATCTTTAGTACATAAAATGTGGGAAATTTCATCCTCTTTCATTTCATATAGGTTCAATATTATGAAATTTGATAGTTTTCGAGTAATTTTAGAAAAACTAGAAAAAATCGGTTTATTAAACCGTTTTTCGGCTTAAAAAACGTGTTTCCGGTCAAAATCCAAAAAACATAGGAACCAAATATCAAAACTCCACCAAAACTTCCCCTATTTTCTACCATTTGACTGGACTTAACTTCGCGGCGCTCTCCTGGCTGAGCGATTGATCGGAGAAAAAAACCTCAAGTACATAAAATGTAGGAAATTTTATCTTCTTTCATTTTATATAGATTCAACATTTACAAAAAAAATAGATAACTTTCGGGTAATTTTAGAAAAACTAAAAAACCGGTTTTTACACCGTTTTTGCTTAAAAAACATGTTTCCGGTAAAAAAATTTGTTAGAAAACCTGGTATTCGTGTACAGCGAACCAAAAAACATAGGAATAAAATATCAAAACTCCACCAAAACTTTTCCCCTTTTTCCACCATTTGACTGGAAATAATCTAGAAAACACGGTAAATATTAAAAAAAAAATATTTAAATTGTTGTGAAAATTGAGATTTAGAAATTTAACATTATAGTTTATGGATATCGATTATGTCAAAGAAATTTAGAAAATATGAGTTATATTATTACTGCATGATTTTTACTATTGGAATAATAAAAAATCAATAAGTCGTAATATGTTTAATATTTTAACAGTTTTAAAAATTACAAGACGTTTCGCAACTTATGGTTGCTTCATCAGTTGTTATTAAAAATATTTAATTTAAAAATTTGGTTTACATTTATAACGATATTCTATAGTTGAATTTTGACATTGTGCTGAATTAATTACGACTTTTTCTTATTATGAAGTTTCCATTATTGTTTTTAAGTTAAAGTGAAATATTTATAAAGGTAACATGTTGATGTTTTTTAGTTATTTTAATTTATGATAGAAAATGCACCCCTGAAGGGGTTCATTGCACAGTGTTCACCCCTTTAGGGGTGCATTTTCCATAATAAATTAAAATAAATGAAAAATATCAAAATTCAACTATAGAATATCGTTTTTCTGTTGGTCATACTTTACGTCATCTTTTTAATATCTAATCCCTTACTAAATCCTAGAATAAAAACAGCAATTTAAAACAAGTTTCCCAGAACAACGTGTTTTAAAAATTTTAAAACACCAAACAAATATAGCAACAATAATGGTTTATTAAATGCATTTTGCATTTATTACGTTATACAATGTAAATTTACACGTTTTTGTGCTACATCATGTTTTTCCATTGTGCTTTGTAAAATTAAATTACAATTGGATATGGAAGAATGCATTTAATATCTGAAATTGCAACAACTTACTTTCGTCACTAGAGACGAAAGTTAACGTTATGGGATATTCTATCACTGATCCCGGAACTGGCGTTTTCGGTTGGGGTAAAACGTGACCAAAGTTGTTCATTTTTAAATGGTTATAGAAAAACCAAATTTTTAAATTAAATATTTTTAATAACAACTGATGAAGCAACCATAAGTTGCGAAACGTCTTGTAATTTTTAAAACTGTTAAAATATTAAACATGTTACGACTTATTGATTTTTTATTATTCCAATAGTAAAAAACATGCATTAATAAATAGAACACATATTTTCTAAATTTCTTTGACATAATTTATCTCCATAAACTGTCATTTTAAAATATTTAAATGTAAATTAGGATTACTAGCAAACGGTCGTAATTTTGCGTGGTTAAAAATTTTAAAACACGATGCTACTGACGACGTGTCTAATGAAATCTTTTATACACTTTAATACTTAAAACTGACAACTAAAAGTCAATTTTACATACTGTCGTAGATAAAAGTACACTACGATATTCTACGTCTAAAACGAAAACCTAAGAACTATTTTCTTAATCTGTTGTATTTTTCTGGTAAAAGCTATTCAAAGCTGGGAATTAACACTTGTTATAATTACATTCTTAAAAACAGCATAGCAAACATTTACAGAAATAACACTTGTCTAAGCAATGTTAATCAATTACGAATCGTTTGACACCATTTAACCAGTACTTTTTTTTTATTATAATACAGTGTTCTTACGTTAGACCCGTTTGATCTAATTAACAAATAATTTTTAGTAACAATTTGAATTCTGGACACTCAAATCCGAATGATGTGACTATAGATCCAGAAGAAATGCAATTTACAGAAGAACCAATGGATTTGTTTATCGAAACTGGTTTGGAAGAAAATAAATCGGAAGGCAGTATTAGCGGACGTCGAATTGTTGATCTTATGCCATTCTTAGACGCTCTAAAGTCATTAAAACACGAAGGATTTGGCTGTAGTTTTTTTGACATGACTTTGATATCGGAAAAAAGAATGGGTTTTAGAAGCTCTCTAACATTTCTTTGCGCTGTTTGTAACAAAAAGGAAACAATTTCCACAGAAGGACATCATTCCTTCAGGAACATCAATGAGTCAGCGGTATGTGGTGCAATTGCTACGGGCATAGGACATAGCCAGTTAAATGAACTATGTTCAACATTAGATATACCGCCAACTTCTACAAAAACCTACATTAAGTATCAAAGTGACGTACAAAAAGTTATAGATAAGACCTGCTGGGATGAAATATTATTGGTACGTGCTGAGGAACGCAAACTGGCAATACAAGCTGGCGATGTTGGTGACGATGGAATACCTTTGACTACTGTCATTGTAGACGGAGCCTGGGCAAAACGGTCTTATAAATCTAATTACAATGCTCTTTCGGGTGTAGCCTGCATAATAGGAGCTAGAACCAAGAAAATACTTTATGTTGGGATAAAAAACAAGTACTGCTATTTTTGCGATAGGTCGAAAAGTAGCAACGAAGATATACCACACCAATGTTAAAAAAATTGGTCAGGCACATCGACGTCTATGGAATCATCTATTATTTTAGATGGATTTAAATCATCCCTAGAAATGCACAATCTAAAATATTCGCGAGTTATTGGAGACGGGGACAGTAGCGTGTACAAGAAAATTAGGGAACACAAACCGTACTGCTCTAACTTTTTTATCGAAAAAATTGAGTGTCGAAATCATATTCTACGCAATTTTTGCCAGCGCATTAACGATTTAGCAAAACGACCAAAGATGGATGCAAAAATCAAATCATTTATTAAAAGCAATATTCTAAGATTTAGAACAGCCATCGTGGGAGCTATAAAACACAGAAAAAATAAGAACATTCCTTTTCCTGTGAAAATAAAATATTTAAAAGAAGACATTATCAACGGCCCTCGTCATATTTTGGGTGACCACACACACTGCGGAAGTAGTGAAAATACGTATAAATATTTTTGCAAAGGACCTAAGCCAGGGGAATCAAATATTTACCCAATTTTCGAAAATTGTGCAATCTTTAACGAATTTCAATGTACATTAATGCGTGTTGTTAATAATTCGTCAAGTCTGCTGTATGATGTTGATAGTAATTGCGTAGAAAATTATAATTCTATAGTTAATAAACTAGGAAAAAGAATTAATTTTTGTACACGTGGTTTTTACGAAACTCGCTGTAAAGCAGCTGCTATTAGTTACAACAATCGTGGCTCGTTTGTTGACATCGTACAAGAAAATCTGTCTGGTGGTGAAGCAGGTAAATACACCAAGAGTTACACTGATAAATTAAGAAGCAGGGTTCATAAAACTTCCATTAAAAAAAAGACTAAGCATTGTAAGGAAGATTTTGATTACGGCGCTGTGCCAGAAGGAACTGTGGACGACAAAAACGAATACGATCTTGCCATTGCAAAAAATAAATTTTTACTTTCTATGGCTGAAGTAGATCGAGAAAATGTCTACACTAATACTGTAGGACAAAGTATCAATCCAACATGGCAAAAGGAAAGGCAAAATAGGCTAACAGCCAGTAACTTTGGGGCTGTATGCAAAATGCGTCAAAATACAAATACAGGTAATTTGGTGAAATCTATATTAAATACGACTAATAACGTAAAAGCGAAATCTTTGGAATACGGCATTACAACAGAAAATGAAGCAAGGCAGCGCTTTTCCAGGACAACCAACATGACAGTAAAGGATTCCGGGATTTTTGTTGATGAAGAATATCCCTTTATAGGTGCATCACCAGTCGGAGTTATCGACAATGACAGCATATTGGAAATAAAATGTCCATATAGTGCACCAACTGTTACAATAATAGAAGCTGTGGAAAAAAAACTAATTACATATTGTGAAAAAATAAACAGCAAGAATGAAGGTACTATAATCAAATTAAAAAGTAACCACAATTACATGTATCAGATTCAGGGACAAATGCAGGTGTGCCAGTTCGATATGCGGTCTACCGAGTATAATACGGTCTACCATAAAGTAGCTGGTTCAATATGCGGTCTACATACTATGCAGACCAACATAGGTAAAGTCTTGTGGTTCAATATGCGATCTATCGTCAAAAATATGTATTATGTTTAATTAACTACATGTACATACAGTAAAAATGGTTAAATTATAAGTATTTATCTACTTTGCGTTTCTACTGAGGCTATTACGATACGCGTTTGCGTATCGTAATAGACACAAAGCGATGCTATAATAAAAATACTAAACATTTTCATTTTTTTGCTTAAAAAAGTGGCAAAGTAGATAAAATACTGTATGATACCTCGTTTATACGGCATTTTGTAGCACTTACTCCTTTAGGGCACTCCTCGCTTCGCTCGTCGTACCCTAAATCCGTGCGTGCTACAAAATGCTTCTTATAAAACTCGTATCATAATATACTATTATACATATACATCTCTAACATCATTCAGAAAAGCAATAAACTTATCGTCTGTGTTTTTAAGTATTCTTAAGTATGAATAATTAACCATAATTAATAAACAATTTCAAAAACAACCAAATTGCCGAATAATGAGCAGTGAAAGTACTTAATTATCCGATTGGCAATTAGTTTATTGCTTTCCTTAACGACGGGGTTATAAGGAAACAATAAATAATTAACTAAGTATAATTAACAAAGAATTTTGGGTTTATTTATTGAACCACATACTTCGCCTATATGTGGACCTGTATATCATTGTACATTAGCATTATACATGGTAGACCGCATATCGAATCAGATACTCAGTGGTAGACCCCATATCGAACTGGCACCCAAATGCATGTAGCAAAAAAAGTTTTGTTATTTTGTTGTATATACAACCGTAGATATTTTTATCGAAAAAATAGCATATGACCACAATTTTTGGTTAAAAAATATGCAAGAAAAGTTAGTCAACTTTTATTTGTTTGCACTATTACCAGAAATTGTAGATTCTCGGCAATCACGAAATTTGCTTATACGAGAAATTAAATGTCAAGATTTGTAATTAAACGCATATTATTAGTAATACAGAAGGTTTTATTAGAATTGAAATATTAATAAAATGTATATTAGTAAGTAGATTTAGTTTTAGTGTGTTTGTATGTAATAATTATTTTCGTCTAAGTTGTGTGAAAATGTTATATTATTATTTACGTAAATACAATCGATAAAACTTATATCAGTCTTCTTAATTTTTCTCTTTTTTTTTGATTTCCACGTCTTTCTTTATATTTATATGTTTTTTGTGTTTTATTTCGGGAATTTTAGATTCTAGGTTTGATAGTATTAAAACTCCGGTAGAAATTAACACTGGTAGTAATTTAGAAAAACGGCCGTTTTAATGCTATCAAACCTGAATTCTAAAATCACCAAATAAAAATCAAATCAAATTAAAGAATTATATGATTAAAAAATAATGCAGTACTGCAAAACAAAAATGCAAGATCAATATTTATTTTAAGTACGCAAACCTCTGCTGGTTTAGGTTTCGAAGAACTAAACTGTAATTCGCTATAAGCTGCTTACTCCCTCTAATGCTTTGTTAATAGCAACACGGAAAGGAAGAAATTGTAGTGTTGGTTGCCTAAATTGTATTCAGGTTTTTACAAATAAAGTCGAAATTGAAGCACTTGAAAGACATATATTGTAATAGCTCCCTAGATAATTACAGTAGCTACTTGGTGGTATAAAATTTAATGTTTTTGCCCAAAACTATAGAAATTACAGTTAAAAATTGTTTTACTATTTTTTATTAATTGCAAGCATCTAATTAAAAATGTTCAGAATATTTTGTAACACCCCCCTAGTAAATCCCCTACTAAGCAAGTTTAGCCATCGGCAAATATTTTAGAATCCACAGCAACACTTTTAAGTTATAATAAAAATCCACGATTTTTCGTAATTTTACGGTTAAGTAAAGCAGAGCCTTAAGCTATAAAAACGGTGGTGATATAAATATGTTTTTAAACTAGTTTACAAATTTATTTCCACAAATTTGTTTAATATATTCTGCTAATGCATTATATTTTTTCACACATGTCACGGCTGGTGATTTCGCGAGTAGCGAATAATTATAATGGAATATGTGTATGTTGGTGCGCAATCGAGTGTTATGTTCATGTAGATCGGCATTTAATTTAGGATTTTTTTATTTCTTACCCATATACAACATTTATAAATGAATAGTGATACCACAGTTAGTATCTTGTTATCCTTAATAGTAATTCTAAGAGATTGACGTGGCGGTACGTTAAAAATAAGCCTTACTATTCGCTTTTGCAAAATAAAAATGCTTTTTGCCTCAGTGGATCTGCTCCAAACTAAAGTATTGTACATAAGCACTGATTGCACCATCGCATGATACACACCTACCAAATCTTTCTGATATATACAAAGTTTTAAATTACGTATGGCAGAATATGCCTTGTTTAACCTACAACAGATCATATTCACGTGAGCACACCAGTCGAGATGTTCATCAACCATCACACCCAAAAACACGCAATTTTTGCTTGGTGAAAGCGTCATATCTCCACATTTAAAATCTAATTCTTGTAGTGGCCTTCTTGTATTGAAGTACACGCACGAAGTTTTTTGTAAATTCACAATGAGATCGTTGTTATTGCACCAATTTTTAAATTTTGTTATAATACTTTCTACTTTAAAAAGGAGTTCAGCAGCAGTATCTGCCGACACCGCCAATGACGTGTCATCAGCATAAGTAATTAGGCACTCTCCATTAAAATAATATTGGAGGTCGTTAGTGAACAAAATATAAATCAATGGCTCAAGGGTTGACCCCTACGGCACGCCAAGCTCCATATCGAATTGATTAGACAAGTGGTTGTATATTTTTGCAATCATTTCCTATTTTTAATAAATGACATAATTACATCATTGGCAATGTCCAGTATAGCCAGACTAAATAACTTGGTTTTCAGGAATTCATGGTTGATCGAGTCGAATTCACAGCTCAAATCAAAAAATATACCGACACGTATTTGTCACCATCATTATCGCGAACAAATTGTACAAAATCAAAAGTCGCCGTTTCGGTAGATCTTTTGCTTTGATATCCATGTTGACATTTGGTTAAGAAGTTAAATTTCTTAAGGTAAGTGATAAGCCTAGAATGTAATAACTTTTCCATTATTTTTGATAGCGATGAAATAAACGATATTGGTCTAAAATTTCCAATAGTATGGGAATCACCTTTTTTAGTAGAGGATGAACGATTGCTGTTTTTAGACCACACGGATCCACACCCTGACTAAAAGCTAAGTTTATTATATGCACTAAAGGTTCACATATATAAAGCATAATTTTCTTTAACATTTTTGAACTGAGGCCATCTAGACCAGCCGATGTCTTATTACATATTTGTGTACATACATTGTTAACTTCATTTAGATCTGTTGAAAACAAAACCATCGAATTTGCTGACAGTGAAAGTGTTGTACATTCGTTCGATAACGAGTTAAAATGTTCAGAAAGTTTATTTTGAACTAACATTGAAAAATACTCACCAAAGCTGTTTGCAACCTTTACAGAATCTTTCAAAATGGAATTATTGATATTTAGTACAATTTGTTTATTTTCCTTACCTACATCTTTCAACTTTTTATTAACTATTATCCAGACAACTTTGGTTCTGTTATCAGATGTCTCAATGACAGATCCAAAAAAGCTTTTTTTGCCTTGTCAAGGTTTTTCTTATATTTATTTTTGCTACTGTTTTTCTTTTTTATACAACTCTTCATCACTGAACCCGCTACATCCTAACCCTTATACGACTTCGTGTGACGCGTCAAAAGCTAAATCCCAGCGTACATAAATCAAACGAGTGGAGACACTCACTGTCGGTTCCTTTGATGTCAAAATACCGATTTAGATGACCTTGAACCGCTTCTGGGGAAGGTACTTTCTGGAAGTACTAACAGATGGTGCCACTACTTTATCACATATGATTGGTAGCAGAGCCAGTAATTAGGCTGTGATTGGTAGAAGTTTGTGCTGCCATCTGATAGTGAAGCTTAGAAATACCCCTCGAGTCACTGTCCCAGGCACTCTAGACAAGTTTCAACATTTGGCATGAGTGTCTCTACTTGTTTGTTTTATGTACGCTGCAAATCCTCTAACGAACTCACTAATCGTTCAACAGCACTAGGTACGTCTCTTGCTGCTGGTCAAGCGCCCTCAGCATAACACATCCACATGACTAAACTCCCAGCTGCCGACTAAGTTCTTCAACTTCTACGTCACACGTTACCATAGTACTCGCAAATGTTAGCACTTCCACCATACACGCAGTCTTTTCAGAGTACTCCTCCAGCTGATCCACTACAGACTTTACATTGACTAAACAGTCCCCAGAAAGGGTTGCTACTCCCTTCACTATTTTTTTGTAGAAACTCTCAAAGTGTAACGCTTTTAATTGTGCAATTCGCACTTCCACGAGTTTCTACAAGTGCCACAATTCTTCTACAGTTTCGCTCGCTAAACACACTTCCGACAAGCCCACTTCCTCCAATTTTATTATTTTCCTTGTCTGGATCGCTTGAAATACAATCCTCTTCCTTCCTATTTCCAGAGCTGGCCACTGACCGTCGAGGGAATAGCAGTAGTTGGAAATCACTCCTTGATTTGCAATTAGTGCTGTCCACTCCTATTCATCTAACTGCATCCAATCATTTTTGGTACCCCATATTATAATATTTGGGGTAAATTGTGAACTCCATCCAGAAGTGCTGGACAGAACAGTGGTTGCGGCTTTCTACCCGTACCACTTTCAATGTATATTTAGTACTAATCAAAAAGAGTACATTCAGGCCGGTGCCCCCGCCTTTCGGCATTACACCTGCTTTGGCTCGAATTTACATAACTTCGTATTAAACTAAACTAAACTTAAACAATTTAACTTTAAACAACACTTAAATTTAAATTGCCCTACTCTAATGATCTCTGCCCTAGCCTAAACTTTGATGTAACTCAGGCGACACTCACTACACACGCACCACTCGCAGCCGTTGCACCCTGGAGGCGAACTCGACCAGGGTCTTCCACCAGAGGGGGTCCCTCGAAAGTGTCCTGACCTCCTCCATGTCCTTGGGCCACCTCAGTCCCTGTGTTGCAAGCCGCGCGTCTGCCAGTCCCCGGTGGTGATCCTCCAGTGGGCAGCGGAGAATGACGTGGTCGGCCGTGTCTTCTTCGCCGCAGGCGCAGGCCGGGTTTTGCTGCCTTCCAATCCTGTGGAGATACGCCCCGAAAGCACCATGTCCGGTAACCAGCTGGGTGGTGTGGTGGTCGAGCCTGCCAACCACCTCGCGACGAACCGAGACCGTCGGGATGAAGCGCTCCACAGGTCTTCCCGTGATGGCATTACTCCATCGCTCCTCCCACTGCTCCGTCTTCCGCGTGGCGAGCATTCTTTTGCAGTAGGCACGGCTTACCACTTCAAAAGTCGGGGGATCATTGCTTGCCGCTGCCTCTTTGGCGAGTGCGTCTGCGCGCTCGTTTCCTTCGGTCCCGGCGTGGGCCTTCACCCAATGGAGCTTGATGGATATGGTCGTCGCTAATCCGCGCAGCAGCTCGTGGACCTCCACCTGCAGCTCCGTTGGCTTCCGCATGTGTCGTAGCGCCATGAAGGCCGACCTGCTGTCTGTCACAAGCGAGACCTCAGGGAAGGCGAAGACATTCTCTTGGATGAAGTGCAGCGCCGCTCGAAGGCCCACCAGCTCGCATTGGAACACCGAGCTCCAGTCCGCGAGCTTCATCCTGACCTGGTGAATTTCCACGGCATCCCGGAAGATGACGAATGCCGCGCCCGCGGCTCCATTCTCCTGTCTCGAGCCGTCCGTGTAGCATTTAATTCTGTAGGTATCCTCGTCTGACAGAGAGAAGGTGGGGGCGAAGACCTCGGCAGGGTGTACTCTCGTGGTCATGTCGACGGTGCCCTCGATGTCCCTCCCCTCAATGCCAAGCTGTTGTAGGTGGGCGGGGTCCTTCCTTACGATGGTCGCCCTTCTCTGGGTGAGCTCCTGGAGAGTGAGGTCGATGGGAGGAACGTTGCTGAGGACCAAGGCCGCCTCGGTCGACACCGTGGAGTAAGCGGCCGCGGCTTTCACGACAAGGATCCTCTGCGCGCTGAGGAGTTGCTTCCGTTGCCGGACCTTACAGCCCTCGGCCCAGACTGGTGCCGCATACAGAACGGCAGGCTGCACCGCTCCTTCGTAGATCCTGGCAAGGGCGTCTCCCTTGAAGCCCCAGGTCAACCTCGCCGCCGCCCCGATCTTGTGGGCTATCTCCTTGCCCTTGTTGCAAGCCCTCTCTATGTGCTGATGCCACGAGAGGCGGAAGTCCAGCACAACCCCGAGGTACCGGATGGTGTCCCGGCAGTACACTCGCTCCTCGCCGAGCATGAAGGTCGGACGTTGCTGCCGCGGCGTCTTCCCGAAAAACAGGGCGTCAGTCTTGGCCGCGTTGAATGCAAGTTTGCTGTCCTCGGCCCACTTCCGCAGCGTCTCGAGTGCCTGGTTGACACGGGCCTTGAGCGTCATGTATTGACGCGCGCTGGTGACGAGCAGAGTGTCGTCCGCGTACCCAAACACTGAACATCCTCCGGAAGATGTTCTCGAAAAATGCTCTCGTACACTAACTTCCAGAAGGTGGGCCCAGAGCACGAGCCTTGTGGACATCCCCGTACCACGTCTCTCGTCACCATACAGTCTGGCAAGTACACCTGCGCGACGCGGCCCGAGAAGTAGTCCCTGACCAGTCTCAGCCAGTTTCCCGGAAAGTCACGCCGTTCCAACTCCCACAGGATCTTGGGCCACCACCCGTACCACTAGCGGCCACCGTTCCTTTCTTACTCTGAACTATCTCGATAGCTTTCAACAATGCTTCCATTTCTGCACGACTATCGGGTGCTACTACCCTTGCAGACTCTTAGATGCGCTTTTACTTTCACATTTCCAAGAGTACCTACATGTGGTAGGAGATTCCCTTGACCGTAAACGTGAGCTTGGTCTTGAATTTTTTTTAAAGTGACCTTGGTTTTTAAAGTGGGCTTGGGCTTGGTCTTGGCCTTGAACTCAAGGCCAAATGGTGGGGGGGAGGTTCCAGAACTGTCCACTTCCCTCTACTAGTATTAATTCAGAAAGTATCTAATTTTAATTAATACAGCTGTCACTTGTCAGCTTAATTTGACAAATCTCAATCCGCTTTTCAAGCAAGCCCTTTAATGGTGTATATTTTATGTCGTGGTTTTCACTGTTGCAACAAATACGGCGCATGCTAGAAATGTAGTTTAGGAACGTGGAACGGCCAAAAAAGAACTGTTTAGTTTACTCTGACAGAGTAGATGCAATATTAAGTATTTCAAATGTTTCAAATGCTAGCGCGACATGTGTTTTTTGTCTACGGTTACTTCGATGAATATTTTTTTGAATCACGTGTTATAATTCTGGCCCCATTGGTATTACAACAATAGTAGAGGTGATAAAATATATTTTCAATTATAGAATAGTTACTTTTTTCTAATGCCATATAGGTTATTGATAGGCTGGGAGGCCAAAGCCCCTACAGAGCAGCAGCCACTGATTTTTTGTAATACGAGTTGCTTAATTCGTGGCGAGCGCAAAGAGCTCAACTCTATTTAAGTCAATTCTCAGTTGATCGTATTAGGCAGTGTTTAACTCGATAACGTTTATTAAAGAATAAATTTCACTACTTACCTTTTCGGCTTTTTTTCTTTAGTTTTTTTTTGCGCAGTAATGGTACGGTAGCGGTTTCTTTCACTCGTAACGACCCTAGATTTGGATTTAGCTATGAAGCTCTTAAAACACTAATGCACTTACTAATTTACTTAGCATAAAAAATTAAGAGCTCCATCTAAAATGAAACTATGGTTAGATAGTAATTTATTAACTACGAACGAAAGCAAATGTTATTGCATGAATTTTTCAATAAACAGAAATACCTCACCCAATTTCAAAAAATATTTATACATATCTCACAATGAAAAAGTCAAAATAAATAACAACTGCACTTGCAAAAATTTTATTACAAATTCTAGTAGTCTTACATATCTAGGAGTTACAATAGTAATTTAAAATGGCACAAATACGTTATTCAAATATGCTTAAAAATGTGGTATTATTTTCAAATTCTTACAAATGAGAAAGATCCTTTAATTAAGCTGAAAAATAATCTGTATAACACACTTGTCGAATCTATAATGAAATATGGTATAATATTTTGGGGTGTTGCATACAAGAATGTCATTAAGATCAGAAGTAATTCAAAAAACAATAAATAAAATTCTTTTAAAAAAATGGATACTATGGGACAGCACAATTGTTTAAAGAAACAGGACTGTCCACTATCCAGCAAATGTTTCAGTTATCTAGCATCATATGCTTACACAAAGAACTGGATTTAATAAAACGAGTTAATCATATGAAACTAGTGCAAAAACCATAAACACCCTATCAGTCCCTTTGCAAACTAAAACTAAAACCCAAAACACATTCTATTATCCGGCATCAAAACTATACAACCAAATTCAAAACGATATAAAAAAAATGTAAAACCTTAAAAAAAAATTTGTAATTAACCCTTAACTGGTAACGTGAAATTTTGGAGCACAACTGGTAACGTGCAGTCTGTGAGACTGGCACACCTTTGAAGCGAAAAAAAAAAATACTGTTTTAATTATTTGTTTAAATATATATATAGAGGTTTGTTAGGCATATATTTGTTAGTAATAATTTTATTTAAAATAACCGAAAACTTAATGTAAAGAAAAAATAATAAAATAATTTGCAACTTGAACACAAATTGGCAATGTACTTTTTACCAGACCAAGATAACAAAGAAAAACTTTTGATCAAAAGTAATTTTATTTATTTTACGATTAATAATAAGTAAAACAATGCATTTGTAAAAAAAAACTTAAAGAAATATTGTAATTCACAGGGCCTGCCATGCCTACAAGTGGCAAAAAATTCTCACGTAAACCGTCACCTTTGAAGCGAAAAAAATTAAACTGTTTTAATTATTTTTTTAAATATATATATATATAGAGGTTTGTTAGGCATATATGTTTTAGTAATCATTTTATTTAAAATAACCGAAAACTTAATGTAAAGAAAAAATAATAAGATAATTTTCAACTTGAACACAAATTGGTAATGTACTTTTTACCAGACCAAGATAACAAAAAAAAACTTATTTTATTTATTTTACGATTAATAATAAGTAAAACAATGCATTTGTAAAAAAAAAACTTAAAGAAATATTGTAATTCACAGGGCCTGCCATGCCTACCAATGGAAAAAAATTCTCACGTAAACCGTAACGTGCCGTCTCACAGACTGTACTGAACTAAAAATAAAACACATCTCCAGCGTTAGTTACTCAAATTTACCAATAATTGTGCGATAGGTGGGGTACCAAGAGGAGAAAGATTAGATAAGATCATTTGCCGAAAAGCGGTACTCTTTTGCTGAAAATTTGAGATTAAAATTTGCTTGTAGTCTCACAGACGGCACGTTACCAGTTAAGGGTTAATAAAGAGTAATACAATAAACTAAAAATAACTTAAAAGCGCACCAATTGATTGTAAAAACATAATTATATACAAAGACCGTCTTGTTTATTTGCAGATGTCTTAACAAAAATAGATATCTGCACACAAGTCATTTGACTTTGTGCAAGGTGGCCTTTTTGGACTGAGTCATTGTTAACTAAATCTTTACTTAGGATACCTACATGTTGAGTATTTATTTGTAAGTACAATAATATGATCTTGTTTAACGATATAGTTGTGTCCCAGGATTGATGTTACAAGAGGTGAGATGGACTAAAAATGTTTGATTTTATTTAAAGATTGTGGGATTATGTCATGCTTGGTCTGAAGAGAATTTTAAGAATATTTTCAGTTTTTGAAAAACAAGTCTGTCTTGACAGTGCAGCGAAAACTATTTTCTTTTCAGGTAACCTACCCTTTTTGTTTAAAATACGGCAAAATTTTAAGAAGAAAAGTCGTTCAGAATGGAAAATTATGGCCCTATACCAAATTTCAGGAAGTTCTTAGATCAAACCATCATTTTAAAAAAATAACATTTTAATAGTTTAACACCTTGGCTGCTGACAACGCAAGGTATGCGTTGACTGAGTAGTCATCCTGCGTGCCGCCGACGCCACGTGTGCGGTCTGCGCATGTTGTAATATAAATGCATATTTTTTAATCGGTTTTGCAGTTGGAGCTTTGCAATCGTAGAGGTGTGTTCTATGAGTTTTAGTCTGTGTTTGTGCGTTTGCGGTTTTGGAATACTGCAATATGTCGGACAGTGAACAGGCCGGGGCTTTGGGCTTGAATCTGCGGCGTTCTACACTATTCGGCTCTAGGCATGGGGCAAGTGAAATCTGATAGGCAGCCAATGTGTTAAGTACATAGATCTTCCTAACATTTTGTATAGGGCCATAATTTATCATTCTGAACAACTTTTTTTAGTAAAATTTTGATGTATCATGAACAGAAAGGTTAGTTTACCTGAAAAGAAAATAGTCATCGCTTCCCTGTGAAGGCCAACCTGTTTTTTAAAAAATGAAAATAATCTAAAAATTCTCTTCAGACCAAGACCTAATCCCACAATCTTTAAATAAAAATAAAAAATTTTTAGTCCATCTTACATCTTATAACATCAATCCTGGAATACACTGTATATCAAATCTAATAATTGTGATTTAATTTAATATAAGGCTTTTCGCCTGTGTGAGTCCTTACATGTCTAACTAAAGCACTTTTCTCTGTTGCTTTGAAATCACAAACAGAACAGGTTTAAGGCTTCTCGCCTGTATGAGTCCTCACATGTCTAACTAAATCACTTTTCAGTGTTGCTTTGTAGTCACAAACAGAGCAGGTATAAGGATTCTCGCCTGTATGAGTCCTCACATGGCTAACTAAATGACTTTTCAGTGTTGCTTTGTAATCACAAACAGAGCAGGTATAAGGCTTCTCGCCTGTACGAGTCCTCACATGGCCAACTAAATGACTTTTCAGTGTTGCTTTGTAATCACAAACAGAACAGGTATAAAGCTTCTTGCCTGGATGAGTCCTCACATGTCTAACTAAGTCACTTTTCTGTTGCTTTGAAATCACAAACAGAGCAGGTATAAGGCTTCTCGCCTGTATGAGTCCTCATATGTGTAACTGAATCTTTTTCTGTGTTGCTTTCTAATCACAAACAGAACAGGTATATCGCTTCTCGCCTGTATGAGTCCTCACATGGCTAACTAAAGCACTTTTCTGTGTTGCTTTGAAATCACAAACTAAACAGGTATAAGGCCTCTCGCCTGTATGAGTCCTCACATGTCTAACTAAATGACTTTTCCGTGTTGCTTTGTAATCACAAACAGAACAGGTATAAAGCTTCTCGCCTGTATGAGTCCTCACATGTCTAACTAAGTCACTTTTCTCTGTTGCTTTGAAATCACAAACAGAACAGGTATAAGGCTTCTCGCCTGTATGAGTCCTCACATGTCTAACTAAATCATTTTTCAGTGTTGCTTTGTAATCACCAACCGAACAGGTATAAGGCTTCTCGCCTGTATGAGTCCTCACATGGCTACTTAAATGATTTTTCAGTGTTGCTTTGTAATCACAAACAGAGCAGGTATAAGGCTTCTCGCCTGTATGAGTCCTCATATGTCTAACTAAATCATTTTTCTGTGTTGCTTTCTAATCACAAACAGAACAGGTATATCGCTTCTCGCCTGTATGAGTCCTCACATGGCTAACTAAAGCACTTTTCTGTGTTGCTTTGAAATCACAAACTGAACAGGTATAAGGCTTCTCGCCTGTATGGGTCCTCACATGTCTAACTAAATGACTTTTCTCTGTTGCTTTGAAATCACAAACAGAACAGGTATAAAGCTTCTCGCCTGTATGGGTCCTCACATGGCTAACTAAGGCACTTTTCTGTGTTGCTTTGTAATCACAAACAGCACACAGGTATAAGGTTTCTCGCCTGTATGAGTCCTCATATGTCTAACTAAATCATTTTTCTGTGTTGCTTTCTAATCACAAACAGAACCGGTATATCGCTTCTCGCCTGTATGAGTCCTCACATGGCTAACTAAAGCACTTTTCTGTGTTGCTTTGAAATCACAAACTGAGCAGGTATAAGGCTTCTCGCCTGTATGGGTCCTCACATGTCTAACTAAATGACTTTTCACTGTTGCTTTGTAATCACAAACCGAGCAGGTATAAGGCTTCTCGCCTGTATGAGTCCTCACATGGCTAACTAAATGACTTTTCAGTGTTGCTTTGTAATCACAAACAGAGCAGGTATAAGGCTTCTCGCCTGTATGAGTCCTCATATGTCTAACTAAATCATTTTTCTGTGTTGCTTTGTAATCACAAACAGAACAGGTATAAAGCTTCTCGCCTGTATGAGTCCTCACATGTCGAACTAAGTCACTTTTCTCTGTTGCTTTGAAATCACAAACAGAACAGGTATAAGACTTCTCGTCTGTATGAGTCCTCACATGTCTAACTAAATGACTTTTCTGTGTTGCTTTGTAATCACAAACAGAACAGGTATAAAGCTTCTCGCCTGTATGAGTCCTCACATGTCTAACTAAGTCACTTTTCTCTGTTGCTTTGAAATCACAAACAGAACAGGTATAAGGCTTCTCGCCTGTATGAGTCCTCACATGTCTAACTAAATCATTTTTCAGTGTTGCTTTGTAATCACAAACCGAACAGGTATAAGGCTTCTCGCCTGTATGAGTCCTCACATGGCTAATTAAATGACTTTTCAGTGTTGCTTTGTAATCACAAACAAAGCAGGTATAAGGCTTCTCGCCTGTATGAGTCCTCATATGTCTAACTAAATCATTTTTCTGTGTTGCTTTGTAATCACAAACAGAACAGGTATATCGCTTCTCGCCTGTATGAGTCCTCACATGGCTAACTAAAGCACTTTTCTGTGTTGCTTTGAAATCACAAACTGAACAGGTATAAGGCTTCTCGCCTGTATGAGTCCTCACATGTCTAACTAAATGACTTTTCCGTGTTGCTTTGTAATCACAAACAGAACAGGTATAAAGCTTCTCGCCTGTATGAGTCCTCACATGTCTAACTAAGTCACTTTTCGCTGTTGCTTTGAAATCACAAACAGAACAGGTATAAGGCTTCTCGCCTGTATGAGTCCTCACATGTTTAACTAAATGACTTTTCACTGTTGCTTTGTAATCACAAACAGAACAGGTATAAGGCTTCTCGCCTGTATGAGTCCTCACATGGCTAACTAAATGACTTTTCAGTGTTGCTTTGTAATCACAAACAGAGCAGGTATAAGGCTTCTCGCCTGTATGAGTCCTCATATGTTTAACTAAATAATTTTTCTGTGTTGCTTTGTAATCACAAACAGAACAGGTATAAAGCTTCTCGCCTGTATGAGTCCTCACATGTCTAACTAAGTCACTTTTCTCTGTTGCTTTGAAATCACAAACAGAACAGGTATAAGACTTCTCGCCTGTATGAGTCCTCACATGTCTAACTAAATGACTTTTCTGTGTTGTTTTGTAATCACAAACAGAACAGGTATAAGTCTTCTCTCCTGTATGAGTCGTCACATGTATAGCTAAATTAGTACTTTGGGTGCCTTCTTGTTTGACATATAACTTTTCAAATTTGTCATTACTATCCATGTTCTGTGATATAAATGATGTAGTTCGTGTAGAACTACAAGGTTTACTATCCGTAATTTCTTGTTTGATGTCTATTATAGTTGTTTAAACGTCAGAGTTTCTGTGATGGATGAGCCAATGGAATTTAAATAGTTTCAGACCTACAACAAAAAGAGTTTGCCATTAACCAACCTATGATAAAATTAGCAATGTGGCATTATGAGTAATGATCACATTTTTATTTTATTGTAAATTTTAACAGCTGTATATTTGATATTGTACCTATCTTTATATAAAAACGAAATTCTGGTTACAAACAAATCTCACATAATAAACAAATCAAAGTTAGCCCGGTTGGTTGAGATACATTTTATAATTGAACTTCTATTTAGTTCTAAGAATGCAGTAAAAATATAACTAAAAATATAATTGATGCTAGTCCATTATGGCAGATAAATGTCTTGTGGTAGTTGACGTTATAGTCTATTGTGAATGTTTTTATGGTCTCGGTCAGGGGTCTCCAAACTTTTTAGTCTAAGAGCCACACTGACTCCTCCACTAAGTCCCAAGGACCAAAACCTAGTTAGCTCTTCATACCAACATACGCTAGTTTCGAATTAAGCCCAAATTTTCGTATTAGACTAGCCAGCGAGTGAGATATCTTTGGCGCAGGGCGCGGGGGTGGACTCTGCTCCCTTCACAATTTCGGTTGGTACTTACGGGCAAGTGTCAAGGACATTCATTGTGTCAATTATGTTTGGTTACTCGAAGTATACAACGTCATCTTATAGCGAGTAGCAGAGCTAGAGCATGTTCTGGAAAAGTTCTGCTGCGTGATCGTTTGTCTTGAAGATTCGAGTACTTTTTTACTTCCTTTTACTATAAAGGAAGTATTGGATTCACCCCAAAAATTCGAAATTGAGTTTTCAACAGATCTTCACGTTTTAGAGTCCCCTGATCCCAAAAAACATATTTTTTTTCATTGGTCTGTCTGTGTGTCTGTGAACAGAATATCTCAAAAACGAAAAGAGGTATGGCGTTGAAACTTCATATATAAGTTTTGTGTACTATGTAGATGAGACAGCAAGCTTTTGAAGAAAATCGCATAACCGGAAGTAGGTGTTTACTCTTGTGATTTTTCAGTTTTTTTTCGATTTTTTCAAAAACGGCTCTAACGATTTTTTTTAAACTTTACATTTTTACTACATTTTTAATGTGTATTGATGTGAAATAGGTGATTTTCCAGTTGAATACTTCTAAAGTGGGTTTCTTTTGTTTTTTTTTTCTATTTTTTTTATTAACTCCTATTTTAAATAAAACACCCGGTATATTATTACATTTTTGAATTCACCTTAAAATTCTAGAGAAAATTTGTCTCTTCAACTAACGCTCTATTTTGTACCGTTTTTGTAGTATTTGTAATTTTTGAAAATTTTTGACAAATGGCTAAAAATTAAAAATGAAATTTTTGACTAATTATAAGAACACTGTAAAAGGAAGTTGTGTGAGTGTATCACACCAGATTTTTTTTAATATGTTCTACAAGTGGTACAAATACAGGAGACAACCCAGAGTTGGACAGTTTCAAAGTTTGAATTTGGAGTGACAAGTGTAATCTGAAGAGCGAAATATGGTGCAACTAGTGTGTTTTGTGACTATAGTTTCTTAGTGAAAATACAGTGTGTTTAATTGTAGGTGTTTAATTTAATTAAAACTGTCTTCAAGATAAATCCAGTGCATTTTGTTTATTCAGAACCCCTACTCTTAACAATATTAATTGGCATTATTTTGATATGAAGTTACGCCCCTTTTGTGTGGATTTGTATAAATATGGAAAAGAAACGAACGATAGATAGTGAGTGCAGAAAATTTCAAAAGCAATGGGGATATCAATATTTCGTGATTGAGTCACGTAATAAGGCAATGTGTATAAGTTGCAATGAAACAATATCAGTCCGCAAAAAATACAATTTAAAACATCACTATGCGACTACACATTCTCAGAATCACTTCAAATTTACAGGAAGCCTACGGTTAAGTTAAATGTTTACTGTTCATATTCCATGCCTCACTGAGATTAGGGTATTACCAAATGTGCTGGAAAACAGCACAAATAATAATGCTCCCCAAGCCTGGTAAGAATGCAGGAGAAGCGACATCCTATCGCCCGATAACCTGCTCCCAATTATCTCAAAAATCTTTGAAAAAATAATATTAAAAAAGTTCAAACTGGTGATAGAGGAAAACCAGCTAATACCAGACCATCAATTTGGATTCCGAAATTATCACGGTACGGTTGAGCAAATTCATAGAATGGTCAAACAAATTAACAATGCTCTCGAACGAAAATGGTATTGCTGCGCTCTTTCTCGACATCAGCCAGCCCTTTGACAAGGTCTGGCATGAAGGGCTACATTACAAAATTAAGAAGCACCTCCCACACCCTCTTTATAAACTAATCAAGTCCTACCTTACCGAAATACACTTCTTAGTAAAACAACAAGATATATTAACAGATCTACAGCCTATAGCCTCTAGGGTTGCTCAAGGTAGCATTCTAGGACCGGTTCTATATTTACTATATATAGCAGACCTACCAGAATCCAAACTATTTACAACTGCTACATTTGCAGACGATACCGTCCTACTATGTTCTCACCTTAGACCTGAAATTGCAACTAAAAACCTACAGCATACTATAGACAAAATACAAATATTGCTAAAAAAGTGAAAAATGAAAGCAAACGAAGATAAATCAGTACAAGTGCCGTTCACTACGAAAAGAGGAAATTGCCCTTCTATTACGTTAAATCCTAAACAACTGCAACACGCAGAAAGTGCAAAATATCAAGGGGTACACTTAGATTGCCTAATGACTTGGCAAAAACACATTTTTACTAAGAGGAAACAACTGGGACTAAAATTAAGACAGATGAATTGGATGGTAGGCAAACAGTCACAACTAACAACAGAAAATAAATGACATATATAGAGTAATTATAAAACCAAGAGTTATGGGGCCCAGCTTCGGGGGTTTGCAAGCAAGAGCAATATTGCATTTATTCAGAGTTTTCAAAATAAAACTTTAAAAACAATAGTGAATGCACCATGGTATGTTCCCAATACTGTGGTAAGATGCCCACCGTGCAAGAAGAAATTCAAAGTAAAAGTGCTATGTACAGTGATAGACTGAAAGTGCATCCCAATAAAATGGTAGATATACTTATGGATACAACATATGAGTTAAGATGATTAAAACGTTTTAAACCTTCAGACCTACCTGAGAGACTGTATATAACTAACCAGTGTCTAGGTTCCCAAACTGTGCGCCACGGCGTTGTGGGGTGCCGCAAGGCACTCCTGCAAATGCGGGCGATATAGCAGTCTGGAATATTCTAGAATTAACATTTCGAAATGGCCTTGAAGCTATTGAAACTTTGTAACGTTGTAAGTAGGTGGGGTGCCTAGTATAACTACGGCACTACTTCGGCGAACCAGTTCAGTTCCTTAATAACAATCGAAGAGTAAACATCTGAGAAGAAAAGTAAACGGTTTTAAGACGCCCGCTACCAGAGGAGCGCCCGTTCTGTTTCAGTGTGTCGCTTTGTGTTTTCGTAAGCTAAAGCAAAAAGCTATGCATGGACATGGAAGCTGAACACACGTCCCTGCTATACTACTGCAGTTCACGAAGGTCATGAAAACTCCAGGTACTTTGCCAAACCCGACTTTTTGCTGAAACTAGCGTATTTGTACGATTTATTTGACAAGCTGAATGCCTTGAATCTGTCTCTGCAAGGCTATAATATGCACATTTTGAAACTTTTGGAGAAGGTTGCGGCGTTTCGAAAAAAGCTGCAGTTGTAGATAATAAAGTTTTTAATTAGGCATGATTTTTTATTTTAAATAAAAATAAAAATCATGCTTAGTTAATAACTTTATGACTTAACTAGTGAGTTACCTGAACTACGCTTCTGTTCACCAATTTAAGAGAGATTCATTAATATAAATTTTAAAAAAGGATGCATCGGCCAGGAATTGAACCCGTGCCGCCCGCGTGGCAGGCGAGCATTCTACCCCTGGACCAACTTGGCTTATTTAAATAATGGGCTACTATAATGATATACGAACATAGTGAATCACCCGAGCTAATAGCACACGGCCACAGCAGCTGTCGCACCGCAGCCCACGGCGACAGACACTTCGCTCTCTTGCTTAGAGGATTTAATTAAATTAAAACTGGTTCATACTTTTTTGAAAATAAAAAGCGGCCTACGATCTAAGTCTAAGAATTAGCAAACTTTTAAGCCATCATACAGCTTATTCGGTCCAGTATCTTCGGAGGAGATAGCGAACAAAGATACAAACATACAAACAAAGAAAGAGAGCAACGATTTTATGTTATAGGATCTCTTAAACTTATCAAATTTAACAAAAAGTCATATAATTTTGAAAATTTTAATATACCTAAAAATAATGTTTGGATCGTTTGTTATTATATTTTTGGGCAGTGCATTTTTAGTTTGAGATGACGCAGAACTTCTATCAGGAGTAAAATTTTCTGATAAATAGATAATAAAGAAATCCGTATGTGTTTAAATTTATGACGTACACTCTATGTTATATTATATGGGACCGAAAAAACCTTTTTCTCATTACATATATCCCAGACAACTATGGGTTCCATATAAAAAAATACCACTTTATGGTATAACTCGAATTTCAAGTTTTTTTTTGAAAATCTGACTACACCACTGCATCCGTATAAAAAAAGTGCCCAAAGAACGTAAAAATTACTTTTTCTTATTTTTATAAATAAGCGAGATATAACCACAAAACAAAAAGTCTAAAAATCGATTTTTTATTACTCGAAAACAAAAGACGGTAGCATATTTTGGTTTTTTCCATTAAGCTTTTCTCAAAAAAAAAGAGATCGAGGATGAGGGGTTGATCTTTCCATATCTCCAATTATGGAAATTCCCTATGAAAACATTGAAATTTGCTCACCCTGTACAGGGCCAACAAGGTGACAACATTCTACCTGTTTGCTGTGGGTACACATTTGATATTTTAAAAGTTGCATAAGCGGTTACATTTAAAAAGTTGGGCAAAATTTCTAAGGAAACTTAAAGGTAATTTTGAATTTGACCTACATCTTTAACTTTATTAAATATTTTGAAAAGTAGAAGCCGACGATTATAATTAATTTAAATAACTCATATAAATAATTTTACAGAGAATACAAAAACAGATATTAAAAAGGCCATATCAACCAAATTAGCATTTTTAAAATGGCAACTATTGTCACACGTAGAAACTGATATTCATAGCAAAATAGGTTTCATTCTCAAATCTTATTTTGCACAGCATTTGGTAAGATACCCGTCAGCAACTTAATAATGTATCTGTTATAAGCAATTTGTGTAATTCAGTCATCTATAATATAATTTTCCTTAATGTGTGTTTGTCTGTGGCACAAAATAAAATCTCACGTTCCGGCTTCACAGATGTTTATATTTGCTTAGGTTTTGTTTTTCTTATCTTAGCGCTCGGCTCGGAGCTTCACCTTTCGCGTATCCTATTTCAAGTGCACGTAGCGCGCAGTTTGCTTGTTACATATAAAATGCCTAGTCATTATATATAATGATCGCATGGTTGTATAATTGGACGTTATGTTAAATTAACCGGCATCGCTAAATATCATATGTAGGCTGTGTATCGTTCTAGCTTGTTAAGGTTAGTTGCAGCTTTTGATTGTGTGTTATATGCATCCTTGATAAGTTAGTCTGCCATAAATACCTACAAAAATTGCTAGGGTGATAAGTTAGCATTCACTCCATTAAGTCCCTTGGCTAATGCGTGCCAACATTTACTATAAAATATACATTTCATAAAAAGCCTAGTACAACTCATTAGAGATTATATACAATGCCTTAGGCATTACAGATAACGCCTAGCCATTACATAAAATACAAGTTGCCTGTAATATATCCATAACGGTCAAAAACTTAGTACAAAATAAAGAACCAATTTTACTTTCGTTTACCTCATAAAATCAAGGATTAGTAATCATGATTTTTTCAAACTTGTGATATTTGCAAAAAAATCCGTTTCGTGCATTCTGATTCAGAAAAAGTTGTTTTAGAAGTGATGGCTGTCTGTGAGTCTGCAAGCCTGTGTCCTATACAGAGCCCAGACGGTTCAATTGATTGACCTAAAAATTTATATCTTTGTTTTTAATATAAATTTAGAGATTCCCAGTAACTTTTGGTTAAAATCGGATAACCAGAAATGGTATAGTGGCATGAAAGCATGAAGTACATAGGCGTGACTACAGTTATGCGCCAATAGCATGCTGACTTATTTTTAGTTTCAAATGCTAAATAAATTAGCATTGTCTTAAGAAATACAAGCTTTTAAATCATTTTCAGCTTTTCCGAAAAGAAGTAAAAAGTAGAGTTAAGCTTTGATAAACACACGAGAAAACAAAATGACACGACGAAAGGCAATGAACTGAATACAACAGCGGAAATCACCTTTTTGAACGTAATGAACTCGCCCGGACGTTTCTAGCGTTCTGCGCATCTATGATGTGCTGTACTTTACATGCTGTAAGACTCCTACTTTACTCATATGTTTTTTCCTTTTTCCGGAAAAATTTTATATCATACAAATTAAATTTCACAGTACAAGGTCATATTTATATTGTACAACTATCTACAACTTTGGTTTAAAAAAGCATTTTATAAGTACATTTTTCAAAAAAATCATAAAATTTAACGTTTAGAAAAATTTCCGAACAAAATCATTTACCACAAATTCATTTTATGGACTGTTCTCAAATGTGGGTTCATTTTGTATCAGTACGCAATAAATAGGTATGACATTTATACTGACGCACAATAACAGTTTAAATGACGACTTTGAAATTCTGCCTGCAGGCAAGTTAACGAAGAAAAATCTTTTAAAAAATTTTACCTTAAATAGTATTTGGAAAGATTATTCAACAATATGGTTATGACTTTTATCGTGTCTGTGAGCACACATTTTTAACGTTTTTCACTATTAATTCAATACTGGAGCTTCCAATATGATTATTATGAGTTTTTAGAACGACGCAGATTTGAAAACTTCACTTTAACGATTTGGCAAAATATCACTCAAATCCTACACTCTAAATTGTAATCATTGAGACCAATCGAGCTCTTGTAAAATCACTGCGGCATTAGGTGTTTTCAAATACAGTCAATTTTGATTGGCCGTTTCTAACAAATTGAACAATTTTCATTGGTTTGTTCGTTATAGTGTTGAATAATTACTGAAATTGCACTGGCACAATAGTATATTGTATGTTAAGAGCTAAAAGTGCACTATTGCCGCGTGCACATGAATATTGCTGGTTGAGGTGCAGCTGAAACCAGCAATCATGCAAAAGCGGCAAGAGCACTTTTAGCTCGAAATATACATACTATTTTTTTGACGACTAAGCATATTATTGAGGCAAAATAATCATATTATTTCATTTTATTACAAAAATATTAATTGACAATAAATTTAAAACTACTCGAGTAGTCTATGACGAGGGACGCAATTATTTAGACAAATGACGCACTTTGTCAAGAAAACATCTTCACGAGCCAAAGCGATATAAACGCTTGCTGAGCGACGAATGTCAGCTTTCTGTTCCTAAATAACAGTGAGAAAAATCTACTTTCAATGTCAGCCGTCGAAAGAATAATTAACTGAAATCAATTTATTATCTCCATAGAAACTAAGATAAACAGTCTCATGATATTTTTTATTTAAATATGTAGAGTAATATTCTCAGTAATTAAGCAGCAATTTTCAGAATTACAATTAACCGGTTCATAGGAAGCATTAGAAAATACAAGATTAACATAAAAATTAGTGAGCATATCTGATATACTTATGTTTGAGTGGTAGTGTTTTATGACCGCTAAAAATCTTTTCCCATATTCAATTGAGAATTATTGATATGCTTACTTGAGGCCTGTGACGTACATCTGGTCAATTAGATGACACCCAGTCGTTATTGTGTCAGCAGCTACACTTGGGCAGTTTGCTGTGGTTCTGAAAGACGAGAATATTCTTATTACAAATGCTCCACTTCACTTCATTACTGAAATATAGACATTTATAAATATTGTGCATGCGGCTCACCCAAAATAACTGTGCGGAAGAAATGCCCAAAAGAGACACAGGGACTACCTTTTCAAAACCGTTTATTGTACTAACGCTTCATTAGACTGAGTAAGGACTGCCTTCACTAGAATTGTCCACTGCACATACATTTCTCACCCTCACAGTTATTTTTAGTGAGCAATACTGTAAATAACGAACGGAGTCAAAAATGCAAGCGGTAGAAGATTTACGAATTGTACCAAACTTGCTAGAGGCGTGTAATGCACCTGAATAAGTTTATAACGAACAAATCACTCCAGCGAAACAGAAGTTTTGCATTTTAAGTTATATTCCGGATATACACTCTTAAATAATTTAATCAAATTTCAGTACAGACACATTATCAGCTATAATTTACCAAGGGCAGTGATAATCACCCGCAATAATTTTGACAAATAACAACCCGAAAGTGCTTGCCTAGAAATAACCCGAGGCGAAGCCGAGGGTTATTTCTTAAAGGCAACGCACTTGAGGGATATTATTTGTCAAAATTATAAGGATTTATCACTGGCCGTGGTGAATTCGGAAAGATAAGTTCTTAAATAAATTAGCCATTTTCTGACAAATTAATTTGACACTTCATTATAATAATATTATGTTGGTGGCACTGTAAGTCTTTGTCAAATTTGAGGTTATCAGGTTAGCTTTTGCGTCAGTTTTGACACAGACTGACGGAAAAGCTAACCTGCTAACCTCGAATTTGACTTAGATTTACAGTGCCACCAACTTGTGATAGGATACTACTGAAATTTAATTAGGTAGTTTCCATAGTGATTGAAAATCACCCTAGGGTCGTTTTCACTTCAAGTGTGGTCTGATTTGTCAAACTGAGTCACGTGATTAAAAATAATCAAATTGGATTGGTCTGCAATATATGTAAGAACTTATCTGACTAACGATTCGTTAATGGTAGATATTCCACTGTTCAATTTTCGTAAATATTTAATAACAACTGTTTTAAAACAACGATGCGAACAAGTATGTACTTAATGCGTAACTGCAAATAATGTCGCCATATTGCATATTCAATTATTACTTGTTGCCTAATTGACCTACTCCAGTGCAAAGGACCGACTGCGAAATTAACAACATATACGGTATGTTCAAAAAGAAATTACATAAGTGTTGGCCAAGGGGTAAACGTGCAGTTTAGGTAACCTGGATGACAACAAACCGATCGGCACCACGCGGGTCAGAATATGCATGGTTACCAGACTGAATGCATGCGCGTTTTTACGTGCCACCTTATTACGTTACCAGACATAATTTTCCGCGTGTTCGGTTGTTTTTCAATGAACTTTTAGTAGTTTTGGTAATCCTGCTGTTATTCAATTTTCTGCAGTTATCTTTGATGGCAGCGCTACGGGTTTGTAGTAAAATTATTTAGAAATTGCAGTAATAACTAATAACCCCTAATATAATTGAAATAAAATTACATCTGTTGGAAAATGGAAAAGGAAGCTATAGGGGTGTGTAGAGTAGAAATAAAATCTACCGTATTTGTAACTAAATCTTCAAACAGTGCTAAGCTTATTATTGAATATAAAAAAGTGCAAGACATGTAACTACAAAAAATTAATTAAATTGTTTTTAAAAATGTACAGATATATTGTAATGGTCTTAAGCCCACAACTCGACTCTGGTAGCGATTGCCAATTTAATGGACATTTCAATAAGCACTGGCTTGAGGTGTGTTATATAACTGCAAGGTTAAACTTAAATTCCAGAAAATAAATGCATTGGTAAAGAAATGCCAGTAATAGCATAGTAATTGAATAAGGACGCAAAAGGCAAAGCTCATTTCTGGTCATTATCAGGTCAATTTAAATAATAGGTTTGTGCAAAAGTACTAGCCGAACCAAAAGAAATTATTAAGTATAAAAGGGTTTGCTATGTGCAAGACAATGAAGCGTAAAATTCAATTAAACGAGACAGTGAAATTTTGTGAGGGTTCTAAAAAAGGTAAAGGAGCCAGAATGGCATAACAACATATTGCGAAAGAGCATATGATACAAGGCAGGCAGAAAATACATTGCAAGAAAAGGAAGTAAAAAGCAAGGATTCTTAAAAACTAAACAGTGCAATTTATCGTGACTGAAAAGCATAGAAAATAAACATAACGTGTTTGTGAGTGGCGCAAAGAGACGGTTTTAATTATTAAGAAACAGACAATAAATTTAGTTTATAATAAATTTGTAGATTTAAAAACTTAATTCCATAATGTACAAAAATTAACCAAAACTGTTTTCCGTTTTTATAGTTACCATAGCAATAGTTTAGATTTTGTTTTAATAACGGGAGATGACAAATGAATAAGTTATAAGAATGACGTAAATTGTGCTCAACTTTAATAACGTTTTTAATATAATAAATGAGCATTTATCAAGCTAAAAAGTTTACCAAGTTATTAAGTGCATACCCCAGTTGGTGTGCTATTGTTTACAAGAGTTTCCGCAACCAAAAATTACAAAAAGTTCCAAGTGCCCTTTCCGAGGTTTTGCCAGCCGATTCAGCTCAAGATTTCGATATTTGCGTGCAGCCAAAATAAGGATTCTAAGCCAGGGGGCTGTTTTCCAACACTGTGGGCAGCACTGTAAGAAGACGTTCGACAACATCTGCAGCGAGGAAAGCCGTTCTAGAGGCAGCAACCAGCAGGGCGTCACTCCAAGGACTTGAGGCAGCTCGGCCAAAATAAGGTACAAATTTCATCTAAAATTATCTACGTTAAAGCCGGGAAATTTGCGTGCATAATAAAAGAGGCATTACTTAACAAGATCCAAGCATTTGCACGGCTATAGAGGAGGTGCAGTTTGAAAAATAAGCAAATTCCATTATTTGAGGTTATGTGAAGGAAGGAAGCCAAAGGACGCGTCTGAAAACAATTGCTAATTTTCGCCCGCGTCCCTTCTGACGTCATCGACAATCAATTGCCTAAAACAGATAATGATTATTGCCGCCAAAGAGCGAAAATTCAAATAAATACCTTTTCCGAACTTTGACAATTTCACGATTTTAAATGTCATATAAGGCAATCTTGCATACGGAATCCATTTTGTAGGATCATTTGAGCGAATTGCTAACATTCTGTTTATGCGTATTGGAACTACAGCGGTAGACAGGACCGTATTCGATCATTTATAATTTACAATCAACCAGGAACCCAATTGAGTTAGAGTGATTGCTTTACTTGAGAGCTAGCATTTAATGATTATTATTTGCAGGTAAATAAAATATAAAGACGGGCATATAACCATTTAAATAAATACAGCTTACCTTTTAATCAGCCTAAGAATTTTATATTTCAAACAAAACATTAGGTGGTGGCTCTAACTTATAAATTAACTAATTAATTAATAACTAAGAGAGCATACCATCGCAATTATTTAGCAAGCCCAACGTGGAGCTTTCATTCCATCTCAGTATATACAAAAACTAAACTGAATTGTTAATAAAGCAGTGCACACATGTTTACCAAAATTAAATTAAATTGTTTATAAAATTCAGAGTATTTTTTGTAAATACATCTGTATTTTTTTAAAAACAATTTAATTTATTTTTCGTAGATACATGTCTTTTTTATATTCAATAATAAGCTTAGCACTGTTTGAAGATTTAGTTACAAATACGGTAGATTTTATTTCTATCCTACACACCCCTATATCTTCTTTTTCCATTTTCCAACAGATGTAATTTTATTTCAATTATATTAGGGGTTATTAGTTATTACTGCAATTTCTAAATAATTTAGTACAAACCCGTAGCGTACTGCCATCAAAGATAAATGCAGAAAATTGAATAACAGCAGGATTACCAAAACTACTAAGAGTTCATTGAAAAACAAGCGAACACGCGGAAAATTATGTCTGGTAACGTAATAACGTGGCACGTGAAAACGCGCATGCATTCATTCTGGCAACCATGCATATTCTGACCCGCGTGGTGCCGATCGGTTTGTTCGTTTATTGTCATCCAGGTTACCTAAACTGCAACGTTACCGGACAAGGAATATGAAAGTGATGTCAAATGTCAACAGCAAGTTTTAGAATTCATTAACTGTCATCGCTGTTGTTAAATGTAAATGAAGATGAAGAACTTGAAGTCTTCCTCACAAATTTGTGGGGAAGACTAAGTTCTTCATTTACATTTACTAAATCCAACCCCACTTAAAGCATCAATGGATCAACATCGAATTATCACTGTTGTTGTTATTGTAAGTTTATAGTATACCCTGATAATGTGATTGAAAATTCTAAAGATTGTGTTTCTAAAGTTTGCTGTTGATATTAGTTTTATTTTCCATGGCCAACCGTTATGTAATTTGTTTTTGAACACATGGTAGTAGAAAAAGAGAAGACTAAAGCGTGCATGACATTTCCTTTTAGATAAGTCGCTATAATATTTAAACGAATTAATCGATAATTAGATTTGCATTCACATCGATAAGAGCCTTTAGTTTTTTCCAAGACTGTAAAAAGTTTTTTGAATTATGTAGAAAGTTAACAGGGTGCAACATACTGCTTAATAATAAGATAGTATGCATCTTCTTTTTTTAGCTTCCCAAATCACTTACTTAATAATTAGTTTTACTATTATAAAACTCAAGAAGCGCATAGTATTGTCCTTTTTTATTTTAATTGTTTAAACAAACTTTCCGGTAAAGTTGACGCCTAACTCAAGGTTGTGTTTTTGCAGTTGTTGGCTCAATGGAAAATTTTAACTATAGATTTCGGATCCAACAAGAACTTGGTTATATTGTACTTGTACATGAAATTAGGTAACGTCACAAACACTGACTAACACAGAAAATAAAATCCTCACTCTTTTACTCAAAAATGGGACACCATTCTGCACGACATATTTACTTACTACAACGTAGCACGATACCAAACTTTATAGGTCACTGTAAAGTTGTAGCTAGACTATTCGAAATTTAGCTGGCAATTTAAAGTCAAATTTGTTTAGTATAAGGTGATCAACAAAATTTCACGTCTAGAGCGCTGTGGCTCCATTTAAATTATATGGAGCCACGGCACTCTAGACATGAAATTGATCACACTACATTCCCCTATACAATTCAAGTTCATTACGAAATATTTTCATTATTAACAACATGGAAGGAATACTGTAGCTGTTTACCGGTTGCGTCTTTCCACAATTCTGCAAAATGCGTCTGACAAACAAAGTAACTACTTAAAGTATGTCGTTCGACATTTCGTAATTTTCCGTTTCTGATCTGTTGAAGCCTATTATTATGAATATTTATTTTGGTCGGAATCGAATACCGTGCAGCTTCAACATTATCACCGCTCGATACACAACACCTTATTTTCTTGGGCCACTCATTTCTTACTAATTTTATTAAGTACGGAAGCAGTTATACAATAACCTATCCAATTCTAAGATGGAGCCCAAAAAAGACAGGTAAATATGTGCTGAATTTGCAGAATCGGGGAAATACCGTAGAGTTGCGCTTAAAGTAAGAGGTTTGCATCCGCATTTTTTTTACATTCTTCGGGACCGGGAATCGAACTCTCGACCCTTAGATCAGTAGCCAGACTGCGTAACCACTGAGCTACCGGGCCCGGTTAAGAGCTTATTATTTTACAAATTTTGATCCATCTTCTTATTTACTTAACATTTCATTTTTCAATCTTACTACTAGATTTCTTTGACAATTATTTTAAAGAAATACTAGGACTTCTGTGTTGTTGGGCTCGGCATTCGTCTCGCCCAACAATATTCACAGTCGTCTGGGAATGTTACGCTTTTCGTCCTAGATACACAATGTATCTACGCTTTTTAATGCAACTTAAAGTACATAAACTCCGATTAAGTGTGAAACAGAACATCTAACAAATGGGCAAATGGACTTTGATAACATTTTCGGACATATGCCGAACAATTCTACCAATGACGCGTAATTGTTGGATGGTTGGAATATGCGTGAGACTGCATAAAACTCCACAGCTAGGGTTTTCAGTCCCGGGATCCGGTCCCGGGACAGTCCCGGGATTCTACCACAAAAACCGAGACCCGGGACCACAGCCAGCCCAGGCGAAGTCCCGGGACCATGTCAACATGCGTGCGTATACTCGATATCAGAGAATTAGGACGGGTATTCACCGGCGTATTACTCATACCTCTTGCACATTCTGCATTATTTGCGTTTTGCGTAGGCAGGAAAGGTATTGTTTTCGGTAGGTTAGAATTAAACATGTGTGTTGTTTCAGCCACATTTGCATATCTTCTTCTATTTATGTATTTGTCTGTTTCTTTTGTTGGATTTAGATATATTTTACGCGTAATTTTGTGCCTATTTAGTAACAGTAAGGTAACTACATTTGTAGATTTTCAAAATTATGTGCGAAGAAGCTGAATAATTTATATTTTTCGGTTTTAAATGTGTTCGTTATTTGTCTGCTAAAGCGTTACAATTAGAATTAATTCCGATTTGCAACCTACCTACATTCTACATTAAAAAATAACGATTTGAAGTCAATATAGCAACAATTTTATATACTGAAGATATAAAAAATTGGCGAAATGTAAAGTTTGTTCCTATAAAATTATCATAATCAGAGGCAGCTTGACGAAAGGATTACACAAACACTTTGCAGTTCAAACAAAAGCAAAAGATGTAGAACGACAGACATTTTTAGTACCAGAAGAAAGCAATGAAGTTACAGACGAGTCCCAACGCAGATTATCAGCACAGAAATACTTTATTTAACTTAAAACACTTGTTTTTCTTTGGAAATTGCATTCGGAAATTTCACCTGAACACTATTTTCATTTAGGGACCATTTTCGGGATCTTCGGAACTAGTCCCGGAACTTGAAATTTAACTCGTAAGTCCCGAAAACACCTTTGGTCTCGAGACTTGGAAACCCTATCCACAGCCAAAATTCGAATGGTCGAGATCACACGATCTTTGTGACCAAACTCCCCATTTTTAAAATAAGTTTTAATAATTAAAATGCGCTGTTTATTCGTGTAATGCTCCATTTCTGATAATCGGGTTGTGTCAACTTGACATTTATGAAATTTTGATCTAAGTTTGTTTGTTTGAAATATATTTGACATTAAAAACTGTTTTGACAAGGCAGTTCATATAAGTTACTAAAATGCCGTTGAAGTGTTGCGTACCAAGCTGCAATTAAACTTGTGCTTCATGAGTTGCTCCATATGTTAGTGTATTCAAGTTTCCATCTAATAAAACGGTGGCACGAAAATGGAAAGAAGTTTTGGATTTAGAGAACTGGCGGATTGGAAAGCTAGTGTTGTATGTGAAAAGCACTTTAAAAGAGCGGATATAAAGGATAAGATGTAGAGACTTGTTCCGATTGCAATATCACTAGCTTCCAGGGAAGTTATTTTGAAGAAATTACTGTTTTAGATAAAGTCAAAATTAGTAGCAATGGACAATTAGATACCTACCTACTCATCAGGAATTGTTTTTAAATTGAATATTACGGTGAAGTAACGCACTACGATATAAATAGCAACGGTTTTAAAGATTTTGGCATTTATCACAATGACAGAAACAGTACACTGTCAGATTGTTGATTTAATGACCAAAACTAGTAATTTTTTGTTAAAGGTTGGCGCAGCCATGTTGCCAGATTGTGGTAAGCCATTCGAAAGGTCACTTTATAGGCCCAGTGTCATAACCTGGAAGAATATAGACCGCCTTGATGTATTACATTTTAATACTTTACAACGGTTACTTCACAGAAGAACTTTACCCAGAAAATAATGTTAACAAAAAGCAATTTAATTAAATATTAAGCTTTTGTTGTTGCACCCCAAAAGCCATTTATAAGCCGTTCACTATCTTTTTGGGTCAGGTGAGGCTATGACCATCTAGTAATTTTGTTGGCAGAACCTCTGTTGCAACTAAACTCCCTCATCGAAATTGACATTTTTTGTGTTAGGTTAGGTTGTTTTCAGTCTAAGGTTATATTTTCTGAATGGGTACATTGTTGCCGGATATTCTCTAGTCTCCACATCGACTCACGTTCTTTTAAATTTGGTCTGTCCTTTTTAAATTGGAAGTAGCATCGTTTAATGGAAATTTTTTGTTGTAACAAAATTATTTTGGGCATTTTGACTTTTCCTTTGACGGAAATTACAATTATTTTTACACATTTGATAAGTAATTTATTTTCTTACGTATATTAAAATAATAAATCTGGCAATGTGGTGGCAAGAAAATGTCGAGCCGACACTGACAGAAAAAAAAGTTGCATCCGCTACATCATCGAATCAGTTAGTCCAACATGAAAAGAAAAAATCATAGCCAACTCTGTCGCAAAAAGGTCGTGAACGGCTTATACTCAGATTCATCAATGTTTTTCAATACTATACAGCAAAAATCTGCACCTGAATTGCACACACACACACACAGCTCTAGGGTCCTTGTAGAACCTTGGCTTCTTCTACAACAGCCTTCCACCTCTCCCTGTTTCTTTCTTCGGCAGTCCAATTTCGCACTCCGAGTTGTTTCAAGTCATTTTCCACATTATCCTTCCATCTACCGCGCGGTCTCCCCCTAGGTCGTCGTCCCTCAGGATCGTTTGTGAGCACTCTTCTCGCAATTCTTGTCTCAGGCATCCTCCATACGTGTCCCAGCCATCTGATTCTGTGTCTTTTGATCCACCCTACCATGTCTTGTTCCCCATTTAGTCTTGCTACTTCGTGGTTCATTCTTGGTCGCCATTGGTTTAGTTCCCTATCAAGAATAGGTCCAAGAATCATTCGCAACACCTTTCGCTCGAACCTGTTCAGTAGTTCCTCGCTCCTTCTTGTTAGTGTCCAACTTTCACATCCATAGCATACGACCGGTCTAATTAAATTAATGATTTGTGCAATCTGAGTTTACAATTCCTAGATACATGTTTAGATTTCATAATACTTATTAGACCGCACAGGCATCGGTTGCCAGCATTGATTCAGGCTTCAATCTCTCTCTGCATGCTGTTCGAATCAGTTAATATAGATCCGAGGTATTTAAATTCATGTACTGTTTGGAAGCGGTTTCCTCCTATATTCACCTCTGGTTGTGCTTGTTGTCCACGGTTGGTTCTCATAAATTTGGTTTTCTGGTTGTTGACTTGGAGACCGCATTGTTGGCCTATTGGTTGCATTAGATTGTATATTTCTTGTATGTCCTCTGTTCTTCTGCCTAGGATACATACGTCATCCGCAAAGGCTATTATTTGGTGTCTTCTTGTGTAGATTGTTGCCCCCGAATTTATGTGTGTTTCTCGAATTATTCGTTCCAGTACCAGATTGAATACAACAGGTGAGAGAACGTCGCCTTGTTTCACCCCTCTTTTGACATGGAATTCACTGGATAGTTTGTTTCCAATTTTGCATCTACACTTGGTTTCTGCCATTGTCGCTTTAATTAGTCGAACATATTTACTGGGTATTCCCAGATGGTATAGCGTTTCCCAAATTTGTTTGTGATATGTGCTATCATAAGCCTTTTTATAGTCGATGTATAGCTGAGCAATGTCGATATCAAATTCCCAGCATTTCTGTAAGATTTGTCTTAATGTGAAGATTTGGTCCGCGGTAGATCGTTCTTTCCTGAACCCCGCTTGGTACTCTCCAATCAGTTTTTCTGCTAGGGGGGTTATTCTTGCATTTATAACGTGAGTGAATACTTTATACGTCACATTCAGTAAGCATATACCTCTGTAGTTGCCGCATTCCAGTTTGTCACCTTGCTTGTGTATTGGGCACAACAGTCCGTATTTCCATTCCTGTGGGATTTCTTCCTTTTGCCATATCTTGATAAATAATTCGTGGATTGACTGTACAAGTTCTTTGACTGGCATGTATCACAATGACAGAAACAGTACACTGTTAGATTGTTGATTTAATGACCAAAACTAGTAATTTTTTGTTAAAGGTTGGCGCAGCCATATTGCCAGATTGTGGTAAGCCATTCGAAAGGTCAGTTTATAGGCCCAGTGTCATAACCTGGAAGAGTATAGACCGCCTTGATGTATTACAATTTAATAATAACTCTTTACAACGGTTACTTCACAGAATAACTTTACCCACAAAATAATGTTAACAAAAAGCAATTTAATTAAATATTAAGTTTTGTTGTTGCACCCCAAAAGCCATTTACTCAGATTCATCAATGTTTTTCAATACTATACAGCAAAAATCTGCACCTGAATTATAATCCCTCATATCCATCTAGCCCCAATTAACTTTTATATTGAACTTTGTAATAAATTATTACTAAACAACTTCGCTTTGAATTAATAATGTTTGAACACTTAAATTTTTGCCAGTTTTGACTTGTTCAACATTGACCCACAAGCTATTAACAACTTAGGTTCTAGGCATAATACCATCCAAATACATGTGACAAAATTCGAAATCAGAAGCAATTCTTTTAATGTAAATGATCACAAGGTTTCTGTGATTCGGGATCTTTTTTAAAAAATGTTAAATCAGCTCTTTTGAAGCAAAAAGTGTATTTGCGTGACACTTATGTCGCACAAGAAAAAATTCTCACAAAAGTGGTTGATGGCTCGTATGGTTGCGACATTGTGAAAATAAGAAGTTTTAAATAGACATGAGATGCCCTTGCTGCATCATCTAAAGAGACAAAATATTGATGCTTCAATTTTTTTTTAAATGAACAGGTGCTGCAGTTCCTTTCTTCTCTTCGAAAACTGGAAGCGCGTTGAAAGCTGCTGTGAATAACGGTATTTTGTCTAAAGATGCCCTATCCACTGCTCATTTGAATCTTACAATCGCCACATGGTTTTCTCTCGGGCATCTCAATTGAGAAAAACTTCAGTTACTTCAAGAAACTGTGATTAAAAGTAAATTTTCCTTTATTCGATCATTGACTAGCTTGCGCTGGTTGAGTACAGACCTGTCTCTATTCAAATTTCAATTTCTGCGTATCTGTTACATTATTACGAACTTAACATTGCTTTCTGCAACCGGCCCCTGGTGTTTTAACAATCGTGCTCCTTAGGGGGAGTCTTTTTCAGTTCTTTGTAGGGCCCATTGTTAAGCTATGTACCTACTCTATCAAAGTAGTACTGCTTATTTAAAATAACAATCTTATTACCTTTGTCAGCCTTTAGGTAAAAACATCTCTTGTTACGCTATCCCTTAATAAGTTCATGGTCTTTTCTACTCGATTCGGTGTTTTTACCTGTTCCATTATTCAGGTGTCCCGAATTTTTAATTTTTCAAGCTCTTCTAGTGAATTGTTTAGACAGTGGCAATTGAAGTTTCAATGCCGGCAACGATATCTTCTAAAGGTAGTTTAGTATGACCTAAATTGAATTTGAAACCCCTATTTAGAAAATAATATCTCTTAAATTTAAGACCGCTAATAAAAGTATTGATGAATTAATAGTATATTACATTACAAGGTATGAAAGTGATAGTTCGGAGATGAGGAGGCTTGTTGAAGAATACGAGGACGCGAAGCGTCCGATTACTTCTTCAAAGCCTCCGAGTCAAGCATAGACACTTTCATGCTGTGTAATGTATTACATTTTTTCTGAAATCTTTTTGTAACCAGTGGTGTTCCCATAGGGTATACTCCATATACGCCGTATACTCTCAGGATTTTCTGGGCATCCTGCGTATACTCTCAAGCAATTTTGTGAAAACGAGTTGAATGTGCTTACAAATTAGGCCTTCAACAAGGCTGCCAGTGTTCGTATGATTTATCCCACCACTGTACCATTCGAGTAGCAGTTAAAGCAAGTTAAAGAAAGCAAAAAAAGACAAGGAAGATGTATTATGAAAAAAATTCTTTGTCAATACATTTAATTATTTTAATCGATTTTTTCCAACTTATATAAAAAAAAATATAAAAATTTTAAGCTAATTTGTTGTAATATCCCCCCCCCCCGCCAAACAAACCATAGAAAAAGTCAGGCACAAAATGGGTTACCGGTAGTATAGCATACCTTCGAAAAAATTGATGGGAACATCACTGTTTGTAACACCTAGGGCCGGTTGCAGAAAGCAATGTTAAGTCTGGTGTTAGCTAACGCGACGTCAAACTGAACAAAAACGAATCAAATCTCAAATGCTTATGGTAACTAATACATTGGTAAACAAAATTTGATGCGATTTTGTTCACTTTGACGCGATGTTAGCTAACACCAGACTTAACATTGCTTTCTGCAACCGGCCCCTAGTGCCCGCAGGCTTCGGTAGATAGCACGGATCTACACCGCTCCATGGTTCCAGCCGTCGCCAGGAGAGGGCGCCAAGCGTACCGCTCGCTACTTATGTTTCAACCGCGCTCGCTTAAAACCTCGCGCCAGCAAATCATTCACCTTACTTATAGTGGCAACGTTTTAACAAAGAACAACGCTGCCAAAACTATTTAATATTGTATGTTCTAGGCCTTACAAAACTTTCTGCAAATAAAGAGTCTTGAAGGAAGCTGGAGGATTTTATTTCTTTACAGCCGTCAAAAAACGCGACATTTATACATCGCTATAGATACGCGAAGTTTAACTTTGTTTAACACGTGAAAATAGTATATTATGGGACAAGTGGTTGAAATAAAATTTCAACGTTGAAATTTTATCAACCACGAGTTGCATATACTATTTTTTCTACGAATTTTCACTCATTTTAACAAATTAATGCACTTTAGAAAAAAGTAAACATAAAGTGACATTTCTCTTGTCACCAATTGAATGTCAAACAGTTTGAAATCCCGGTAGTCCGAGCATTTCAATCTCTAGTGGTTGAAATGCAATTTCAACCACCGGAATCGATGTCAAAATGACTGATTTCAATGCCATGAGTAGAAAAAATAATATTTTCTCCATGCCCATCTAGTAAGTTACACTTACTTTGACATATCCATTGCAGGTAAGCTGATTTTACTGTTTGTTTACTGGTTGTCATGACATTAGGGAAGTAAGTACCTACTCCCCAAGGGAAGTAAGTGAATTGCGTCTTATTACAGTAATTTTAGTTCTATAAGTGTTTTGAACGGGTTTGAACTTAACTGATCCTAATCTATTTAAAATTTAAAAACTTGTTAAGAGAGGGGCGGAGCCCCAAGGGCCCCCTTAGAGATGGGCGAAGCCCCGGGGGCCCCCTTGGAGAGGGGCCATGCCCCGAGGGCTCCCTTGGAAAGGGGCGGAGCATCGACGGCCCTCTTGGAGAGGGGCGGAGCCCCGATGGTCCCCTTGGAGAGGGACGGAGCCTCAAGGGCCCCCTTGGAGAGGGACGGAGCCCCGAGGCCTCCTTGGTGGGGGGCGGAGCCCCGAAGGCCCCTTTGGGGAGAAGCGGAGCCCCGAAAGCCTCCTTAGAGAGGGCGGTGCCCTAAGGGCCCCCTTGGAGAGGGGTGGAGCCCCGAGGCCCCCTCGGAGAGGGGCGGAGCCCCGATGGCCCCCTTGGAGAGAGACGGAGTTCCGATGGCCCCCTTGTAGAAAGGCGGAGCCCCCAGGGCCCCCTTGGAGAGGAGAGGAGCACCGAGGGACCCCTTCGAGAGAGGCGGAGCCCTAGGGCAGAGCTTGGAGAGGGGCGAAACCCCGAGGGCCCCCTTCTTTGGTCAGGCGGCGGCAGGGGAAGGCAGGTGCGGGTTGTGTAACAGAACAGAATGGCCCAACGTAATGGGCCTAGATGGTGGTAAATTGAATAGGATATTTTATTCAAATTTTTGTTGGGCATGGAGAAAAATGTTATAAGCATGCTCGGGAAGTAACTATCTATAACCAGTCTCGAACTTTGCCAGCCCTCGCTCGCTCGGGCTGGCAAACTCGTTCTCGACTGGTAAAAGCTACTTACTTCCCTTGATGCTTAAATAACTATTCTTCACGGCTAGCAGTGAAAAAGCGGTTTTGGAACACCATTTCCTTAGTTACAACACATATAAAACGTTACGTACATAATAATATTACTCTACTTATTTGCTATATAGTATGATTTTGTTGCAGAGAATCTTTTATTATTTTTTTGACGGCTGTAGATACGCCAAGTTTAACTTTTTTTAACACGTGAAAAATAGTTATTTATGCATTAAGGGAGATATGAATATATTTTTTCCCTGAGGTTGACCGAAGGTAAAGAACATGAATATCTCCCGTGGTGCATACAATATTTTATCTACTAGCATAGGCGTAAAAATAGTATGAAATTTCAAAATGTCATAATGACATTTAAATATAGAATATGTAAGTAACATCAAGGATTGCCTCATTGTATGGTTGCTTAGACGTTAATTTTAGTTGCATTGTTACCATGAGTTTGAGGGAGAAATAATTTGACAAGTCCCTTGGGAGTTATGAGTAGCTTTTCATATTTTGTTTCTATGACGAAAATGTACAATATCATGTTGCTAGTAGATAATAGTAATTTTTGTAAAAAAAAGTGCGCGAAATGAGTGTTTTTTTTATGGCGCGTGAGAATGTCAATTTTCGCCGAGACCGTTAGGTCGAGGCAGAAAAGTCATTCAAACGGTGATGTAAAGTGAAAATGACTAGTCTTGCAAAATTCTCAAAAGTGACTAGTCTTGCAAAGTGACACTTTCAAGATCAAACTGAGTGTTGACATGGTCCGCTTTCTTGACGATTTCAGGAAAAAGATATTACATTAGGATTATTTGAACATAGAAATACACTAATCACTGGAGTGCGTCTATCGCCAGCACAAATTTTAATGAGTTGACATAGAAGAACAAAAATCCCTATGCATACAACGCTATTAAACCCAGAATTTCAATTATATATATATATATAATCAAATCCCTTTTTACCCGAAGGGTGTAAGGGAATTTCAATTAAATATTCAAAATGTAATTGGAGGAAGGTAAGAAAAATTGCCACAAATCGAAGGTCATTTATAGGTACCTACGTAATTAATTGATCAATCTAAATAATACCTACAATATAATTAAACTATCAGTCAAGCTACATACTGTAATGGTTTAGTATTTCTAAATAGTTTACGTTAGCTTATGCTTCACTCCCCGCACCGAGATGCTTGGGTTGCCTATCCTAATTTGTGAAAGTTCTCCAAATTTCAGGTTTTTTTTATCTTCTTCGACCATTTGCCATTGTGTGCTATTACAGGAAGGCGTGCTTTGTGAAGTTAATTGCTCATTTAATTTGAGTTTTTTACTTGCACCCTTCATTCAGAGATTGATATGGGTTATAGATTCTTTCGAGGAAATCTGATCAGGCTCCTGGGAGAGGTATTTTTTAATAATAATAATAATTTATTGACAGCAATAATACCATTTACAAAGATAAATTAATTAAATAAAAGAAAACAGTAGAGCAGATAAATATACAAGTTAATAAACATACAACATAAAATACGAAAAATATAAACACATAATTATACATTGAATATGTTATATAACATCCGAATAGTATCTTAAAATATACATTAACGTAAATGGGTTGGCACATATTACTGAGCTAGAAATTAAAAAAAGAAAATTCTTTACTTCTTTTATAAATCCGAAAGAGATATATCGAACATATTAATATCGTTTCATGACGTATTTACTACTTCAGTAATTCTATTTAGGGAGCAGTTCGCTCCATAATTCGTTCTGTGGAAATAAGGTTGAAGAAGTAAAGGATTTCTCAGATTAATACCTGATACGCGTAAATTAAACATTTCCAGTATATTCGAGCATACAATAATATTATTTATTAGATACCTTACAGGCGAAACAAAGTTCGTAATATTCTGTACGTAGGTATGCGTAACAAATGAAAAATAAAATACTGTAGGTAAAAACGTATAATTAATAAAGTTTCATCAAATGTTAAATTAGATTTATAACAAAGAGTGTTGACTATTTTCTTTTGAACATTTTTGATTCTACTAATATACTCGTACATCTTATACGTAGGAGCCCAAATAACACAATTGTATTCTAAAACTGAGCGGACCAATGCCGTGTAGAGTACCGTTAAAGTTCTAATATTTGTAAAGTCAATGGTTATTCGTTTAATGAATCCTGACATACGCATAGCTTTTGCTACAATGTAGTTTATGTAGTCAAACAGCTATCAAATATAACACCTAGATCTTTAATACTTTGCACAATTTCAAGTGGTTCACAATTAATTGTGTAGTGATGTAAAGAATTGTTTCGTTTTTACTAAAGCATATCGATTTACATTTCTTTATATTCAGTTCCATGTCATTAGATTCACACCACGATTGTAAATTCGATAGATCTTTTTGTAATGCTAGACAGTCATAAGGTGATAAAATCTTTCTATAAATGTTAAGGTCATCCGCAAATAGAAGAAATTTTGACGAAATATTTCGAGCTATGTCAAATAGAAAAAAGTATCGGTCCAAGATGTGACCCCTGTGGAACACCTGAAGGTACAATAAACTCGGAAGAATTATAGTTTTTTACTTTGACTGATTGCGACCTGTTAGTAATGAACGCAGCTAACCACAACAGCAGCGGATCTCCTATACCGTAAGCTTCTAATTTGGATAACAAGGTTAAATGATTTACCTTGTCAAACGCCTTACTAAAGTGTGTATAACAGGCGCGTAGGAGCGTTTCAAGACTGCGGGGGCCACTCTAATTTCAGTAAAGGCTTCTAACTTGATCCATTAATACGAGCTATGCTATAATATTTCTGATTTTCTGATTATCAATTTTTTGTTTAATACTATAATAGTATATTTTAGTCACTGGTTACTTAATAAGTACTATTTTATTTAAAAAAACACTGTACCATAAAAAAATTAATTAAACAATGAAAAATGTTTATCAGATTTTCACATAAGCAAAGAATACACATGAATAAGCAAACTTAAATGAGTATACAACTAGTTTTCAAAAAATAAAAAGGGTGTAAATAAAGATTAGAAATATCATAAATGTATATAAAACAGAAATATCATAAATGTATATAAAACACAAATACAAAAATAAATGCAATTAAGAAACTATCATTTAGGAACCTGTACCAAAAACAGAAATTCTAGTTGGTAAAGCACCTACGAAATCGTTTACAAAATCGTCTAGATCTACATGTTCTACCTCCTCTACAGTGTCCGCCAAAAAGTCAGCATAATATGGGAAACATTTTACTTCGACACGAAGTGTACGAAGTATTGAAATTCCCTCATATCGAAAACCACTCTGAGTCAAATATCTCTAAAATTCGAGCCAACCGACTAATGAATCAACTATATCAAATCTCCGTCTAGGCGGTGCGGATCTTTTGGTGAAGATCCCAGCCCACTAGATCAATCCCCCGTATTGGGGGGTGCCTAAACGTGCTGTGCGGGGGATGTATGTTCGTATGTGTACACGATTCCGGTCGCCAGGAACCTTCCTGAAGTCTTGGATCGTTTTCATACCATAGGTCCTCCGAAAATGAAGGCAACATCAACTTTTGACCTTTGGTCGTCGGCAAAAAAAATTATTTTTTGATAAATAACTTGTTCATAGAATTTCATTGTATTAGCGAAACGGAGTGATGCTGAGTATCGAAGTATTTTTGGAAAGCACGGAAGGGCGCTTTTATATGTCAACCAGTCAACATGAAACCTAACCTCACTGCAAAAATAATAACCAGAAATGTATATACCAACACAATTCTATCTAGTGGCAATGCTTTCCCTAGATTGCATTTTATATGAAAAAAATGACCATATAATAGCGATGACTATTTATTTGCTTTACACAAGAACCGATAAATTTTTCAAAAGTTTACTAGCCTACGATTGCCCCATGCCGAGCGAAGTTCAATAGATTTTACAAGTACAAGATAATAGTGTTAAATTGGCCTTTCATTATAAAAAATAACATAAACTCATAAAATCTGTTAATGTTTAACTAAAAACTATTACGTACAGATTTTGTTTCAACATAAAAAAAAGAAATTTAATAGAAACCGTATATTTTATTTTTGATTTTTCAAAAAAACCTTTTACGTCAATGATTTGTGCTTGTCTAAAAACCTATTTAGCTCCTATCATATATACCGAGAGATTTTTACTTATTTAGGAAATAGAATTTTTCGAAATTGTCAAAATCTAGAAAGTGCTATTTTTTGGAAATTAAGTAAGATTTCAATGAGATTTCTTTAGAATTTGTTATTTTTAGTTAACTGAACAATCTCAAGGCCAGAAAACCCCACATTTTTTAAACCTTAGCTAAAAATTCATTTTTAACTCTTTAAAATATGTTTTCAAAATTTCAGAGACCAAGACTTAATATTAAAATTCAATTTTTTTTATGTGAAAACTTTAAAAATTTATAATTGGCAAAAATAATATAAAATGTTAACTACTTCTTTAGATTTTTTATTATTTACCAAAAAGTAGAATGTTTGCATAATTTTTACGTTTTTTATGCAAGGTGTTTTTTAGGAAAAATATTTCTCAGTTCTAATTAATATATATTTAAATGGTTTCTAGAAACACTAATCTAGCCCTGTTAATAAATTACTGTTACAAAAATCCTGTAAAGGTTTTTTTACAGTTGTCTAAATAAGGAGATTTTTCTTGATTCAATTATATGTTGTAAAAAGTATCCGACAACACCGAGTACTTTCTGGAATAGTGACATTTAATATCGCTCACCCGGCGGCGATAAAAAATAAGACGATTTAGAGGCGGGGGGTTTTAATTACACTTCAAGTTCATATATGTTCATGTTAGTGGTTATTGGTTATAAGAAATACGTAAAATTATAAATTATGATGAAACTACAAAAAGATATTTTCGAGGGGGCCAGGCCCCTCTGAAAATTGTTTGAGGGGGCCATTGGCCCCCGTGGCCCCCGCGGCTCCTACGCCCCTGGTGTATAAAGAGCATCAACCATTAAGCCCTCTTCCAAAAATTCGCTGATGTAGTTGGCGTAAGAAAATAGATTCGTACAAGTGCTTCTACCAGGGTAAAACCCATGCTGTTCGCTGATTAATATATTCTTGAATATGAACTGAAATCTATTCTTCTTCTTAGTCGTGTTACTTCATGTCTTAAGTGTCGTGATTAATATAGATTTTTAGTTTGGTGAATTACATGTCGCCACTCTTCGCGGTTTTGTGCTCTTTGAATAACTTCGTGTGTTGTATTTCCGGTTAGGTTTTTAATTTGGTCTAGCCATCTGGTTGGTGAACGGTCTCTCGGTCTTTTTCCGTCCACTTTTCCTACTACTATAAGTTTTTCTAGCCCATCTGCTCGTCTTGTGATGTGTCCGAAATATCGTAATATCTTGGCATATATAGTCGATGATAGTCGTTGTATGATCTTCAATTCCTGTAAGATAGACTCGTTGGTACGATGAGCGGTCCATGGAATTCTGAGCAGTCTACGCCAACACCACATTTCAAAGGCGTCTATTTTCTTCCTGTCGCTGGCTAATATTGTCCATGTCTCCGAAGCGTACATAAATGCAGGGAATACTAACGATTCTACGAGTTTTTTCTTTGTCGACTTTGTGATATTTTTATCTTTCCAGAAGTTACGTAGCCGAATCATTGCTGTCTTTCCTATTTCTATTTCGTCGTTTAATTTCATCAGAGCAACCACCTTTGTTTGACACAAGTGAGCCTAAGTATATATAACTCTCTACGGTGTTGCAGCCTGCTATTTGCCGAATTTCTGGGTGGTTATTATTTTGGCGATCTACAATTAGTACTTTGGTTTTATTACGGTTGATAAGCAGGCCTCTCTGTCTACTAGTAACTTCCACCCTTTCAATTAGTTCGGTCAGCTCAATCTCTGAAGTTGCCAGGAGGACAGTATCATCAGCATACCTCAGGTTGCTGATTCTCCTACCACCTACTACTATTACACCTTCCCAGTCATCGAGCGCTATTCGCATTATGTACTCTGAGTATATATTGAAAAGGATGGGAGAGAGGATACATCCTTGTCGTACCCCAGCTTTTATCGTGAATTCTGTTGACTCTAACCCATTAACCCTCACACTGGCATTATTTGATGTTTAAAGAACTCTGACCAGTGCAATCAAGTGTTCAGGTACACCCATGTCCTTTAAAATGTACCAAAGGTGCTTCCATTGTACCAAGTCAAATGCTTTACGGTAGTCGACAAAACTTATATATAGTGAGATGTTAAATTCTCTGGCTTTCTCTATAATCTGCCTCAAGTTCAGCACCTGTTCACGCGTTCATTTGCCTTTCACAAAGCCGGTTTGCACATCTGGTATATGAGAATCCAAAAAAAGCTCTGAGTCGATTGTGTAATATGTGGGTCATGATCTTACTGGAATGAGAAATCAGTGCGAGCAGCCTATAATTATCGCAATCTTTTTTAGAACCCTTTTTGTGCCCCCTGCCTGTACGCCATATTTTACGACATAGTTCTAGGTATTTCTGTACACCAGTTTCACCACTTGCCATTATTGCTTCAGTTGGGATGTTGTCTGATCCGCATGCTTTACCCTGTTTTAACTTTTTGATAGCTGCTTCCACTTCTTCTTGTAGAATATCTGGTTCCGTAACACTAATGCTATTGTTTGTTGGAGTTATGTTGTCAGGATCTTTATAGAGATTCTCGCAATACATCTTCCACGTTTGTAAAACCTGGTCTATTTCTGTCACGTCTTCTCCAGATTTATTTGTCACTATCCAGCTATTGGCACTAAATTGGCGTGTTATCTGCCTAATCTTCGTGTAGATATCTTTGGACTGATTCTGGTTAGCATGGTTTTCTATTTCAGTACATATGTCTGTATAATATTTATTTTTATCTCTTCTACAAGCAGCTTGAATATCCTCATTCTCCTTAGCATAGAATTTCGGCTTAGACCGCGTAGTATTTGTATATGAACACCCAGCATTTTCTGGCTTAATGTGCCTTGCACCTTGTGAAGTCGAGCAAAAACCCGCGCGATGGCCAGGCTCTTTGGTGGCTCGTGATGTTTGAGTATCTTGAGAACGAGGATACTTAGGCAGATTTGGCCGTTTTGCTGTGTGTGCATCCATATTCACTAACGTTTCGCAAGACCTTGCAGCTTGCATCATCAGAGTGAAAGTCGCACTAAGAACCGAAGGTCGGTGTGGAGCTATTTATAGTCCTCTGTGCCAGGCGCGCGGAGTGGCGTAACGCTGGCGCTGGTTGGTCGTCCAAGTGCAACGTAATCCGTGGGGCGTGGCCGTATGACGCAGAGTGGTTGTAACGCTTTAGATCGTGTATCACCGGGGTCCACGTTTTACTAAGCTTAAAGCCATCTTCCCTGTTGATATTATTTGGATGTTTTTCTATTTCTATGGCTTCACGTATCACTCTCGGGAAGTAATGAGGTATTCTGGCAAGTACTCTGGCATGCTCAAATTCTAAAGTGTGCCCATTTGTAAACGAATGCTCAGCTACGGCTGATTTTGTGATGTGTTTGTGTTTGCAATCGCCTTTATGTTCTTGGAGTCTTAGATCAACGGAACGACCAGTCTGTCCAATGTAACTCGAGCCGCAAGAACAAGGAATGCGATATACGCCAGCGGTTTTTAAACTTGGAATCTTGTCTTTTACCGATCTGAAGCCGTTACCCAAAGTTTCATTGCTCGTGAACACAGTTTTGACGTTGCATCGTTGCAGGACACGTCCTATCTTATCAGTTGAGCCTTTAACGTAAGGTAGAAATGCTAAGCCTTCCAGAGGTGGAGATTCTTCTTTAGCCTTTTTTGTCATAGTCTTGTCTAGTGCTTTTCGTATGGCGGTAGTTGTGTATCCGTTCCTTTGTAAAGAGGCAAACAGATGTAGCTTTTCTCTCTCTAGATTTTCCTCGTCTGAGATACGAACGGCTCTTGTCGCCAGAGTCTGGAGAACTGTTGCTTTTTGCATTGGATGATGGTGTGAGTCAGCATTTAGATATCTGTCCGTGTGTGTTTTCTTTCTATAGACTGCATGTCCTAAACTGCCATCTGATTTACGTTTCACCAGGACGTCTAGAAACGGAATACTGCAATTTTCCTCTACTTCCATTGTGAATTGTATGTTGGGATGTACAGAATTCAGGTGTTTTAGAAACAGATTCAATGTCTGGCGTCCATGTGACCAGATGACAAAGGTATCATCTACATATCTCAACCTGCAAGTCGGTTTTAGCTGCGCTTGTTCGAGAGCCTTGGTTTCAAAAGCTTCCATGTAGATATTAGCGATAACAGGTGATAGCGGTGAACCCATGGCCGCTCCTTCGACTTGTTCGTATATTTTATTGTTCCAACTGAAGTAAGTGTTTTTCAGGCAAATTTCAACAAGTTCAACTTGGTCTGTAGGCAAGAGATCTTTGAGCATTACTAGCACCTCATCAACCGGCACTTTCGTGAAGAGTGATACTACGTCGAAACTGACTAAGAGATCATCTTTGTTTAACTTTATGTTCTTTAGTTTCTGGACAAACTCTGCTGAATCCTTGACAAAGGAGTCTGTTTTAAAACTTGTTGAAATTTGCCTGAAAAACACTTACTTCAGTTGGAACAATAAAATATACGAACAAGTCGAAGGAGCGGCCATGGGTTCACCGCTATCACCTGTTATCGCTAATATCTACATGGAAGCTTTTGAAACCAAGGCTCTCGAACAAGCGCAGCTAAAACCTACTTGCAGGTTGAGATATGTAGATGATACCTTTGTCATCTGGTCACATGGACGCGAGACATTGAATCTGTTTCTAAAACACCTGAATTCTGTACATCCCAACATACAATTCACAATGGAAGTAGAGGAAAATTGCAGTATTCCGTTTCTAGACGTCCTGGTGAAACGTAAATCAGATGGCAGTTTAGGACATGCAGTCTATAGAAAGAAAACACACACGGACAGATATCTAAATGCTGACTCACACCATCATCCAATGCAAAAAGCAACAGTTCTCCAGACTCTGGCGACAAGAGCCGTTCGTATCTCAGACGAGGAAAATCTAGAGAGAGAAAAGCTACATCTGTTTGACTCTTTACAAAGGAACGGATACACAACTACCGCCATACGAAAAGCACTAGACAAGACTATGACAAAAAAGGCTAAAGAAGAATCTCCACCTCTGGAAGGCTTAGCATTTCTACCTTACGTTAAAGGCTCAACTGATAAGATAGGACGTGTCCTGCAACGATGCAACGTCAAAACTGTGTTCACGAGCAAGGAAACTTTGGGTAACGGCTTCAGATCGGTAAAAGACAAGATTCCAAGTTTAAAAACCGCTGGCGTATATCGCATTCCTTGTTCTTGCGGCTCGAGTTACATTGGACAGACTGGTCGTTCCGTTGATCTAAGACTCCAAGAACATAAAGGCGATTGCAAACACAAACGCATCACAAAATCAGCCGTAGCTGAGCATTCGTTTACAAATGGGCACACTTTAGAATTTGAGCATGCCAGAGTACTTGCCAGAATACCTCATTACTTCCCGAGAGTGATACGTGAAGCCATAGAAATAGAAAAACATCCAAATAATATCAACAGGGAAGATGGCTTTAAGCTTAGTAAAACGTGGACCCCGGTGATACACGATCTAAAGCGTTACAACCACTCTGCGTCATACGGCCACGCCCCACGGATTACGTTGCACTTGGACGACCAACCAGCGCCAGCGTTACGCCACTCCGCGCGCCTGACACAGAGGACTATAAATAGCTCCACACCGACCTTGGTTCTTAGTGCGACTTTCACTCTGATGATGCAAGCTGCAAGGTCTTGCGAAACGTTAGTGAATATGGATGCACACACAGCAAAACGGCCAAATCTGCCTAAGTATCCTCGTTCTCAAGATACTCAAACATCACGAGCCACCAAAGAGCATGGCCATCGCGCGGGTTTTTGCTCGACTTCACAAGGTGCAAGGCACATTAAGCCAGAAAATGCTGGGTGTTCATATACAAATACTACGCGGTCTAAGCCGAAATTCTATGCTAAGGAGAATAATTCGAGTAACCGCGAAAGCCTCAAACAATACATATTGAATATCCTTATTAAGTCCAGACACCGCTGCTCTTCTATCATCTTTGTTACTGCCACACCGCTGCAGTACTCTTCTTTTCTCTATTAACTTCATAGTTTCATCAGAAATCCAGCGTTGTCTCTTTTGCGGTATCTTACTTTGTGTCTCCTTTATGGCTTTGAGTATCCAGTCTTTGATATTTTGCCACATCTCTTCTGTTGTTACAGAGGGGTTTCTCATTAGAGCAGGATCTGTTTGTGACAGTGCCTCCTCCATGGTATTCATGTCTGGTGTTAAGATTTTCTTACCCACTTTCTTCTTTGGAGTTGCGAGCTTTAGTTGGAGTTCGACTCTAAGCATCTGGTGATCAGAGCCACATACCGCACCGGGCCAAGTTCGTACGTCTCTAATTGAGGATCGCCATCTTGTATTAATCAATACGTAGTCAATTTGATTTTTATATTTGCCGTTCGGCGAAACCCATGTATACATATGTCGTATGTGGTGTTTAAATACGGTATTCATTATAGTAAGAGAGTTGTCGACAGCAAATTGAAGCAGGCATTCTCCTCGCGGATTTCGTTCTCCAATACCATAAAGTCCAACAGAGGATCTTAAATGATAGTCTTCGTTTGTTGTATCAATTTTAGAGTTAAAGTCGCCAATAACCATTGTTATTTCTCGTCGTGAAATATTTGTTATAGCGGTTTCAAGCTGTTGATAGAATTCTTCAATTTCTGCGTCGTCATATCCAGATGTGGGTGCATATACCTGAACAAAATTTGTTGGAATAGGTTTAGTATCAAGCTTTAGTGTTATTATACGATCGCTGATAGGATTATATCCTTTTACTATAGCATTTATTTTATGAGGAACAACAAAAGCGACACCGTTGCGGCTCTGATCTTTGTTACCTGAGAAGTATACTCCGTGGTCTCCACTACGATAATGACTGTAATCCTTCCAATGTGTTTCAGACAGTCCAGTGACTACCAAGTTGTATCGGTCAACTTCATCTTTTATTATCTGAAGTTTACCAGGAGCTAGCATTCCTCTTACGTTCCAAGTAGATATTTTAGTGTTTTTTTCCAGAAGCCCATTTTCCATGTACAGACTGGTCACTAACATGTACACGGCCAGTAGCATATTTCTCACCGCTCAGCCTGGAACCGAAGCGGCGCCTATTGTCAGTCGGATCGCCAGACGTATTCCTGATCTTTGATGTCATTAAAAATGCCATATTAACGTTCATGGAACCTATGGTTAGTGTAGTAAGGGTTCCTCTCTTTTCTATACCGCAGTAACAGAACCAAGTATGCTAAGTATTTCAGCTTTGCTTCTGTGTTTCTGTTCTAAGCCGGGCTGAAGTTATTCTTCTTGCGCCTTAGTTCAGTACTGATGTCGCTGCTGCCCAACTTCAGAATTTTGCAATTACCTATTGCAGAAGGTGCCTCTTCCGCCCCACTGGTCGTAACGAGGTCCATCCTCTCCGCCGAGTCGATCGTTGAGGTCTTCATCCATAACCCTGGACAAGGGACCCATACAGGGTCAGGGGAAACCTGAAGCTTGCGTGGGCAGGGTCGCTTATTCCCTGAAATAGAGCGGTCTGCTAAGACAGGCTCTATCTATTACTGACTAACTTATCCAACACTTTTGGTATGACAGATTGAATTCTAATAGGTCGATAATTGCATACATCACTACGATCCCCACTTTAAAAAACAGACACGATATAATTACGTTTCCATGTGGAAGGAAACGATCCGGTACTTAAAGTGGTGTTGAACAATATAAACAAAAGTTTCAATAGAGATCTTGAACAATTTTTAAGTGGAGTAGCGGGTACACCGTCTGTACCTGCACCCTACTGTTTAGTAACTTTAGATTTCGCTTCGAACAGGTCCAGAATTTTCAAAACCGCCTAAAGGTAGGCAACAAGCCATACTAGTAATTTTTCAATGATTTCGTTTACACGTCATAACCTTGCTATGTTATTGGTACTATGTAGAGGAAACAAAATATGAATGGAGCCACTGGATTATGATATAGGTGGTTCGTTGGGCGCTTATCGAGAAGCCCAAAATTCCAAAGTTACATTTAAATTGTTTTATAATGAAGTTCTGTAATGACTAATAAACTTCAACTTGGTGGTTTATAAAATCTTGACGGAGTTATAATCAGTTATTATTCCCGCTGAGCTTTCCTTAGACTTGTACCTAGTGACAATAATTGAAGTGTGAGTGCTAAAATATGGGTTCAAAGTCGAAAAAATCTTTGTCTGTTCGAAGAAAAAGTGCAAAAAACAAGACATTGCATGCTGCACGGGTTGCACTTAGAAATAGAACGGCACGGTAAGTTTAGAGATTATATTATTTTTCCTTTGCGATCTAGTTTACGTTTTTTCATCAATTCCTTAAACTTTATTTTTGGTCTAAACCCCTACTTATGTAATATTTACCAAAAATCAATATATTTCAGTGTTGCTGCTTTACGAAGGGATAGCGTAGTTCCAGAGAATGCAACCGATTTCTTCAGATTCCACTGAAAACAGCATGTGCGTTGCTTCAGTGGAAAATGTATCTAACTTTGTTGAGAATGCATGTTGCAACATAGTACCAGAAAATCCTGAAAATGACTATGAAGACTTCCACAGCAGCAAATCGGAAGACAACAACCCTTTTGAAGATGACGTGGAATTCAAAATGGAGGCAGATATTACAGAAGATATGGAGAGTATGAATTCTGTCAGACAAGAAAATCTTCCACGAAACAATGACGGCAAAATATCCGAGGACGATCCGTTTGACTCAGATACCGAACTAGAAATGGAAGTGGACAATGCAACAAACATGAGTAGTGAAAATGTTATTAGCGATCGACGAATTGTTGATATAAACTATTTTCTAAGCGCTTTACAGGCTTTAAAACATGAAGGATTTCAGTGTTCATTTAACGACTTACAGTTGGTGGCGGGGAAACGGTACGGTTTTTTATCAAAACTCACCTTTAAGTGTAGGATATGCAATAAGTTAGACATTGTTTGTACTGAAAATGAATCAAAAAATTAAATGAATGTCAATTTGTCAGCTGTTTCATCTACAATTTCCATTGGAGCAGGATATTCTAAACTAAGGGAATAATGTAGTTCACTTTAAGGTCACTATATATAGTGACCTTAGTTCACTTCAGAGCCAGTAGATATAGGAGAGTACCGCCACGCCCGCCATGTTTGTTCCTCTGCCATATGCGTCACTTTGAGGTTTGTAACACAATTCCGTCAACGTGACATTTATTGGCAATCCGAAATTTTACTTAAAATTTTAGATATAACTCAATCAGTCATTGCTGATGGGAACAAAAATGGCGGCGATGGCGGCATTTTCACGGATCAAAGAATGGCGGTACTCTCCTATATACACTGGCTCTGGTTCACTTCAGAGCCAGTAGATATAGAGAGTACCGTCATTCTTTGATCCGTGAAAATGCCGCTATCGCCGCCATTTTTGTTCCCACCAGCAATGACTGAATGAGGTATGTCTAAAATTTTACTTGAAATTGGCAAGACTGTAAGTCTATGTCAAATTCGAGGTTAGCAGGTTATGTTTTGCGCCAGTTTGTGTCAAAACTGACGCAAAAACTAACCTACTAACCTCGAATTTGACATAAACTTACAGTCTTGCCAATTTTAAGTAAAGTTTTGGATTGCCAACAAACGTCACGTTGACGGAATTGTGTTACAAACCTCAAAGTGACGCATATGTCAGAGGAATAAACATGGCGGACGTGGCGGTACTCTCTATATCTACTGGCTCTGGTTCACTTTACAGTGGCTATATAAGGACAGTGTGGTCAATTTTGGTCATGTTTCTGATTGGTTGTTTTAAAATCCGCCATTAAGAGTCGTTTTACGAAATTACACATAGTCACACAAAATTGCTTCTAGGTCCTTTATTATTGAAAGTAGCCCCAACATGAAGTGGAATGAAATAATCATCATAAAATTCTACAGTGTTCTGTCTAAGCGAATGCCGAATTTTCGTTTGCATAAGTAAATGTCAACGAGTTAAAGTAAAATACTTTTTGCGAAAATTGCGCATTAGCCTAAATCAAAAGCTATAATATACTATATAAATATCTTAATGATAAAGATTATTGCATCAAATTAAAGAGAATTTATGGGTTATCTAACACTGAATATTATATTCCTTTAAATTAACTGGTGGTATAAATAGAACGGTTTGATTATGAATATCAAAAAAATCATTTTTTTGTTGAGCTTTTGTACGTAGTCTCTGTGTCGACCAATGCAAAATGTTGTAAATTCTCGTTTTTTATGTATAAAAACACAATAAAGAAGATATATTCCGATATTAGGTTGCTCGTTAACGAGAATTTGTAATCGCTGGTAGCGATTCTTTACGTTTCACGTCGTCTCTTGCCGTTTAATTCTGTGTAAGTAATATTATTGACATTATTGTAAAATTAATGTTACACTGCACATTTGACCACCATTTGCAGTGTGAACTGCACACATTTTCTCGATCGTGGGTATACACCGCTCTGTAAAGCATCGCGGAACTTCAGATATGTCCAGTCCGTATAAAATGACGTTTATGTCACAATTTAGCAGGGTGACGTTTGTCTTACAATTTAGCAGGCCTTGCACCTAAGGGCGTGGCTGGTTGTTGTGGAGACGACTCTTAATGGCTGCCTTTTTTAAAATTGACCACCCTGTCCTTATATAGTCACTGTAGTTCACTTGACATACCGACGCCATCTTCAGCCACGTATGCGCAGTACCAGGAAACAATTAACGACGTCTACAATGAGGCTGCCGTTGAAGAAATAAAATCTGTAGCTGCAGAAGAAGCACAAATGGCAAAAGAAAGGGGAGAAGTAGATGAAGATGGACACGCCAGGATTGCCGTAATAGCTGACGGTGCCTGGAGCAAAAGGTCTTACCGCACCAATTACAATGCTCTGTCGGGTGTAGCGTGTATACTTGGACTAGGACAAAAAAAGTTCTGTATATTGCTGTAAAAAACAAATTTTGCATTATTTGTGCGAGAAAAGACCGATATGTGCATGGGAAATGTGTTGACCATATTTGTTTTAAAAATTGGAATGGTCCATCGACAGGAATGGAAGCAGCAATTATTATTGAAGGTTTTAGCAAATCTATATCACTGTATGGCATAAAGTATGTAAAGTTAGTCGCCGATGGAGACAGCAGTGTATATAGAAAATTGCGCGAGTCGATGCCATATGGTCCCAACGTGAGAATTCAAAAAATTAAATGCAAGAGCCATATTCTAAGAAATTACTGCTAGAAATTGAAAGAATGTTAAAAAAAAACCGAAAACTGATGCAAAATTTAAGAATGCTTGTTACGTGTAATTTTACATTTAGATACAGTTAAGGATTGTTTGGATAATTTCTTATCTTAAATGCATTCATATAGTTAGATTCACCTGCATACGTTAGGTGTAGCTTTGGTTGCATACTCATTTTTGCAATTTTTGGGACTTTTGAAAAATCCTTGTCTAGGGAATTTTGAGTAACAATTTTGGAAAATTGTTTTGATAGTACGATTTCCGGCGACCATTTTTAAGTTTTCCTTTTTGGAGCTGCATGTGATCTTTGGAAATTTTCACTTAAGTGGATTATATAGTTTCCATAGTTCTTTGAGGAATCTGCCATCCAGAAATAGGAAATGGGTGTTATATTGCTAAAATGAATCCGATTGTATTGGGATAAATATATATTTCTGCAATTTACTTACTCGAGGCCGCATTACAACTCTGGTATGTTAAATTATGGTTGCCGTAGAACATTTTTCGTTAACGTCTTGTATTTAGGCCTCCTCGTAATAGTTTGGCCTCCTCGTCCTAGTTTGCTGTATCGTTCTCCGATTTTTCGGGATCTATTATGCCTGTGGCATTGTTGTTGCTTGGCTAAGGCACCTGGAGCAACAATTCCGTTCCAATTCGAGCCCCTCAGCACATGTGGTAGTTCGCATGCAAGGCTTCTCCCCATGGTGACTGCACTCGACTACGCTTCTCACCCGCAAAGTTAGATGAAGCCCTGACTCTTTGGAGGTTACTCAAGCTGGTGGACATCTTAATAGCTATCCCCCATAGCTGTTGATGTAGCGATCCTTCTGTGCACAATCCAGGTATCTGCAACACCTAGTGTTATCTACCTTTTGGTGTTTATTGAACTGAATATATCGTTCGTTATGGCACTATGATCTTTACTTTATGTATTGTACTTACCTAGGTATATGCTAGCGAAATTAATGTCGTTTTACATGCGAAATATTGTATAGCTTCGTTGTACATCACGTGCAATTACTTTGGTGTAATAGGATAATGTCATTTTATGCATTTAATATCTTTGCGTTTGGTAGTACTGCTTTGGTTGCATTCAAGAGTACTTGTCAGTGTTTCAAAATTTAAACCATTATTGGCGAGGGTCTCCGGGAGCATCAATTTAACTTTTAACATAATATGAGCACCGTAAATACACCATTTTATGTGTATTAGCACTCCCCTAGGCGAAATGGTACCAATTCGAAGAGGTTCGCGACTAGATAGAGTATTTACCTAATTAATCAAGCGATAATAGAACTTACTATTCTCCCGCATTCCGGTATCGCTGTTTTTAATTATATTTAAGTCACTATCGTAGTTGATACACGGGTACTCGAACGAATTGCGATTATCGTAGTCACATTTTAGACTTTATTAATATAAAATCTTGTACATTACATACCACTAAAATTACATTTACAAACTATTCCATTTACATACTATTATCACAGAATTGTGTTGCCTTTTTCCAAGTATGACACAGAATTTCGAAGGTGTACAAACTGAAATAAATAACTAGGTTATTCCGAGTCTTGGTGTTTTGCTGACTTTTATTATTTTTTTTTGTGAAACAGCTAGTGGTTTAGGAATTTACACGGCCATCTGTAGGTTTTCTGGTTTGGACCGTCTCAAACCAGTGGCGCTTCCGGACAACCCACCCCATCCTGCTCAGGACCTAGCTTGGCAAACGTTTGCTACACGCCTAGACGATTCCTGTACCACCCTGCTGTAAAGTATTTATAATTTTTGTCTTTACGTGCGAATAAAATTCCCGTGTGTAGCAAATGTAATATGCTATTGGTAACAATTTAATGAGATTTAGACACGCAGTTACAAAAGCAGTAGAATATCATAAGTCGCAGAATATATCTCACACTGCAAAAGTAAAAGAACTAAAAAAATTTATTCTAAATGGGCCACGACATATTTTGGGAGAGCACAGTGCTTGTTCTGCAAGAGGATATTTTTGTACAGGGCCAAAAGAGCACGAAGAAAATATTTTTCCTAGCTTTTCCAAAACTGAGCTGTTCGAAGATCTAATAGGGGCGGTACAGCGTGTTGCAAGTCATTCAGATAGTCTGATATATGACGTGACAAACAATGCTGCAGAACTTTACAATTCACAGGTCGCACAATTTATTGGTGGAAAACGAGTATGTTATTCGTTTAGAAATTCTTATCAAACGCGTTGTGAAGGTGCAGTAGTAGCATATAATAATGTAGGTAGCTTCCATGAAATCATCAGAAAACGAATAACAGCAACACCTGCAAAATATGCTTCACAATACTGAGAAGCACGTAGAAGAACAATTGTATTAAATAACGAAAAACGAGAGAAAAGTAATAAAAATGTTCGCCGAAGAAGTATTGCTGAAGTAGATATGGATTATGGTCCTGATGCTGGAAATGATATTCCAGATATGGCAGCCGATGAATTTACGGAAGCCAAAGAAACATTTCTGCAGTTATTAGGTTGCAATCTAGAAGAGATTACCACTGAAACTTTGGGACAGCACAGAAGCGATCGGTGGCACCAAGAAAGATTGAAACGACTAACAGCTTAAAAATTTGGAAAAATGTGCAGAATGAGAAAATCCACATCTTCTGCCAATGCTGTGAAAGCTATTCTTTATAAAGATTTTATGGGTAACGCAGCAACTCGCTATGGCGTTGAGAATGAAGGTATAGCATTAGACGATTTTCAATGAAAGACGGATAAAACTGTCGTACCCTGTGGTATGTATATTGAGCCAAACAACCCTTTTCTTTCTGCGTTCCCCGACGGATTAATAGGAAAAGATTGTATTGTAGAGGTAAAATTCCCTTTAGTTTCTAAGGAATGTACACCACTTGAATCAGTGCGGCAGAAGAAAATTAAGTTCGCCGAAATAATGTCTGGACAGTTATACTTAAAAAGATCTCATTCCTATTATTATCAGATACAAGGACAGTTAAATATCTGTAAAAAACTTAAGTGTTATTTTGTCGTTTGGTCACCGCTGGGAATTTCGATTGAAATTATTCAAAGAGACATACAATTTTGGGAAACTAATATGTTGCCAAAATTAAAAGAATTTTATATGTTTGCGCTGCTGCCGGAATTAGTACATTCAAGAAGAAAGAGAAATATGCCAATCAGGGATACTTTTTTTGGTATTTAGAAAATATGTTTAGAATTAGTATAGTAATTAGTGTTAACTTAATTTGTTTGGTGTGCATTCTTATGTAAATTGAATTTCCATTAGTTGTTAAATAATTACCATTTAAATGACACGGTTAACCATCAAATACTATTGTCTAAACTATTAGGTTTACTAAGGACTATGGACTTACTCAAATAGTAGCATCTCTTCTTAGCAATCGGAGATACTTTGTAGACTTTCAGAGTCAACGTAGCCGGTGGAGAAATTAAAAAAAAATGGGCTACCGCAGGGAAGTGTTTTGGCACCATTCCTATTTAATATTTATACCAACGATCAGCCATTTCCTACTAATACGGAAAGATTATATACGCTGATGACTTGGCACTTGCGACTCAAGCAAAAGATTTTATAACAGTGGAAAACTGCCTCAACGCCGCACTAGAAGATCTGGCGGTGTACTATAAAGCCATGCGGCATATGTATCAATGTCATAACTGCCCGGCAACATGCACCGATGAGGACTTAGTAAAAGCTAATAAAAATGCACTTGACGTGGCTCGTTTTTGGGCAAAGACTGTTTAAATGTGCGATTAGACAGATATACGTTTATATAACCATCTTACAAATGTACTCAATATTTTATTTTTTACACTTGTTATTGTCTAACATTTATATATTGTATATCTTATATTTTATATTACTTATTATATGTTAATATGATAGATGCTTCTGACACGAATAAAGAAAGAACCATTTAAATTATACACTTGAAATTTGATTCCAATTTGTACCTACTGTTAATGTATTTTTTTTTGTAAATAAATCAATAATTTTTTTTCACAGCATTATTTTTAGTACCTACCGTACGATCACTTAAATTCTCGATAAGCATTGCCCATGGAAAGTAAAAGCAATGTGTTAGCCTTATATCACTAATAACAATGACATGTAATGTTTGCTCACATGAGTATTAATCGAACTAAGACAGGACCAGAATATAACGGGTGTTCATAAACAGTCGTCATCCCAGTAGGTTGTTACGTGTCAAAAGCATTTGATATTAATACTAGTGTTGAATGAGGAATCTAGTGAGAGTGACGCGATAAAATTTAATATCAGATTGGCTTTGTTCGTTGCTAGGGAAGAGAATAACAAGGTTTGTTTGTTTGAGAAAAAATTTGTATATCAGCTTTTTAAAAAGGCAAGAGTTTTCGTGGGGTGTAAATGACAATCTCGCCATTTATTATGGTTTGGTGATAGTAAAGAATTGGGTTACTGGCCAGCCGTTCCTGTATGGGAGATAATTAAGCGGATGTCATTTTTCCAATGAATATTTATATTCAAGCTGTGAAGCGATCTGGGAATCACGAATACAACGATTGCGAAGTTTATTGCCTGTGAACAGGGTAGGTAGTTTAATGTGGCATTTGCCTTTTTGTTACCTGGAACTTCGATTTATAGCAACAACTATTAGGCGGAAAATCTTGGAAAGCTAATCTACCGCAGTATTGGGGGTCGAGGTATAGCGAATGACAGCCGAGGTTGGAACCTGTCAAGCTGACATGTGATAGGAGTTCAATAATCGTATTGTTATTAGTTGATAGAAAGTGAAGTTACAAGTTTCTTGGCTTATATCAGTATATTTGAGTTTAACTTGTTGGCGCCAATTATAACATCATAAACTAGAATCCGCGACGTCTTCACTGATGCTAGAGACGGGCCTCAAATATACTTTTATAGTGATCGATTGTTAACTAAGAGATATAGCGATGACCTAAAGGTAGGTAAAGGAATTTATAGATAAATATAGCTAACAAGTTTGGCACCCAACGGGGGCTTTAAGATTGTTGAAGAGCTAACGAGTAGCTATAGTTTGGAACATATACCTTTAGGTCGTACTATAATAGAAAGGAGCAATGCTGACAATAGTTATACATAACTTTCTGTACTCGTTTATGTAAGTGGAAAAATATCGTTAGAACGTGACAAACCAAAGAATTACTTTGAGAATAATACATAAAACGGTATACTTGGCAAAATTTTGAGTAGTTTGTTTTGGCTAATCAGATTGAAATTAAATTTTAGGGATTGCGTTTAATACGGGATTGTTTTGGATTAATGTGATTTGTTTATTTGTGGTTTTAACAAGTATAGTACACGTAGTAGTACTAAGCTTATGTAGGTAATACCTTGCAGTAGGTGAAATAAGAGAGATAGCCTTTGTCGATTTATTGATTGATTTGTGGAAGTAGTATCTTATTTGGATATTTTATAATTGGACATTTAATCCTTGCTGGTTTTATTTTTATTTGATTGAGTGGGTGTGTTGCATGTTAGATTTAGGAGCTCTGTGTGTATGTTTATAAAGGCTGGTTTTATTTTCATTTGTATGAATGGTGAAGACATCACGCTATTCAGGTATCATGATGAATTATCTTTTAGAGTTTTTCATTGAATGATTGCGATTTTCATTGACGGAACCTCGAGGATATGCTGGCCAAATGTGCTTGAGTTTTTCTTCATTGAATGTTAGAGTCCTGGTGGTTTGATGTGCTTGATTTTTTTTAATTGAATGTATGTGTGAAAGGTTTAGTGTGTTTGAGATTTTCTTTGTGTCTTCTTCTTAGTTTGGCGATAACTCTGTTATGAGTGTGATGGTGATGTGTTTGGAGCAGTTTGCTTTTGCGGGATTTATAAGCCTCCTTCTAGTTAGGTTGGCGTGGTGTAGTTGATTGCTTCTTTTCCTTTTCTTTTTGGAGTGTTGATTGTGATGTGGGTTCGATGTTGGTGTGTCTGAGGGATTCGCTCTGCGGCTTTCTTTTAATCCTTGATGATTTTTAGGTCTCTCAGTACATCTTCTTAGTTTGGGTTGGCATACAGTTCTTCGATTGGCTCTTTCATCTTCTTCTGGCTTGTTGGTAAGATAACGTGGGTTGGTGTTAGTGTGTTTGGGAGATTTTGCTTATGCAGATATCACGTCTCTCAAACCATCTTCCTAGTTTTGATTATGGTAGTTATTATTTGTTGGATCTTCAATTTTATTTTCCTTTGTTTCTGATGAGGTTCGAGTACGCCCGTTGGGTAAGATAGGTTTTTGATTGTGATTTCTGAATCATCGATTAGCTCTTTAGTTATCGAGATTAGATTTGTGGTGGTTCCTTCGGTGGCTGTTTTTGTGTCCCCGAATTGAGTGGTATCTATTTTTCTTGGGGGTGATTATCGTTCCTTGTTGTGTAACGATGTAAGACATGTTTGAGAAAACGGTTTGGTGATGTAATGGCGACAGCATACCTTTGAATTGTGTGTACCATTATCCCTTAGCTTCAGAGATTGGTGAATTGTTATTTGGACCTGATGAAGTTCCGTTGGTATGCGGATTTTTGGGTCTTGGGTACTGTTATGGGACGATTTCCCGGAGTCTTTGTGACTGGTTATTTGTCATTGGGTTGCTGGCTGTCTTGGTAAATTGGAACTTAATTCTTTTCTCAATACATTGTCCCTTCCTTCGACTAATGTAATCGGTTCTTTTTCTGTTACTTCTTCCGCTTTCGATCTTCTGGTGGTTTCTGTGTGTGGTGATAGAATTTGTTTCTTCGGTTTTTCTTGTCGTGTGGAGCTCTAGCAGTGCATTGGTGTTTGGTTCTTTTGGTGTCGGTCAGCCTTCAGCTGGATCGTTGGTGTGATTGTGGTTTTGTGTGAACTTGCGGTTGTGGAATATTCTCTCCTTTCTTTTGATTGGGTTTATATTTCATATAGGGTGGTTGGTTGGGCATTGCAGGGAAGGTCACTGTAGGGAGCTATTTCATCTAGTTCTTCCTATAATAACACTGGAGTAGCTTGCAGATAGCTGTTGGGTTCATTGTGTGGTTTGACTTGCATTCGTGTCGAGTCTTTCGCTTTAGCGTAGGTTTGAGTTAGCTTGTTGGGTTTTGTTGGATACCTTTTTGGGATTTTGGTGGCGTAGCTGTTGTTGTATGGTTACCTTCAGCTATGTGTATTGTGTGAGTTTTTTTTTTTGGTATCCATTTCGCTTACGCGGATTTAGATCCACAAGTGAGTCTCGAATCCTTGTTTTGGTTTCGCTTTTGGTCATGCTTGGAGTTGGAGAACGGTTTCGTTTACTCATTTAGAGTATCGGCTTGTTCCGGATTTATGGGACCTGCCTCTGTCCCCAAGTTAATGTCCTTTAGTTTCCTTTTGAGCCTTAGTTGCCGAATGAAGTCTTTGGTGTGATCTGCTACTGCAATTGGTTGTTTCAGTTGTTGCTGGATTTCGTTGAAGTCTCCCATTAGAAGAAATTTTTCTTTTGTCAGTTGTTTGTTTTATTGTTGAGAAAATTTTGAGTGTGTTGTAACGCTAGCTCCCGTTTGAATCCGATTAATTCAATATTAAATAATATTTGCTGATTTAAACGTCGCCGACCTTTAGCGTTATCAAGAACCCGGCGTGTTCCAGCCAGATAAGATAGCGCAGCCCGTGAAAACAGCGCAAACAAAGTGATGACGCGCGCCGTTTCTCCCCACCTAACAGCCTTTCAAGACCTATAAAACTAGTTGCAGAGTGTATTTCAAGAGAGATTCCCGAGAGATTTCCCAGAGATACCTGATACTCCTCCAGCAAACACCTAGTTCCCAAATCCTTCATCCTGCCCTGTCCAGAGAGTCTCTCCGTCAACTCTACCAGTACCTGGGGATCCGTTCCGAAGCTGAGTTTAAGTTAGTGGTTTCACAGAAACGCCTGACACTCGGCAATATTTTCCCGAAAGCTCCTGATAAGCCGAGTTTAAGTTAGTGGTTTCACAGAAACGCCTGACACTCAGCAATATTTTCCCGAACCTTCCGAAGCCGAGTTCAAGTTAGTGGTTTCCCAGAGAAACGTCTGACACTCAGCAATATTTTCCTTGTAGAAATCCTACACCGAAAACCGCTTGTAATTCAGTAATAATTAACTTGCATTTTAAATTCACCGCCGTGCTAATCAAGCAGAATTAAAAGTTGCAAGCTACCTAAGTAGAATTTACCTGAATTAATCCGTGAGAATTGTAGCGGCCGTTTTGCTTGAGAACTCTGTGGGCTGCACTTATAGCTTCGCCATGGAATTCACCTGGAGGTTTTGAGTTAGTTAACCTCAAAAACTCACGCCGACACGGAGTTTCGTTCTTCAAACGAAGTCCCGTCGTGCGGCGAATTCCTCGAAGTATTTCACCACCGAACTATAGTTACACGTTTAGGGTGAAAACCCGCATTAGCAGTTTTAATTGTTATTTGTTTACAGAAATCAGAAACCGCAAACCGGCAAATTTGACAGGCTGCCCGGCGTTGCATTCAGCGCGCAGCTCGTCCCGAAGAGCAACGAAGTAGCAGTCCGGCCGATCACGACGTCTTCAAGCGAATTGCGTCCCCGAGGTCACGCCCGCTACAACCAGGAAGTTGCTTCCGTCCGTAGAATCCGCAGCCGCTTGAACCAGGAAGCCGCGTTTTTATACTATCGTTAATTTGAGCAATTTACATCTCGTTTAATTAATTACACAACAATTTACTTATGTATGATAGATATATAAAATAAATGTTATACAGGATACTCCGTTAGTGTGTTTTGCTTATTTATGGTATATCTGAGCTAACGTTTGGACCTATCTCCGATCTAATGAGCTAACCCGTGGTAGATAAATAGTACAACCCCTACAAAGAGGGGCGGATATTACAGTGTAAGTGTTATTGAGGTGTGATCCTTTGGGTTTTGTCAATTTTAGGGGTGGGTTAGTGTTGTTGCTTGTTTGTGGTGTGGGTATTGGTTTTTTTTTTAGGTTAATTGTTAGAGACGTCTTATGCCAGACGGTTTACTGACTCTCTAGCGTATATGTATGTATCCTTTTAGGATAAAGTTTTTATTTAGTTAAAAATTTCGTTGAAATTTTTCCTTTCTGGTAAGGGGGGAGTTTGTTACGTGTCAAAAGCATTTGATATTAATACTAGTGTTAAATGAGGAATCTAGTGAGAGTGACGCGATAAAATTTAATATCAGATTGGCTTTGTTCGTTGCTAGGGAAGAGAATAACAAGGTTTGTTTGTTTGAGAAAAAATTTGTATATCAGCTTTTTAAAAAGGCAAGAGTTTTCGTGGGGTGTAAATGACAATCTCGCCATTTATTATGGTTTGGTGATAGTAAAGAATTGGGTTACTGGCCAGCCGTTCCTGTATGGGAGATAATTAAGCGGATGTCATTTTTCCAATGAATATTTATATTCAAGCTGTGAAGCGATCTGAGAAACACGAATACAACGATTGCGAAGTGTATTGCCTGTGAACAGGGTAGGTAGTTTAATGTGGCATTTGCCTTTTTGTTACCTGGAAATTCGATTTATAGCAACAACTATTAGGCGGAAAATCTTGGAAAGCTAATCTACCGCAGTATTGGGGGTCGAGGTATAGCGAATGACAGCCGAGGTTGGAACCTGTCAAGCTGACATGTGATAGGAGTTCAATAATCGTATTGTTATTAGTTGATAGAAAGTGAAGTTACAAGTTTCTTGGCTTATATCAGTATATTTGAGTTTAACTTGTTGGCGCCAATTATAACATCATAAACTAGAATCCGCGACGTCTTCACTGATGCTAGAGACGGGCCTCAAATATACTTTTATAGTGATCGATTGTTAACTAAGAGATATAGCGATGACCTAAAGGTAGGTAAAGGAATTTATAGATAAATATAGCTAACAAGGTTTTGACTTCAGAAACGTATGTCTATTAAAATTGAGACAAAATGCGCTATGACAGTACTCAATGACGTTTCATTATGTTGCACGAATTAATCAAAGACATAACATTTTGTTTTTCAAAGCAACTGGGATGACGACTGTTTATGAACACCCATTATTTAAATACATTTAATTGAAATAATTAGCTCTGCTTATGAAAAATAATATTACTTACTTACTTACTTAGTCCTATGCCTTTTTACCGTTAAGTGTAAGGCGGGTGGGGTTGAGTTTGCTCCGTCGATGGCGTTTTCCACTTTTCTTTCCATAGTTTCCTATCCTGGGTCACTTGTTTTATTCCTGCCCATTTTATTCCCTTGCTCGCTGCACCCTCACGTATTCCCTCCTCCCATGTTTTCCTGGGTCTTCCTCTTTTATTTTTTCCCGGCACTCGCGTTTCATACACTCTTTTTGTTATTCTGTCCCTTGTCATGCGGCACACATGTCCGAACCACCTTAATTGACCTTCCGTTATTTTCTCCGTTACGGGCTCCATCTGTAGGTTTTTCCTGTATGTATCATTTCGAATCCTATCTTTTTTCGTTTTATTTTCTATCCGTCTTAGAAACCGCATCTCCATTGCATTTAGTCGTGTTTTATGCTTTTCTGTTAAAGTCCATGTTTCGCTGCTATACATTATTGTCGGTCTTACTACTTTTTTAACTACTTCTGTTTTTATTTTCCTAGGCACTTCTTTCTTCCCCAAGAAGGTCGTTTTCATCATATTGTATATTCTTCCTGTTTTTCCCATTCTGTCGTTGATTTCTTTGTCTATTTTACCATTGTTCTGTATTATTGATCCTAGATATTTGAAACTTTCTACTTGCTCGATTTGTTTCCCTTGTAGTTTTATGCTGTGCGTTTTATTCTCTCTCGCCACTACCATACTTTTTGTTTTCTCAATGTTTATTTTCATGTTTATTTTCTGTAATTCTTTTTCTAGCACCTCCAGGTTATGTTGTAAATTATTTTCAGAGTCGCTCATTATGGCCATGTCGTCTGCAAACATGAGTTCGTTTATTTCTGTTTGTTCCATCTGTCAGTATCCCAATTTTAGCGTCTTCATCTTTTTCTTGGCATTTTTAATTGCTTCATCTAGCACTATTGAAAACAGAAGGGGACTCAACACACATCCCTGCTTTACTCCTATCTCTGTTACAAACTCTCTTGACTCTTCATTGTTCGTCCTTACTATGTTTGTGTTATTTCTGTACATTGATTTTAGTATTTCTATCGTTCTTTTATCTATCTTTCTTTTTCTTAGTGCTTTCCATATTTGTTCTCTATGTATCCTGTCAAAGGCTTTTTCGAGATCTATAAAGCACATGTGTATTTCCCTTCCTTTATTTATCAATTTTTCGCTGACTTGTCTTATGGTAAATATCAAGTCTTGGGTGCTTCTCCCCTTCCTAAAACCGCATTGGGTATCTTCTATTGTATTTTCTATTCTATTCCTTATTCTTTCCTCGATTATTCTGGCGAGTACTTTCGCTGGGACGCTCATTAACGTTATCCCTCTGTAGTTGTCACATATTCTCTTATCTCCTTTTTTATGTATGGGGAGTATGATTCCTACATTCCATTCTCTTGGTATTACCGTGGTCTTCATTATTTCGTTTAGCAGCTCTGTAAATTTGGTTATTCCTTCTTTTCCCATATACTTTATCATCTCCGGTGTTATTTTGTCCCTTCCTGCTGCTTTTCCTAGTTTTATCTTCTGTATGGCCTCCCTAACTTCTTTCTCTTTGATTTCATCAGTTCCTTCACTTTCGTTTAACCCTTCTTGTTCCTCCGTTGTGTCGTCTTCTGCTTTTGTTAGTTCTTCGAAATGTTGTCTCCATCTTTCCATTATTTCTTCTTCTTCTGTTATTATGTTTCCGTCTTTTCCCTTTATGTTCATCATTTTGTTTTTCAAAGCAACTGGGATGACGACTGTTTATGAACACCCATTATTTAAATACATTTAATTGAAATAATTAGCTCTGCTTATGAAAAATAATATTACAATAATTATAAACCTCATGTACAAACAGTGTCTACGGGTTGTAAGAGTATAGTTTGATTTAAATTGTATCAACAATTTCAACATAATACGGATAAATATTGAGAACTGGTTTTTTATATTTATACGCGGTCGTTAATTGTGCTTTTATCTTGTTTTTAACTTTTTTGAGAATGAAAATTAATGAAAGTAGCATCAGGAGACACTTATAAAATACACCTACATTACTTCATTTATGACAAACTACAGACTGTAAATATAGAAATAATGCACTTTTTAATTAAATGATAATTAATACACACTAAGCGAGAGGCTTTGCATGCATATTCAAAAAGCAAAGTTGCGCTTTTTAAAAATGTGAATGATCAATAATGTGGTAATTTAGGATATCCCTAAAATGAAAACTGATATAAATACAACTTTCTTCGTTGAATTGACCACAACTATGTGAAGCTGCTACCTGTAAATTAGGAACGTACGAAAGCAAAAATATAATATATCCGTTTCCAGGTAAAGATCTGATATCCTGAATACATTAACTAACTAGCCCAAGTTCAAGTTTAGGAATAGTTTATGAGCAGCAGCTTTCTCTTTCTACTCCTGAATAGTAAAGTGTGTTGCCTAATTTTGATAAATATTTTTGAGCTTCCTGTCGTGCATATTCAATTTAATTTACGGTTATCAAGTTTTTCTAAAGAAATTAAAACATCGTTCGACGTGTTCATACACATCAAATGGCAATGGCTACTTCATGGTAAAAAAAGTGGAAAATGTTACTTAATATCGCTTTTATTGGCTTTTATTGTTCTGTATAAACCAATTAATAATTCCAGTTGCTACTTCATTTTTTAAGTTTTTCCACCATGGGGAAGTTTTTGCATTGTATTTATTTGTTATAGGCACGTTAGCGCTCCTTCATCTCCTCCGTTTGAAGTTAAAAAGTGATAAATAAAAAGTCAAATAATTGCAGAAATATACCTATTACGGCTTGTGATAAAGTTACTAAACAATCCCCTTAAGTTGTTAAGGCACGCAAATATTTCTTCATAATTTAGATTAATACACGTAGAGAAAACATGGATTGTTGAACCGTACGAAAAAGTGACAACTGAGTTATTATAAACCGTATATATTGTTATGGTATTGGTACAGGGGTTTAAAAATCAGATTAAAAAGATTAAAAAAATACAGTATAAAAAATTACAAAGATGAATTTAGATGTGAAATGGATATCAAAATTATTAAGATGTATTTAGAAAAGAAAGGAGATAGAATTTATAATTTAATTAAATGAAGCTAATTGGAAAACAGTAGAATTTTATTTATTTTATTTCAATTTAATATCTGAAATAAAAATGAAAGTTAATGACAAATACTTTTTCGAAATATGCTATTGAGCATAGTGTGTATTAGACATATGAAAAAGCTTCAATAATGTGCTGGACTGTAAAAAATAAGCTAAATTGCTAAGGAAAGTTTATTGTAGAATTACATTGCATCGACTGAATTGGATAACAAGGAATGGTTTACAAAGGAAGTGGTTTACATCGACATCATTAGCAGAGTGAGCGTATTAGTGGGGTTTGTCAGGTGAAATCTTGTGGCTTGCATCTGGTCAAGGTTCGTGGTGCCGGGTTGTAGCAGGCTTCATACTTGTGATTTGGCTGAGCATCAGAGTAAACACATCTACGTCTAAGGTCGATTTGGATGTATACTGAGGTGGAAGTATGAATGCTGTTTTAAAAATCTGGTGTGATACACGCACACAACTTCATTTTACAGTGATCTTATAATTATCCAAAAATTTGATTTTTAATTTCTAAGCATTTGTCAAATCAAAAATTACAAATTCTAAAGAAACCGTACGAAATAGAGCGTTAGTTCAAGAGACAAATTTTCTTTAAAATGCCAAGCTGAAATCAAAAACGTGGTAATATACGGGGTGTTCTATTTAAAATAGAAGTTAATATAAAAAATAGGAACGAAAACAAAAGAACCCCATTTTAGAGGTATTCAACTGGAAAATCACCTATCTCACATCAATACACATAAATAGTACACAAAACTTATATATGAAGTTTCAACGTCATATCTCTTTTCGTTTTTGAGATATTATGTTCACAGACAGACACACAGACAGACAGACCAATAAACAAAAATATGTTTTTTGGGTTCAGGGAACTCTGAAACGTGAAGATCTGTTGAAAACTCGATTTCGAATTTTTGGGGTGAATCCAATACTTCCTTTATCGTAAAAGGAAGTAAAAAGGTGAGCAGCTTTCGTGTGTTCCTGGGGCGAACTATTTTTCCTGGGTTCCTGTGTTGATTTGGATCTGGATTCTGGACGTCTTGGCAGTTGGTCAGTTGAAGCTTTTACCGTGGCTTTGAGTAGAGCAGTTCTTGTAACGTGGTGAGTCGCAGAGCTGGATGAATTGGGTTTGGTAGAGGAGAGTGTTAAGTCAAGTAACAGGTAACAGAATACAGGTATTTAAAATAAGAAGTAAAAGAAAATAAAGAGTGAAGTGAGTTAATTTTAATTAAGGGAGTACTTACCATTTTAGATTGTGGAATGACAAATGTAACGAGAAAGTACCTATTTGTAATTGATTTTTCAAAACTAGTTTGAATGGGCAGTGGACAGATGTATTGAGTTGTCATATAAAATAAGAACATCAAATTTCTGAATATAATCAATTTAGATTATAAAGAATGCGACCTGATTGTCAGTCAAGTGTTCTACTGACCCTAGCAATAAATAATTTTGATTATCCATAATAAAAATTGGACAAATAAATTAATTAAAATTAAATTTTAGAAAAGCATTGATTGAGAATAAATTAAAGTGCCTAAAGGTGTAAGTCAATTATAACATAACATAGGCGTCACAACGTGGTAGTCACCGTAACATAAGTGGAGCTAATCACCTTGACAATAATGACTGAAAATATTTACTGAATAAATTTGCAACCTCTACTCCATTAGAGTCAGTAGCATCAGAGTAATGAACACATAATGGTACTGTTTTAACATTGTCATCTTTGGAACGTACATATCCCCAAAAACAATTTAAATCATAAAGTATGCTATTCTCTACATTGTTTGTGAAATTTCGATTTGCAGAAGCTATGGAAGACCTGCACATTCTCCTTAAAAAACGAAAGTGATTGTAATTCTTGTGTGACTTAGTTTGTTTATATCTTTTATGAGCTGCTTTTTTTGCTGTACTACATTAATAACTTCTGGTGTAAACCATTTTGGAAAGTTGCTATTTACTACTTTTTTCTTTGGTAGGTACGTAAGTTTCTACAGCTGCTGCATACACAATATCATAAAACACATTAACACACATTTGCAAACATACTTACTCCTTCAAAAATTGCCTCCCAATCAAAGTTACACAAATTTAGGTATTTATTTGTTCGTAATTAGCTTGTTTATAATCAAAGTAAAACGTATCGGCTAATTCTAATTCAGCTATGTAAGCAATATTTAGGGTAAATAACACCGCAGGATGATAAACATCAGTAGCTTGTAAGGGGTCATGAACTATAGAACAATTTAATTTATCATTACAAAATATTAGATCTAATATTGTGTCATTAGAATTTTTATGTTATTAAATTGTCGCAATCCGCAGTAAGAGAAGCAATCATAAATCGTAGCAGCACATTCATTCGGTAACTGTATTGCTGAGAAACCATCCAAATCTTCCTCTGCAACCCACTCAATTTTACTAAGATTATAATCACCAGTCAAAATCACTGTTTTTTCAAGATTTAACGAGATAATTTTATCGATAGTCATTGCATGATCATGATATAGTTGAAGTAAAGAATTAGGTGGAATATATACCTCACATAGAACAATTTTTCTTTTATATGTGAAATGTCGAAAAAAAGCAACTTTTCTACGCCGCTTTACTACCATCCCAATCATCGAAGTTGAAGAACAACCGGCCATCACCCCATCACAATCCGCTGGTTTATGTCATTTCAAACCGATTTGTTACAGCGCTTTGTCTAACGTATATCATATATATATAATCACTATATAATGGAATAAAACAACTTTTTAATTTGTGTTGTGTTTTTACTTGCATACAATATACACAGTATTACTACATGGGTTACACACCTACGTACTAGTGGAAAAGCGTTCTATATAAATTGTCGGCCTATGTTCTGCGCACAAGACGTCTCGCAGTACTTCAGCCACAGTAAGTATCCTTCGCTGGAACCGCAACCTGTCCATAGCTTCTCGTTCCCACAGTCCTTTCCGAGTTTCTCGATACGCGTGTACCCACGTATGCAGGGTATACACCGTATTCTTCACGTCGTCAAACTGCACGCTCTTCTACATTTTCCTTCCTTTCTATAAAGGCTTTTACTTCACAAATATACCACTCCAGGCCAAGACTAACCATTAAATCTACAATGAGGTCTTCCTTTATGGCTCCGTCTAAAAATAGTCGACCAACAGCTGCACCATTTTTGTAATAATAATAATTTTATTTCATTCTGTCGCTACATAAATGCAGATGAGAACAAGTCCAGCACGCCAAATACAAGTACAATATACATACAACGTAAAGAGGCATTAAAAATATTTATTTAAGCTATAAAAACAGTTGTGATATAAATATGTTTTTAAACTAATTTAAAAATTTATTTCCACAAATTTCTTTAATATATTCTGGTAATGCATTATATATTTTCACACGTCACGGCTGGTGATTTCTCGAATAGCGAATAATTATACTGGAATATGTGTATGTTGGTGTGCAATCGAGTGTTATGTTCATGTATATCGGCATTTAATTTATGATTTTTTTTATTTCTTTCCCATATACAGCATTTATAAATGAATAGTGATACCACAGTTAATATCTTGTTATCCTTAATAGTAGATCTAAGAGACTGACGTGGCGGTACGTTAAAATAAGCCTTACTATTCGCTTTTGTAAAATAAAAGTGCTTTTTGCCTCAGTGGATCTGCCCCAAACTAAAGTATTGTACATAAGCACTGATTGCACCATCGCATGATACACACCTACCAAATCTTTCTGGGATATACAAAGTTTTAAATTACGTATGGCAGAATATGCCTTGTTTAACCTACAACAGATTATATTCACGTGAGCACACCAGTCAAGATGTTCATCAACCATCACACCCAAAAATACTCTATGTTTGCTTGGTGAAAGCGTTATGTCTCCACATTTAAAATCTAATTCTTGTAGTGGCCTTCTTGTATTGAAGTACACGCACGAAGTTTTGTGTAAATTCACAATGAGATCGTTGTTATTGCACCAATTTTTAAATTTTGTTAGGTATAATCAAAGAGCATATGCTCTTTGGTATAATACTTTCTACTTTAAAAAGGAGTTCAGCAGCAGTATCTGCCGACACCGCCAATGACGTGTCATCAGCATAAGTAATTACGCACTCGCCATTCAAATAATATTGGAGGTCGTTAGTGAACAAAATATAAATCAATGGCCCAAGGGTTGACGCCTGCGGCACGCCAAGCTCCATATCGAATTGGTTAGACAAGTGGTTGTATATTTTTGTAATCATTTTCCTATTTTTAATAAATGGCATAATTACATCATTGGCAATGTTTCGTATACCCAGACTAAATAACTTGGTTTTCAGGAATTCATGGTTGATCGAGTCGAATGCACAGCTCAAATAAAAAAATATACCGACACGTATTTGTCACCATCTAGCTTATCGCGAACAAATTGTACAAAATCAAAAGTCACCGTTTCGGTAGATCTTTTGCTTTGATATCCATGTTGACATTTGGTTAAGAAGTTAAATTTCTTAAGGTAATTCATAAGCCTAGAATGTAATAACTTTTCCATTATTTTTGATAGCGATGAAATAACGATATTGGTCTAAAATTTCCAATAATATGGGGATCACCTTTTTTTAGTAGAGGATGAACGATTGCTGTTTTTAGACCACACGGATCCACACCCTGACTAAAAGCTAAGTTTATTATATGCACTAAAGGTTCCCATATATAAGGCATAATTTTCTTTAACATTTTTGAACTGAGGCCATCTAGACCAGCCGATGTCTTATTACATATTTGTGTACATACATTGTTAACTTCATTTAGATCTGTTGAAAACAAAACCATCGAATTTGCTGACAGTAAAAGTGTTGTACATTCGTTCGATAACGAGTTAAAATTTTCAGAAAGTTTATTTTGAACTAACATTTAAAAATACTCACAAAAGCTGTTTGCAATCTTAGTAGAGAGGCCAAACTAAATTATCTCGTCAAATAACGATTTTCGTGGGACTGAGTAGCTTTATACCGACAAGTGGTACCTTCTTATTCGGTGGTGTTTCCTGAGTATGAAAAATCATGTTGTCGCTTTGTCAGCCTGTGGAGGGAAGAGCTATGACGTCACAAATATGGCCATTCTTGGTTCCAGGTTTTAGTACAGTAAAACTAAGGTTTAACCCAAACATCAAAAAAAAAAACTTCTACCCAGCAACAAACTGTTTAGTACCCTCCTCTCAATAGGTGGTAAAAAATTGCACAACATTGCGCGTCGGGTTTAGGAGGGAGGGGGTGGAAATATGGTAAAATGGTAGGTTTCAACAGTTTTACAGTTTTTCGCAAATATCTCGTTAACTGCAAGGTTTAGCGCAAACTTTATCTTAAACAAAATTAATCTATATTTAATTTGCAATAAAAATGGTCTTATGCATTTTTGACTTCCAGACAAGGGTTACAGAGATATGGAAGGGGTAATGATGTCATTATTTTCCAGTTAGCTTGGGATTCATCGTACTCACTTGAAAATGAGTATGTTTCGTTATAAAGAGTATGTTTCGTTATAAAAAGTACTTAGTGACGCATCAATAAGATAGGAACATTTGTATGTGTGTATGTATGTATGTTGGTACAGAGCTGGCAACTCTGCTACCATATAGGTGGAAACAACAAATGCTGAAGAATCGTCGAAAGACGCCCTATGCTTCTACAGGAGCAAAAAGGAATGATGATGATGATGTATGTATGTACAGCTATGTGTATGTATATGATAATATATCTACATTGCTCCCCTCCTTTGTCGCTTTTATCTTCATTTTGCCTATTTTTCCCTTTGAATAATTCATCATATCTTTTTTCTCGTTCCCATTTGTGTTTTTATAATTACACCTACTTAAATTACCTCTATCTTTTGTCATATCATCCTAAAAAGATAAAATCATGTGGATATCATTAAAACGGGGTTAACTACAAACTTTATCTAATAAGCTTTAATACAAAAAGAATGGAAATTGTTTTTCTTCACAATACATGCTTTTCAGTAAATTCAATGTTCTTCAATGAAAAGTGGTATGTACAACGTACAAGGTAGTTACATAATAATAAAAAACAGCAATCAGTAACCTAAAAACCTTCAAGCTCTTTTGCATGTTGAACAGTATATCTTCATCGATACCGTCGTCAATAATTAGTGCATCTCTGTTGGTGCACCCATGTCCGGAGCAATTCTTGCACATGTTTGAGCATTTTAAGCCACTCTGTCGACGCTTACAGTTCCTGACACACCCCTCATTGCAAGTGTAAACAATGAGGGAGAGCAATTTTTCAGGATCAGCTGCCTTTGTGGTTGCAACTGGACGCACATAACCACCAATTCTTTTCCAACCCCATTTTAGTGAATCTTTATTGACACTGAGCCATTGCTGCACTTGATGGTAAACTCTATAAGAGTGTTGTTTTGCAGCTACAGAAGTAGGGGAAAGTACAGTCAACCTGAAATTTGTGTGTACAGGCTCCTTTGCGATGGTCTACAATTAACATTGATGGCGCAGAGTATCCAAATTATCTGCATTTGTTGATGCAAATATCGAAAGGAAGAAATGGTTTCCAGCCAGCTACTACATCTGGGTCTGCATTTGGGTGGTTAAAAATCAACTGCTTTATGTAAAGCTCCTTATCACGTCGCACTTTTTCAAAAGGAGTTATTTTTCCCTTTCTATCAATTGAAGGATTCCCCGATATCACGCTGAATGTCTCCAATGCAGTAAACTTTTTCTTTTTAGTTATACCTTTCTTCGGTACAATCATCTTCAACTGTTTGTTGGCTGGAGCATGAACAACCAACAAAACCAATAAATCGGTGTCATTGCCAATTACGATACCCTCTGTTTGCTTCTTTGATTCGTCAATTGCAGTAAAAACGATCTTCGTGTCAGCATCACATTCTGCCTGAATCACTTTGCACCCAGCTTGCTGTAAGTGTACAGTGATGAGATTAATCAGTTTTATTTTGTTCTTAATATTAGTTAGAAATTTTGCTTCTCCTAGAGTGACATTAATTCCATCTTCCACTTTCACTTCAACATGTGTAGTAGTGGATGATCTGCGTAAATGTTGTTCGTCTTTTATGCTTGGTGCTTTACCATAACCATCTGGCCTCGCCACTTCCATGAACACTTTATATAATACACTTGGAGCGAATATTATGAGTTCATAGGCGTGATTTTTGCTTTTTTTGACAAACAGAAAAAGTTACATTTTTACCCCCTCCATATTTCCGTAATCCTGTACTGCAGTGCAAAAATTCATAGGACCATTTTTATTGTAAATTAAATGTACATTAATTTTGTATAAGATAAAGTCTGCGCTAAACCTTGCAGTTAACGAGATATTTGCGAAAAACTGTAAAACTGTTGAAACCTACCATTTTACCACCTTTCCAACCCCCTCGCGCCTAAATCCGACGCGCAAGGTCATGCAACTTTTTCCCACTTACTAAGAGGAGGGTACTAAACAGTTTGCCGCTGGCTAGAATTTTCTATATTGGATGTTTGGGTTAAACCTAGTTTCACTGTATTAAAACCTGATACCAAGAATCGCCATCTTCGTGACGTCATAGCTCCTCACTCCACAGGCTGGCAAAGCGACAACAGGAGTTTTTCTACTAAGGAAACACCGCTGATTACAATGGTATCAGTTGTCGGTATAAACCTACTCAGTCCCACGAAAATAATTATTAATTCACTTGGCCTCCCTACTATCTTTACAGAATCGTTCACAATGGAATTATTGATATTTAGTACAATTTGTTTATTTTCCTTACCTACATCTATTCAACTTTTTATTAACTATTATCCAGACAACTTTGGTTCTGTTATCAGATGTCTCAATGACAGATCCAAAAAAAGTTTTTATTGCTTTGTCAATGTTTTTCTTATATTTATTTTTGCTACTGTTTTTCTTTTTTATACAACTCTTCGTCACTGAACCCGCTACATTCTAACCCGTATACGACTTCGTATGACGCGTCGAAAGCTAAATCCCAGCGTACATAAATCAAACGAGTGGAGACACTCACTGTCGGTTCCTTTGATGTCAAAATACCGATTTAGATAACTTTGAACCGCTCCTGGGGGGGGGGGGGGTTCTTTCTGATAGTACTAACAGATGGTGCCACTACTTTATCACATATGATTGGTAGCTGAGCCAGTAACTGGCTCTGATTGGTAGAACTTTGTGCTGCCATCTGATAGTCAAGCTTAGATAAACCCCCGAGTCACTGTCCTAGGCACTCTACACAGGTTTCAACATTTGGCATGAGTGTCTCTACTTGTTTGATTTATGTACGCTGTAAATCCTCTAACGAACTCACTAATCGTTCAACAGCACTAGGTAGGTCTTGCTGTTGGTCGAGCGACCTCAGCATAACACATCCACATGACTAAACTCCCAGCAACCGACTAAGTTCTTCAACTTGTATTTCACATGTTACCATAGTACTCGTGAATGTCAGCACTTCCACTATACACGCAGTTTTTTCAGAGTACTCCTCCAGCTGATCCACTACAGACTTTACATAGACTAAACAGTCCCCAGAAAGAGTTGCTACTCCGTTCACTATTTCTTTATAGAAACTCCCAAAGTGTCATGCTTTTAATTGTGCGATTCGCACTTCCACGAGTTTCTGCAAGCGCCATAATTCTTCTACAGTTCCACTTGCTAAATACACCTCCGACAAGCCCACTTGCTCCAATTTTACTATTTTTCTTGTCTGGATCGCTTGAAATACAATCCTCTTTCTTCCTATTTCCAGAGCTGGCCACTGACCACCAAGGGAATAGAAGTACAGTGAAATCTCCCATAAGCGGACACGCACGGTGCCAAAGTTTTTGTCCGGTTATTAGAGGCATCCGCTTAAGGGAAAAATCCAATTTTTATGTTTAAAAAAGTCGTATTATGCAAAGGTATACCATACGCGCTAACAATACAGATAATACTAATAAAATAATTGAAACAAAGTTATGTAATAGTTGTTACAAATCTAAAATACTCATTTGATGTAAGGGTTTTTTCTGACTGCTTATTATACTTTCCGCATGTATTTCTAAATATTTTGACAGTTTGAATACTTTAAAGTCATTACTTTCCTTAGCAAAACATTTAAAATTATTCACTGTTAATGCTTCCGTGTAGGTCTTGAATACATTCTCACAAATTTCTAAGTCGCCATCGTTTTCAAATTCTGCCAACTGCATATCAATGGCAGCTGACTCACCTGAAATTTCGGTTACATCATCTTCCAGGATTATTTCTTTGTCAGTGTTTATACATTCGTCAGGGTCGATGTCTTCGATTTCTGGGATATTCCTATACAGTTCAACCATTACTGATAAGGGTAAATCGTCCTCTGGTTCGAATTGATTACAGTGGCGTAACTTGATACCCGCAGGCTCCGCGGTCGCGGGACGGCCCTGGGCCTAGTTTTCTTGTTCTGTCTTTCCATAAAAGCAAGCAGGAAAAATGTTTCCTATTTTTATTTTTATCATAATGGGCTGCCCACGCGAAAGGCAAAGTAGTTTTGAATTACAGGCCTCTAAAATTGGGCGACATGGACTGTTTTGAAATATCGTGCATAGGGTAATGAAAGTGTCGAATTTCCTGCGGTGATAGTGCTGATTTGAGTTGACTTAATACCGCCCGTATTGCAAAAGAGTTCGATAATTTAACAACATGACCATTAAATGTTGGATTTATGGATTGTTTGACGCCATTAGCTGGGCCTGCATTTTGAAGTGTCCGTACAAGAGAGATTCAGTCTAAAAATTGTCGAAAAAATGGTGTCCGTGTCCGTTTATTAGAGAAAATTTTATTAGTAAAGTTAATGCAAGCAAGTTGGTTCCCAACAAAATGTCCGTGTAAGAGAGGTGTCCGGTAAGGGAGATTTCAGTTGGAAATCATTTTTGGTACCCCGTATTATAATATTTGGGGTAAATTGTGAACTCCACTCAAATCCGACACTGACGTACTTAGAACTTGATTTATTTAATTTGTACGTCCTACTATTTAGAAGTGCCGGATAGAACTAGCGGCCACCGTTCCTTTCTTACTCTGAACTATCTCGACAGCTTTCAACAAGGTTTTCATTTCTGCACGACTATCGGGTGCTACTACCCTTGCAGACTCTTCGCTGCGCTTTTATTTTCACATTTGCAAGGGTACATGCGGTAGGAGGTGCCCTTGGCCGTAAACGTAAGTTTGGCCTTGGATTATTTTTTTTTGGAACGTGGGCTTGGTCTTAACCTTGAATTCAAAGCCAAGTGGTGGGGGGAGGTTCCAGAACTGTCCACTTCCCTCTACTAGTATTAATTCCGAAATTATCTAATTTTAATTAATACAGCTGTCACTTGTCATCTTAATTTGACAAATCTCAATCCACTTTTCAAGCAAGCCCTTTAATGGTGTATATTTTATGTCGTGGTTTTCACTGTTGCATCAAATACGGATCATGCTAGAAATGTAGTTTAGGAACTTGGAACGGCCAAAAACGGATTGTGTAGTTTATTCTGACAGAGTGGATGCAATATTAAGGGCCGGTTGCAGAAAGCAATATTAAGTCTCGTGTTAGCTAACATCGCGTCAAAGTGAACAAAATCGCATCAAATTTTGTTTACTAATGTATTACTTGCCATAAGCATTTGAGATTTGATTCGTTTTTGTTCACTTTGACGCGATGTTAGCTAACACGAGACTTAACATTGCTTTCTGCAACCGGCCCTGAGTGTTTCAAATGTTCCAAATGCTAACGCGACATATGTTTTTTGTCTACGGTTACCTCGATGAATATTATTTTGAATCACGTGTTATAATTCTAGTCCCATTGATATTACAGCAATAGTAGAGATGATAAAATATTTTTTCAATTATAGAATAGTTACTTTGTTCTAATGCCATATAGGCTATTGACAGCTGGGAGGCCAGAGCCCCTACAGAGCAGCAGCCACTAATTTTATGTAGTACGAGTTTCTTAATTTGTGACGAGTGCAAAGTAGGGTTTCCAGTCCCGGGATTCTACCACAAAAACCGAGTCCCGGGACCACAGCCAGCCCAGACGAAGTCCCGGGACCATGTCAACATGCGTGCGTATACTCGATATCAGAGAATAGGACGGGTATTCACCGGCGTATTACTCATACATCTTGCACATTCTGCATTATTTGTGTAGGCAGGAGAGGTACTGTTTTTGGTAGGTTAGAATTAAACATGTGTGTTGTTTCAGCCACATTTGCATATCTTCTTCTATTTCTGTATTTGCCTGTTTCTTTTGTTGGATTTAGATATATTTTACGCGTAGTTGTGTGCCTATTTAGTAACAGTAAGGTAACTAAATTTGTAGACTTTTAAAATTATGTTGGAAGAAGCTGAATAATTTATATTTTTGGGTTTTAAATGTGTTCGTTATTTGTCTGCTAAAGAGTTACAATTAGAATGAATTCCGATTTGCAACCTACCTTCATTCTACATTAAAAAATAACGATTTGAAGTCAATATAACAACAATTTTATATACTGAAGATATAAACAATTGGCGAAATGTAAAGTTTGTTCCTATAAAATTATCATAATCAGAGGCAGCTTGACGAAAGGATTACACAAGCACTTTGCAGTTCAAACAAAAGCAAAAGATGTAGAGCGACAGACATTTTTAGTACCAGAAGAAAGCAATGAAGTTATAGACGAGTCCCAACGCAGATTATCAGCACAGAAATACTTTATTTAACTTAAAACACTTGTTTTTCTTTGGAAATTGCATTCGGAAATTTCACCTGAACACTATTTTCCTTTCGGGACCATTTTCGGGACCTTCGGGACTAGTCCAGGGACTTGAAATTTTACTCGTAAGTCCCGAAAACACTTTTGGTCCCGGGACTTGGAAACCCTAGTGCAAAGGGCTCAACTCTATTTAAGTCAATTCTCAGTTGATCGTATTAGGCAGTGTTTTAACTCAATAACGTTTATTCTTTTTCTTCTCTAATTCTTAATGCCCTTTCGGGCGTCGGATGATGGTCTCTAGTCCTGTATCCAGCTTTTCCATCTTTTTCTGTCCCTCACTATTATTTTCATTTCATCCACTGTCACTCCCTTTTCTAGTCCTATTTCTTTGATTTGTTCCATCCATTTTCTTCTGGGTCTGCCTCTCTGTTTTTTGGTTGGTTTTCCCGCTTCCATTATTCTTTTTGCAATTCTGTTAGGTTCCATTCTTGTAATGTGCGCGTACCAGTTTAGTTGTTTCTTTTTAATTTTTTCCATTATTGGTACCTGTTTGGTTATTTCTCCTATGGCTTCATTTTTTATTCTGTCCCATTTAGTTTTTCCTGCCATTTTCCTGAGGTGTTTCATTTCTATAGCATTCATTTTAGATTCGTCTTTTCTCCTTATTGTCCAGCTTTCACAGGCGTATGTTATAGTTGGTATTGTTATCATATTATGTATTTTCTTTTTCACCTCTATGTCAATGTCTTGATGGCCTAGTATTGTTTTATTTATGGTATAGTAAATTCTTGTCGATTTATTTGCTCTATTTGCTAGTTCTGCATCCATTCTTTCGTCTTCCGTTAGCATACTTCCTAGAAATTCATAGGTCTATACTCTTTCCAGTTTCTTGATTTTACATGTTATGTCATTATTCTTTTGCCCTTTTTTATGGTTTTCGTTCACAATCATAGTTTTTGTTTTACTAATGTTCACGTTCATTTTCATGTTCTCTATTTCCTCTGTCCATATATTGACTAGCCTTTGCATTTTGTTCTTGGTGTTTGATAGTAATATAACGTCGTCTGCGTATAGGAGGCTGCTTAGTTTAATTGCTTCTAAGTTCTTGTAGCCAATTACTGTATCCAACTGTTTGTGTTTTTCTTTTATTTGTTTGGTTATCTTGTCCATTAAACTTATAAACAGTAAAGGGCTTAGGCTATCGCCTTGCTTAATTCCTTTCTCCATTTCAAACTCGTCTGATCTTTGTCCTGCCAATTGTACTTTTGCTTTGACTGTGTCGTATGTACTTCTTATTGCTTTTATCAGATTAATGTCTACTTTCAGTTCTCTCAGCGTCTTCCATATTTCTTTTCTATCCACTGTATCGAAAGCAGCTTTCAGATCAACAAATGTTAGATATAGTTCTTCCCCTTCTTCAATTTTTCTTTCTATTATGTTTCTGATTATATAGATATTATCATTTGTTTGTCTATTTGGTCTAAAAGCTGCCTGTTCTTCCCCTAATTTTGGTTCGATTTGATTTCTTAACCTCTTTTCTAATATTTTCGTGTATGTTTTGTAGCTAGTTTGGGCTAGGCAAATTGGCCTATAGTTTTCACAATGTGTGTGTATTCCTTTCTTGTAGATTGGAATTAACAGGTTGTTTTCCCAGTCTCTCGGGATTTTCTTCTCTTCCCATACTTGTCTGCATATTATCCAAAACCAGTCTATTCCTTTTTGACCCATCCATTTTAACATCTCTGGGGCTATGCCATCTTCCCCACAGGCTTTAGCTATTTTTATTTTTTGGATTGCATCCCCAACTTCTTCCCTCGTAATTGTTTGTTCCTGGTTTAATTGTTCTCGAGTTATAGGTACTATCTTCCGATTCTACTGTCGTATAATACATATTTTTGTAAAATTCTTTCCACGTTTCTAGAATTTCCTTTTTGTCTACTTGTATTTGCCCCTGGTTATTTTTTATTGCTTTTATAGTTTTCCTTTTATCCCCTCTTAATCTTTTTATCCTCGTCCAAAAATTCCTGGCATCTATTTTGTGTAATTCTGTTATCTCTTCTCCCCACTTTTTCCAGGATTCTTTTTTTGCTATCTTGATTGCTTCTTTCACTATGTTTCTCTTTCTTTTGTATTCATCTTTATCCCTCATTTCTTTTGTTTGGATATATCGTTTCCATGCTGTTTTCTTTTCCTTTACCTTACTTCTTATTTCGTTAATCCACCAGCTTGTCATTTTCATGTGATTGTTACGTTTACTTATTCCACATATCTTTTTTGCTACCTTCTTCAGTGTTTCCTTGAAAATTCTCCATTTTTCCTCTAGCGTCCACGTTGTTTGGAGATTCATCTTGCTTTGAAATTCTTTGTCTGTATCCTTCTGGTATTTTTCTTTATTTTCTGCACTTTTAAGCTTATGTATTGCCAAACTACTATAGTTTATAATAATAATAATAATAATAATAATAATAATAATGTCTTTTATTGACACAGCAAAAAAAAATACAAGAAAATTTACAAAATAAAGAAATGAAATAAAATAGAATGTGTGTCAATAGGGCGAAGTTCAGAAAATCACTTCCAAGGAAGTGAAGTTCTGCTCTTACACTTAACCCCTAGTTTAATACGTAAATTAGATTAAAAGAAATTTTTCTGCGTAGCTTGCGCTATAGTTTGTGTTAGGTACATTGTTGATTTCTGGCCATGTGTATATAATCATATAATGGAAAATTAAAACAAAATTTATATAATTAGATTATGGCAATTATAAATGGCAATTATAAAGCAAATTTTAAGGTTTTGTTTAGTAACATTTTACTTAGTTGTGTTTTAAATTTAATGCAAGTGAGAGTTTTTAGAAAATAAGGCAACGAGTTATAAAGATTAGCTATATTATACTTATGAAAAACATCGTTCATAAAAAGCAGTTCGATGAGCCGGTATATTTATGAAGTATTTGTTACGTAAATTTACATTATGTAGATCAGATCTAAAATTAACTTTTTTGAATAAATAAGAGGGTATTTTATCAGTAATGATTTTATGATATAAACACGCCGCATGAAGTTTCCTTCTATCAGCCATGTTTAACCATTTTGTTTCAATTAATTTATGAGATATATGTTCAAATTTTTTTATTCCAAATATCAATCTCAAACAAGAATTCTGCACCCTTTGAATGCGCCGGATATCTGTACTGTCCAAACATGGACCATATACACAGTCGCAATAATTGAAATGCGATAACACCATAGTTTCACATAGAGTTGTTTTTATTTGTTTACTTAAGCAATGTCTGTTTTGATAGATTATTTTTAAATTAAGATATGCTTTCTTCAGAGTATTGGAGATGTGTTCTTTAAATCTAAAATTTTGGTCGATACAGAGCCCTAGATTTTTTACATTTTCTTTAATTTCTAATTCTGTATTTCGAATTTTGATCAAGACTTTATCACGACAATTATCCCGAAGTTTTGTACTTCCAAAAAGAATAACAAAGCATTTATTAGTATTTATGTTTAACCCATGTTTCTCTGAATAGTCAACAAGACTGTTGAGATCAGCGTTAATCGCTGTTATTGCATTATTGACGTTATGCGGTTCAAAGTTGTATAGTAACTGTGTGTCATCGGCATACAGATGATAATTGCAACAGCTCAGCGAAGTTTTCATGTTAAATGTATATATAATATACAAAAGGGGGCCCAAAATCGACCCTTGCGGTACACCAAGAGTAACAGGCAAAGAATTCGATACAGAATTTTTGAGAATAACTTTCTGGGTCCGATTTGAGAGATAGCTTTGAACAAAGTTAATTGCTGGAATAGCAAAACCTATGTAATGCAAAATAGATATTAAAATATCATGACGTATAGTGTCAAAAGCCTTGGAATAATCAAGCAAAATAACTAGGGATAATTTATTATCATCAGTGGCGGTAAAAATATCATGTATTACATTTAATAAGGCAGTTGCACAGCTATGTCCGGGCCTAAACCCAGATTGAGTTTCTGGCAAAATAGAATATTGTTCCACATACTGACGTATTTGCAAGGCCATAATTTTTTCAAGAATTTTTGACATGCAAGGCAGTATACTTATCGGCCTAAGATCTTTGTAGGCAGTGGGTGATTTAGTTTTTGGCAGAGGAATAATATGAGAAATTTTCCAATCTTCGGGAAAAACAGATTGTTGAATGCTAGTATTAATTATGTCAGTTATAAATGGAATTATGTAAGGACAACAAAGTTTGAGCATTTTTATACTTAGCCCATCCGATCCTACAGCGTTCGTCTTTATAACTGAAATAATTTTTATAATTTCACTATCCGATGTGGGAGTGAAAGAGAATTTAGGCAATATTTCCTTAAATAAATTATTTCTGTAAAAATTTATAAGATTATTATTATCGACAATTGTTGGTGACTTAACTGAATCTATAAAGGCCTGATTTATTTTGTTCACATCGGAGAGATTTTCAGGAATACTAGTAGTTTTTGTTTTAAAATATATATTTGCTTTATTTAAGGCTTTCCATACAAATTTGGTTCCGTGTTCATCGATTTGGAAATTTATATATGCGCGTTTTTCTTGTTTAATAGCAAAATTGGTGTAATTTCTGAGAGACTTATAGTATTCCCAATGTCCAGGATTTTTAGTTCTTTTAAATTTTTGTAATGCTTTATTTCTAAGAGAAATCATTAATTTAATATTGTCAGTTATCCATGGAGCTATTGATTTGGAAATTCTAACAGTTTTAATCATTGAATGTTTATTAACGAGATTGGCAATGTTGGTATTCAAAAATTTAACTTTTTCATTTACATTATTTAAATCAAATATAGTATTTAGCGGTAAGGACTGGAGGTCAGTATAAAATGTATTGTAATCGAAATAACTGTAATCTCTATATGTATATAAAAACGGTTTAGTAGATTGTTCTAAAACTATAGAGTATTCACAATAGATAAACGCATGATCTGATAAACCATGTAAATGTTTTACACCCGAATTTGTTATAGTTGTGTCTATATTTACTAAAATGAAATCAATCAGTGTAATACTAGTCTTAGTTATACGTGTAGGTTCATTAATTATTTGCTGATATCCCAAGACTTCCAACATTAATAACAACTTGACAGTAGCAGAATTAGTAGTATTTAACATATCTATGTTAAAATCTCCCACACATATAATATCATTTGATATGGGTGTTACTAATGATATTGAATCTTCCAGACAATCAATAAATTCTATATATGAATATTCATGTCTTCGATAAACTGTCCCAAATACCACAACTGTATGGTTAAGAGATAATTTAATCCAGAGTTGTTCAGCAGATGCAGAACTGCTCGAGACAGATACAGTAGAAAAATTTAAGTTATTTTTTACATAAATACAAACCCCACCGCCCCATGTGGTGGTAACCATGTCCTTCCGAATAACGAAACCAGGAATATTTATTAGATCGTTTGAATCATTTGACGATAACCACGTTTCAGTAATTCCAATAACGTCACAGCCAGATAACAGCAACGTCTCCTTGATTTCTGTAAAATTATTTTTTAACGATTGTGCATTTAAATGTGCAACTTTAAGAAACTTAACCATTAATTATACACAAGAACCTTTTGAAATAAGTAAATATTTTACATAATAATCTAATTTGATTATGAACAGTGTTTAAAATAATTAGCAGATATAACTTACTCTGTAGAAAAAATAAAATTTTACTTATAGTCAAGCATTCACCATTATTCGAAAATAATCTTAAGTACAAATAAACCCAAAATAAAATCAAGAACACCTTGAATAAACAAACACTCGCACAAAAATTTATCGAGTTGATAACTACTCGTATTTTCCAAATAAAGTTTCTTGGTTGTTGTTTATTTTGGTGTGGTACTTTGTTACTACTAGTCTGTGTTGGGTTCCAATTTCTGCTTCTTTCTTTGTTTCAATTTTTTGTATTTTCTCTGCTAAGTCTTGTGTGTAAGTTATGTAGTCTATTATGCTTTTAGCGTTGCGTTCTTCTGCAATAAACGTATATTTGTCTTCTAATGGTTGATTCCATAGTGTATTTCCTATTAGTAGGTCGTTTCTTTTGCAAAAGTCTATCATTTTTATTCCGTTTCTATTTTGAGTACCTTCTCCATAGCTTCCCATACATCCCATTCCTCTGTTTTGGTCTTTTCCTACTCTACTGTTCCAGTCTCCCATTATTATCGTTTTTTGATTTTCTTCTTTCATTTCATCTTGTATTTGTTGTAAATCCACGTAAAAATCATTCATTTCTTCCTCTGATGTTCCTTCTACCGGTGCATAGATTTGAATAATATTAATTATTTCTTCTAGCTTTATGGTTATTGCTATTATTCGTGAGTTTATTGACTTAACGTCTGTTATTCTTGTTTATTTCCTCCGTGGTTATTATTCCTACTCCCTCCTTCGCTTTTTGTTTTGGGTCTACTCCGGAGTAATATAAGATGTATTTATTTGTTAAGTATGTACTTCCTTTGCCCTTTTTCTTAGTTTCGCTTATTCCTAAGATATGTATTTTATTTCTGTCCATTTCTTCTATTAATTCTATTTCTTTCCCAGTTAATGTTCCTATATTCCAAATTCCTATGCCTATCATATCGTTTTCAAATTCTTTTCCCTTATTATCTTCTATATTGTTTTTATTCGTGTCCATTTTCATGTCCCTTTTCGTTGCCTGTGTCGTTTTCTTTGCTTGTGTACGGATTACTTTCTTTTGGAGTTTTTTGGAATTGTGCCGGTATCTCGATTTGTTCTAGTTATTTTATGTAACTGTTCTTGTAAATCTTCTTCAGGGGATCTCTGGCTAATGGTTCTTCCTCCCATCTTTTCTTTTGGTGTTTCTACATTCCCCGGCTTTATTTCAGCTTCTTTTCTTATTTCATTTAGTTGTTCCAGGTAGTGGTCCTCTCCATTTATTATGAGTTTATTGTATCTCAGAGTTGCGTGATGTCCCTGTGATCTTATATTATTTCTGTTTTATCAATTCTTTTCTAATTTCTTGCGTCTCCTTTGAGTATTCTTCCTCCATGTATATATTTCTTCCTTTTAAGTTTCTGGTTCCTTTCAGAATCTCCATTTTCTTTTCCCATTTCGCAAGTTCCACTAGTATAGGTCTAGTTTTTCCATTTTGGTGTCTGCCAAGTCTTCTCGTTCCTACTACGTCTTTTTCCATTACTATTTCTATTCCCATGTCTCTAAGAACTACTCTTATTTTCTCATTTAGTTGTAAACTACTCTCCTCTTCTTGGTCTACGATGCCGTGTATTATGATGTTCATTTTTTTAATTTCTCTAGACATTTCTTCCAGTTTCTTCTCATGCTGTGCGTTTTTCAATTTTAGGTAGTGGTTTTCATTCTTGAGTTGCTCATTTTCTTGTTTAATTGTATTCAGTTCCTTTTGGAGCAGATCCAATTTATTTTCCATGCGCAGATCCCTTTCCTCCATTCTGTCTAGCTTCCTATTTATTTCTTCTAGCATTTCCTGCATTTTGCTGTTCGTTGTTTCCTTCTTATAAAATGTATTTTCCTTAATCCGTCTCTGTTCGTTGTTTACAAATAAACGCGCTGTTCTTCGTTCGGCTATCACTGCTTGCACGGAGCCAGACTACGCGATAGCCGATTAGTTGCCGCGATATCTGCTGACCCCGAATCGACTTCTCGGAAGGTCACGCCAGTCTTAATGTCTGTTTTTATTCTTAATTAATTGATTATGATAGATCCTACCTTAATTTATGTTTCGTTTACTGCTATTAGCACTTATTATAACAATTCACTTCACCAATGTTTTGATTTGCTCTCCTATACCCGCCAAAATGTCAAAAAGTGACGCGTTACCACTTCACTGTTTACACTTTCCGTACCAGGACCGGACCCGATAACGTTTATTAAAGAATACATTTCATTACTTACCTTTTCGGCTTTTTTTCTTTAGTTTTTTTGCGCACAAATGGTACGGTGCACTCGTAACGACCCTAAATTTGGATTTAGCTATGAAGCTTTTAAAACACTAATGCACTCACTAATTTACTTAGCATAAAAAATTAAGAGCTCCATCTAAAATGAAACTATGGCTAGATAGTAATTTATAAACTACGAATGAAAGCAAATGTTATTGCATGAATTTTTCAATAAACAAATATACGTCACCCAATTTCAAAAAATATTTATACATAGGTATCTCACAATGAAAAAGTCAAAATAAATAACAACTGCACTTGCAAAAATTTTATTAAAAATATAATAGTAATTTAAAATGGCACAAATACGTTATTCAAATATGCTTAAAAATGTGGAATTATTTTCCAATTCTTACAAATAAGAACGATCCTTTAATTAAGCTGAAAAATAATCTGTATAACACACTTGTCAAATCTATAATAAAATATGGTATAATTTTTTGGGGTGTTGCCTACAAGAATGTCATTAAGCTCAGAAGTAATTCAAAAAACAATAATTAAAATTCTTTAAAAAAATGGATACTATGGCACAGCACAATTGTTTAAAGAAACAGGACTGTCCACTATCCAGCAAATGTTTCAGTTATCTAGCATCCTATGCTTACACAAAGAACTGGATTTAACAAAACGAGATAATCATATGAAACCCTTGCAAAAACCATAAACACCATGTCAGTCCTTTGCAAACTAAAACTAAAACCCAAAACACATTCTATTATCCGGCATCAAAACTATACAATCAAATTCAAAATGTAAACCCTAAAAATCTTGTAAAGCAATGGATAGAGTAATACAATAAACTAAAAATTAACTTAAAAAATGCACCAATTGACTGTAAAAACATAATTATATACAAAGACCGTCTTGTTTATTTGCAGACGTCTTAACAAAAATAGATATCTACACACAAGTCATTTGACTTTCTGCAAAGTGGCCTTTTTGGACTAAGTCATTGTTAACTAAATTTTTACTTAGGATACTTACATGTCGAGTATTTATTTGTAAGTAGAATAATATAATCTTGTTTAATGATATACAGTCGTGTCCCAGGATTGATGTTACAAGAGGTGAGATGGAGTAAACATTTTTGATTTTTATTTAAAGATTGTGGGATTAGGTTATGCTTGGTCTGAAAAGAATTTTAAGAATATTTTCAGTTTTTGAAAAACAAGTCGGCCTTAACAGTGCAGAGAAAAGTATTTTCTTTTCAGGTAAGCTACCCTTTTTGTTTAAAATATGGAAAAATCTAATAATTGTCATTTAATTTAATATAAGGCTTTTCGCCTGTGTGTCCTAACATGTCTGACTAAATCACTTTTCTGTGTTGCTTTGTAATCACAAACAGAACAGGTATAAGGCTTCTCGCCTGTATGGGTTCTCACATGTCTAACTATCACAAACAGAACAGGTATAAGGCTTCTCACCTGTATGACACCTCACATGTGTAACTAAATGACTTTTCACTACTGCTTTGAAATCACAAACAGAGCAGGTATAAGGCTTCTCGCCTATATGAGTCCTCACATGGCTAACTAATTGACTTTTCTGTGTTGCTTTGTAATCACAAACAGAACAGGTATAAGGCTTCTCGCCTATATGAGTCCTCACATGGCTAACTAATTGACTTTTCTGTGTTGCTTTGTAATCACAAACAGAACAGGTATAAGGCTTCTCGCCTATATGAGTCCTCACATGGCTAACTAATTGACTTTTCTGTGTTGCTTTGTAATCACAAACAGAACAGGTATAAGGCTTCTCGCCTGTATGAGTCTTCACATGTATAACTAAATCACTTTTCTCTGTTGCTTTGAAATCACAAACAGAACAGGTATAAGGCTTCTCGCCTGTATGAGTCCTCACATGGCTAACTAAAGCACTTTTCTGTGTTGCTTTGTAATCACAAACAGAACAGGTATAAGGCTTCTCGGCTGTATGAGTCCTCACATGGCTAACTAAAGCACTTTTCTGTGTTGCTTTATAATCACAAACAGAACAGGTATAAGTCTTCTCGCCTGTATGAGTCCTCACATGGCTAACTAATTGACTTTTCTGTGTTGCTTTGTAATCACAAACAGAACAGGTATAAGGCTTCTCGCCTGTATGAGTCCTCACATGTATAACTAAATTACTTTTTTCTGTTGCTTTGAAATCACAAACAGAACAGGCATAAGGCTTCTAGCCTGTATGGGTCCTCACATGGCTAACTAAAGCACTTTTCCGTGTTGCTTTGTAATCACAAACAGAACAGTTATAAGGCTTCTCGCCTGTATGAGTCCTCACATGTCTAACTAAATCACTTTTCTGTGTTGCTTTATAATCACAAACAAAACAGGTATAAGGCTTCTCGCCTGTATGAGTCCTCACATGGCTAACTAAAGCACTTTTCTGTTTTGCTTTGTAATCACAAACAGAACAGGTATAAGGCTTCTCGCCTGTATGGGTTCTCACATGTCTAACTAACTGACTTTTCTGTGTTGCTTTGTAATCACAAACAGAACAGGTATAAGGCTTCTCGCCTGTATGACACCTCACATGTCTAACTAAATTACTTTTCACTACTGCTTTGAAATCACAAACAGAGCAGGTATAAGGTTTCTCGCCTGTATGAGTTCTCACATGGCTAACTAATTGACTTTTCTGTGTTGCTTTGTAATCACAAACAGAACAGGTATAAGTCTTCTCGCCTGTATGAGTCCTCACATGGCTAACTAATTGACTTTTCTGTGTTGCTTTGTAATCACAATCAGAACAGGTATAAGGCTTCTCACCTGTATGAGTCCTCACATGTATAACTAAATCACTTTTTTCTTTTGCTTTGAAATCACAAACAGAACAGGTATAAGGCTTCTCGCCTGTATGACACCTCACATGTGTAACTAAATGACTTTTCACTACTGCTTTGAAATCACAAACAGAGCAGGTATAAGGCTTCTCGCCTATATGAGTCCTCACATGGCTAACTAATTGACTTTTCTGTGTTGCTTTGTAATCACAAACAGAACAGGTATAAGGCTTCTCGCCTGTATGAGTCCTCACATGTATAACTAAATCACTTTTCTCTGTTGCTTTGAAATCACAAACAGAACAGGTATAAGGCTTCTCGCCTGTATGAGTCCTCACATGGCTAACTAAAGCACTTTTCTGTGTTGCTTTATAATCACAAACAGAACAGGTATAAGGCTTCTCGGCTGTATGAGTCCTCACATGTCTAACTAAATCACTTTTCCATGTTGCTTTGTAATCACAAACAGAACAGGTATAAAGCTTCTCGCCTGTATGAGTCCTCACATGTATAGCTAAATTAGTATTTTGGGTGCCTTCTTTGATATATAACTTTTCAAATTTGTCATTGCTATCCACGTTCTGTGAAGTAGATGAAGTAGAACTACAAGGTTTACTATCCGTAATTTCTTGTTTGATGTCCATTATAGTTGTTTAAACGTCAGAGTTCTTGTGATAGATGAGCCAATGGAATTTAAATGGCTTCAGATCTACAACAAAAGGAGTTTGCCATTAACCTACGATAAAATTAGCAATGTGGCATTGTGAGTAATGGTCACACTTTTATTTTATTGTAAATTTTAAAAGCTGTACCTATATTTGATATTGTACCTATCTTTATATATAAACGAAATTTTGGTTACAAACAAATCTCACATAATAAACAAATCAAAGTTAGCCCGGTTGGTTGAGATACATTTTATAATTGAACTTCTATTTAGTTCTAAGAAGGCAATAAAAATATAACTAAAATTATAATTGATGCTAGTCCATTATGGCAGATAAATGTGTTGTGGTAGTTAACGTCAGGGCCGTTCCTACCGGTGGGGTGTTGCGTGTCCATCACGCAGACGGCCGATTGCAAGGGGCGGCCGCTCGAAACCGATTTTATACAAATTTAAATTAAAAAAAATAAGTAATTTGAGAATAAAACATCTCTGAAAAATGCAAACCATGAACAAAAAACACACACCACTTTATTGTTAGTCGAAATCCCAATTTTTGTTTTTTTTTGCGTTTATTACAGATATTTTAACACAAAATCAATAATAAATTTGAAACTATTACCAATAATTTGTGTTTTCATTTTTTCCTTTCAAATAATTAGCACCCTCTATCAACCAATGTCCAAAATACGACAAAAAACTAAGATAGGAATCTGTAAAATCATATCAAATCTTTCTTGTAAAGTCCCGAATTGGTTCGTACTAATTCAAGTAAATCCCCGGGTGACGTATTTTACCGAGGGTATAAATATCACCCGACGAAAAAATGCGTTCATTTGTGAATGGTGGAAGCAATATGTAGGTGTAAAATACTGAGACCCATTGTTATTTTTGTGCCCTTATATGGAAATAAAATATTGTGGTACTGATTAAAGATCTATATTACTCAGTTACTTCTATCATACTTCATCATAATAAAACGTGTGTTGTAGAGCCTGGTTATTAAAGGTAAGCTATTGATATACGTTTTTTTAATTTATATGATTTTCACGTAATAGCTGCTTTGATAGTCTATTAAGACTGTAATCTAGAAGTAAATTAAAACAAAACTTTTTAAAATTTATTCAGATGTCAAGCTCAGAACGACGACGAACTAAAAGACTCTCTGGAGCCGCTTACAGAAAAAGACAACTGTCTAAAGAAACTGAAAAAGAGAAGTTGCGGGGCTCTATAGAACAATTTTTGAAAACTCCTGGAGCAGAGGAAGAAAGTGGAAGCACGGCTGGAGATCCTTTTGTTTCAACGCCTGACAGTCAGCAAGTCGTCCCCATAGAGCCACAGATTCCATCGACTTCGGCAGAGTTTTGTACTCCAGAAGAACCAGAGGACATTGAAAGTGGGAATTTAGAAGATCCAGCTTCATGGCCTAAATCACTTGATAATTCAACAATTGAAGTAGGTATTAGTAAAAATGGGACCTACACAAGTAAAAAATTTTTCATTTCCTTTAACAGAACAAGGGCGCTTTTCGGTTCATTATTATACACGAACATTAGCAAATGGTGAAAAAATACCTCGTATGTGGCTAATTTATTCCATTAAGTTAAATTGCGTTTTTTGCTTTTGTTGCAAAATTTTTGGGACCAAAAATATTCAGTTAACAGATGCTGGTTTTTCTGATTGGAAACATCTTTCTAATATAATTTATCCAGACACGAACGATCAACTGATCATATTCAAAATTATAAATTATGGACTGAATTAGAAAAAAGATTGAGTACTTACACAACAATCGATCACCAAGAACAACGTATTTTTAATTTGAAACAACAATATTGGTGTAATGTTTTAGAACGTATTGTTGCAATTATATTATTATTGGCAGGACAGTGTTTAGCATTTCGTGGGTCTTCTAATAAATTATTCGAATCAAACAATGGAAACTTTTTGAAGACGGTTGAAACATTTGCAAAATTTGATGCAGTTCTTTCGGAACATCTAAAAAATATTCAAATCAGTAAAATTTCACATAAACGTATGCCTCATTATTTAGGAAATAGATTACAAAATGAATTGATCTCACATACAGCAAATAAAATCAGAGAACAAATTAGGGAGTTATTGTCAAAAGCAAAATACAGGGCTCAAGTGGTATCTGCATTGAAATTTATGTAAATAATTACCAAAAATTTCAGAATTATGTACCAAATATGTACCACTTATCAATAATGTCTCCAAACTCCAGTATAAAATAAAAATCAACGTATTAAAAAATTTTTATTATACATAGAAATATCCTATATAAAAGGTGATAAATACAGTAACATAAACTTTAATTTTGGCAATGCCTGTAGATTAACAAAACAACAAATATTCTTCATAAAATATTTAACCTACCTATAAATAAATATACTTTTTCTACTTCAACTTCGTTAAACTAACATATAAAATTTTGTTGTTGAAAAAACATCTTATATAAGATGATAGATAAAAATACAAAGTAAATTTTAATGTTGGCAATACCTATATATTAACAAAACAATATTTTTTATAAAATATTTAACCGATCTATAAGCAACTACAACAATATCATAAAATAGGAACATGGAATAAATAAAACTATCAGTTTATAAAATATTAACATAAAAACTACAAAATATAATACTTTGTCGAAATCCTCAATTCGAAGTCTTACGTACTTTTTGCTACTTTAGCAATAAAATTGTCTAACAAGGTTGCTTTTCGTTTATCTAATTTTTTTTTACTTTTCTCAACTCTCTCTAATTTTTCCTTTTCTTCCATTCTAATTTTATTTGCTCTTTCTAACATAGAATGTGCTATATTTACTTGTATCAAATCTTTCTTTGAAACTGCAATTTTTAATTTTTTATTAGCTTCATCGAAAATTTGATGATATGTCTTAGACTGAAGTATTCTGTCTTGTTCATCTTTGGCAATTTGTTTTTCGATTTCGGCTATCTCCCTTTTTTCTTTTTTATCTTTTTCTACACTTTCCTTATTCTTTCTAATTTCATTATCCTCGTTAATTTGTCTAAGCCTATTTGCTTCCTTTTCCTTTGCCTTCTGTTCACAGACAGTTTTATATTTATGGTGTGCAGATTGAGCTAAAGTTATCAATTTTGTATCGATAGGCACCATTTCAGGTTTGTCATTGTAAAATTTAAGACCATCATTTACAAAAATTAATGCATTTAGCATTTTTTCTGACATTGATGCTCTGTCTTTAGTTAAAACTCGACCTGAGCGAGAAAAACCTCTCTCCACATCGGCATTACCATGCGAAAGAGACAAGGCCGCTTTGACAACTATAGTAAGGTTTGGGTATTTAGCTTCGTTTGTATCTCTATTGATACTAAATATTTTCTTCCAAAAATGATCTATCCTAACATCGATATCAATTTTAGATATATTTGTATCAATACTTAATAATTTCCACTCATCGGCTATAAGATCAATTGCACAATTTACTGGTAGAGCTTTTGCAATTTTAATAATATCAGAAAGGCTATTCCTATGTGGGATTAATTTCGGCTGAAGACATCTAAAATTCTTTAACAGAGATTTGCTATTTATTGGAGGTTTTTGCAGAATGTGTTCACAGCAAGCTAAATAGTGTTTCTGTGCTTTATGTAAAAAAATAAGTTGCTCTTTTTCAGAGTGGTTTTTTAGTTCATTTTTGACATCAACCCCAACATTTATTTCTTTTAAATCTAATAAGTTGTTCGACTGTGAAAATAGTGTATATAAATCTGTATTTGTGTCATTTTTTTGCAAGATCTCGTTCGCACCTGCTTTACTAAACCTAAGTATAAGAGTAGATAGCAGCAATATCATTTCACTGTATAATACATGAATTAGGGGTTCGTTTTTTTGGAATGTTCCGGTAAATTTTGTAAATAAACCTGCACTCGATATCACAAACATTAATTCAGCTTTTATATATGGCATTTTCAATATATTATAAATTGATTTATACGTAGATGTCTTTTCTATAGCTGCACACTTTTTAGGAATAAAATTTAAGAAATATTTTATTACACCCGGCCATTGCTCTACTAGTCTAACGGCTGCAACGGCCAGTGTCAGCCAACGAGTGTTTATATGTTTTATAAAACGGTGATTTGGTAAACCTAGTTCCGCCTGAATTGTTTGATAATCGTCCCATCGTGACGGTTTGTCTTTAAAAAAATATTTTACTGCAATTAGTAAATCGGCTATATTACTTCCTAAAAAGTCCAAACCTTTTAAAAAGGCGTTATGAATGACATGAATGTTACAAACACCAATATCAACTAAACCAATTTGTCTAAGTAATAGAACGTCTTCATTGACTAACCTTGCCACTTTTTTATTAACATTAGGCCCATCAGACCCTAACATTAGAAGTTTCTGTTGGGGCAGATTCAAAGAACTTAAAGCAGCATTAATTTCACGAAACAAATCTTCGGCTGTTGCATGTCGCATGTAGGATATGTTGAGATGTTTGGACACGATACAATCTTCATGTTTTGACCAGTAACGAACCTGTGTCTGAAATTCCTTTTCTCCAGCTTCATTGGTAGTTTCATCATAGCAAAGGGTGAAATAAACTCCTAAAATGAAATAAATAACTTTTATTGGGGCAAGATACTTATTTTTGCAAGATTATTAAATTTATTTCCATCATGCTACAATGGAAATCAAATCAAATCCTATAGGTTTTCTATAGTTAAACAATGTTAAGAAATTTAAACTAAACAGTGTAGTTAAAATACTAGTCGACTTTACAAAATTGAAGTCTACACTAAAATTATTATAAATTGAAATTTACCAATAAATAAATGTTTACTTACCCTGAATATCATATAACAGTTTTTCTTGAAAAAATGGGCCTAGAGCCTCGGTTACCAAATACCGCATTTTGGTGGAAGACAATGTAAATTCAGCACACGAAGCAGATCCTGTAGGAAACATTGCTCTAAATGTTTCACCAATTCCATCGCATGAATTAAACGAATAGTTGTAAATTACTGCTCTCATAGTCCAAATCAGTTCAGCCCTTATTGCACCTTGTCGGGGAGAATATAATTGAATTGATACTGGAGTTTTTCCATTTCCAAATTCAGTCATAATGTCATTTTTATTCTTATTTATATTTTGGCTAGATCTAATCTCTAAATGTAGTTGGTTGTGAAAGAATTTTGTATGAAACAGTTTTTTATGCTTTTTACCCCGTGAATGTTGAAGAATTGATTGAAATCCTCGGTTTACCGATATCTTTAAGTCACACGCTTTGCATAAAATATTTTCTTCGTCTAATTTTGCAGCCCATACTGATATAATGCCACCTGAAGCGTCCTTCTCCGTTAGCCATCTGCTATTAAAATGACACTTTCCCATCGTTTGAATAAAATACACAACACTTAAAATAACTCACTACAACATTTGCCGATTCATTGATTATTTTTGCGCTGCCGTTCACGATACGACGTTTTTAGGTTAAAACCATTTTCGCTATTCAGCGCTTGTTTATACCACAGGATTGCCAATAATAACGAACCAAATGAAAACCAACTGTTATAACCAGAGTATGTATCACTATTTTGAGAAGGTGGACATATCATTAACAATGTATACTTTTATAACCTGGCCAACAAAAGCATAAGATCTTTTTGCCGCATTATATAAATTGTGTCATGTTCTAGTTTTATCTGCTCCGTAGAATATCTAAAATAGTCGAACGCGGGAAATATGAACTTTATGTACTGTTTTTGAAATTTATGTAGTTTTATGTACCAAGCTCAAAAATATGTACCGACTTCGAGCCCTGAAAATATTATTCAATTATTCTAGATTCAACCCCAGACTCAAGTCATACCGAACAAATTTCATTCGTTGTTCGATTTGTTATAATAGATGATAATAAACAAATTAAAATTTGTGAACATTCTCTCGGATTTTTTCCTATTATTGATGTGACTGGTGAGGGTTTATACGATTTTGTAATAAAACTTTTGAAAGATTTTAATATGGATATCTACAATATGCATGGACAGGGTTATGATAATGGTGCAAATATGCGCGGAAAACATGTAGGATCGCAACGCCGAATTTTAAATATCAATCCTCGAGCAATGTTTGTACCTTGTGCTGCTCATACTCTAAATCTAGTGGTTAATGATTCTGCCAATGTTACCTTGCAAACATCGGAGTTCTTTAATCTTATACAAGAATTATATACATATTTTTCTTCTTCGCCATATAGATGGAATGTACTTAAAACTAATGTACCAAATTTCACATTAAAAGCTGTTAGCTCAACTAGGTGGGAAAGTAGAATTAAAGCTATTACACCTCTGCGATATCAATTAGGGAAAATTTATGATAGTCTAGAAGAACTTGTAAATGACAAATCAAGCGACATTAACACCAAACAACAAGCCCAAGCATTGGCCTTAAAAATTAATAGTTTTAAATTCGTTTGTTCTGTAATTATTTGGCATGATGTTCTGTCTAAAATTAATTCCGTCAGTAAGATGCTTCAAGGTGTGAATACAAATCTAAAAGATTGTTCAAATGCGTTAAAAAATTTAGTAGATTATTTGGAACAGAAAAGAAATGACCACAGTTTTGAAGCGTTTATAGAAGAGGCGAAAATACTTGCTACAGAAGAACTTGATATAGCAACAGAATTTCCCCCAACTAATATAATTGGTCCACATCGAAAAAAAAAGACAATTTGATTATGAAACCCCTGATGAGCCTATACTTGACCCAAAGTTGAATTGTAAGATTAATTTTTATTTTACTATTTTGGATACCGCCAAAGTATCTATACAGGAACGTTTGAACAATTACAACGTTCCAGTGACAATTTCAAAGTGATTTATGAATTTCCTATTATGGACGATAATTCAATGAAAAAACACTGTACAGATTTATCCTTAAAATTAGAAGACACTGTCAGAAAAGAGGCTGATGTAAACGCCGTAGAATTAAGTGATAAATTAAAAAATTTAAAATTACATTTCCAATCTGTTGAAACACCATCTAAAATTCCCAACTACATTATTACAAACAATTTACTTGCAACTTTCCCAAATACAGCAATTGCCTTAAGACTTCTACTGACTTGACCTGCCTCAGTTGCGTCAGCAGAAAGGTTTTTTTCAAAATTAAAAATAATTAAAAACTTTTTACGCTTGCCCATGAAGCAAGAAAGATTGTCAGATCTTTCTATTATATCTATAGAGAGAGACTTGGCAGAAGCAATTGATGTCAAGAACCTTGTGACCACTTTTGCGTCTGTCAAAGCTAGAAAAGCTAAATTCTAAGATATTAAACTTTGTATTTCTTTTGTTTTTTTTTGTATTTGTACAATTTTATTTTATAGGAGTATTTCTTTTTATTTTATTTTATAAAATTGTTATTAATAATTTTTTTTAACGTAAATATATTTTTTAATGGCATGGAAGGGGGGGGGGGCTATTTTATTTTTCACGCAGGCGGCCAAGAAGTTAGGAACGGCCCTGGTTGACGTTATAGTCTATTGTGAATGTTTTTATGGTCTAAGTCAGGGGTCTCCAAACTTTTTAGTCTAAGAGCCACACTGACTCCTCCACTAAATCCCAAGGACCAAGACCTAGCTAGCTCGTCATATCAACTTACGCTAGTTTCGAATTACGCCCAAATTTTCGTATGGAACTAGCCAGCGAGTGAGATATCTATGGTGCAGGGCGCGGGGTGAACTCTGCTCCGTTCGCAATTTCGGTTGGTACTTACGGGCAAATGTCAAGGACATTTCCTTGTGTCAATTATGTTTGGTTAGTCGACGTATACAACGTCATCTTATATCGAGTAGCACAGCTAGAGCATGTTCTGGAAAAGTTCTGCTGCGTGATTGTTTGTCTTGAAGATTCGAGTACTTTCGAGAGTTTTCGAATATGTTCTACGCGTGGTACAAATACGGGAGACAACCGAGAGTTGGACAGTTCAAAGTTTGAATTCGGAACGACAAGTGTAATCTGAACAGCGAAATATGGTGCGACTAGTGTGTTTTGTGAGTATAGTTTCTTAGTGAAAATACAGTGTGTTTAATTGTGGGTGTTTAATTTAATTAAAAGTGTCTTCAAGATAAATCTAGTGCATTTTGTTTACTCAGAACCCCTGCTCTTAATAGTATTAATTGGCATTATTTTTATATGAAGTTACGCCCCTTTTGTGTGAATTTGTATAAAAATGGAAAAGAAACGAACGATAGATAGTGAGTGCAGAACATTTCAAAAGCAATGGAGATATCAATATTTCATGGCTGAGTCATGTAATAAGGCAATGTGTATAAATTGCAATGAAACAATATCAGTCCGCAAAGAATACAATTTAAAACATCACTATGAGACTAAACATTCTCAGAATCACTTAAAATTTACAGGAAGCCTACGGTTAAGTTAAATGTTTACTGTTCATATTCCATGCCTCACTGAGATTAGGGTATTACCAAATGTGCTGGAATACAGCACAAATAATAATGCTCCCCAAGCCTGGTAAGAACGTAGGAGAAGCGACATCCTATCGCCCGATAAGCCTGCTCCCAATTATCTAAAAAATCTTTGGAAAAATAATATTAAAAAAGCTAAAACTGGTGATAGAAGAAAACCAGCTAATACCAGACCATCAATTTGGATTCTGAAATCATCACGGTACAGTTGAGCAAATTCATAGAGTGGTCAAACAAATTAACAATGCTCTCGAACGAAAATGGTACTGCTGCGCTGTCTTTCTCGATATCAACCAAGCCTTTGCCAAGGTCTGGCATGAAGGGCTACATTACAAAATTAAGAAGTACCTCCCACACCCTCTTTATGAACTAATCAAGTCCTACCTTACCGAAAGACACTTCTTAGTAAAACAACCAGATATATTAGCAAATCTACACCCTATAGCCTCTAGGTTTGCTCAAGGTAGCATTCTAGGACCGGTTCTATATTTACTATATACAGCAGACCTACCAGAATCCACACTAATTACAACTGCTACATTTGCAAACGATACCGTCCTACTATGTTCTCACCTCAGACCTGAAATTGCCACTAAAAACTTACAGCATATACTATAGACAAAATACAAACATTGCTAAAAAATTGGAAAATGAAAGCAAACGAAGATAAATCAGTACAAGTAAATATATTAAGTCATTTGTATATCTCACATACTTAGAACTTATTGTCCACTTTGGACAGATTGTTCAAATGCAGATTAATTAAAAAAAAAAGTATCGTGTACAACAAACTGTTATAAAATAGGCAAATGTAGAAGGAACATCTACAATGGTATATGGAAAGAAATTGGCATTACAGAACTAATAAAAATTGGGAGTTCTAATACAGCATGTTTATAAATCTTTCTTATCGCTTTACCTTTGAAAAATGCTTGTTCTCTTCAAAGTGGACTAGCAATAAACGTCAGAATACGTTAAGTAATTATAGGTAAATCAATTTTTGAAAAATGGAATTTGAGCAGAATAAATTCATTATAGAAGCCTTGCCTGAAACAATTTCGTATTAGATTTCCGGATTACCATTATGATGACCATTGTCTACGTCAAAAATTAGACGAACTGTTGAACGCTTTCAGCAAACTGAAAATGTTGTAAAAGGCAAGTCCTCAGATAGGCCACAAGCTGCACAGGTAATTGTAGAAGATCTTTGGGAAGGAATCGAAGAGAACCCAAATATTTCTCTACAGAGATTAGCACTTCAAGCTAATGTTCCCCTCAGCACTTGCCATAAAATTGTTAAAGCGTTTGAAAATTCATGCTTATAAAGTTGTTGTTTATCAACAGCTGCAAGCTCAAGATTTTAAAGGAAGTGTTCATTAGTGCCATTGGTTTCAACTCACTTTTGGCAATAATCTGCTAGATTTAACTTTTACACCGAGGAAGCCTGATTTCTTAAGTCAGGTTATGTAAATTCTCAAAACTTTGCATATGGAGCACCGATAACATTCAGGAATATTTGGAATCTCCACTACATCCCCAAAAAATTTGGTATTTGGATAACAGTTTCCAGAAGAAGATTAATTGAACCAATATTCTCTAACAACACCATTAATGGACAGAAAGAAGTATAAGGAATAAATTCTAGAAAATTTCGTTGAGCAACTGGATGAAAATGAAAGAAATTATGATTGGTTCCAAAAAGACCGAGCCACTGCTCACACAACCCAAGAAAATCTAGCTTTTTTGAGACAGATTTTTGGAAACAGAATTATTAGTCGATTCACTCAAGGCCGTAGGCACGAGGGGGTTTTTGGGGGTTCAACCCCCCAGAAATGTCTTAGTCAACCCACCGTTTTATACATTTTTACTAAAATATTTTCGACTCTCTGGAAATGTAATGTATTGTTAATAAATTGAATGAATCATTAAACTCTTTCGTCAAAATGCATTCTTACGCGTCACGTGCGACGAGACATTGCCACTCCGTCACCACGCCAACTGTGTTGTGTTTGAATTTTGAGTTTGTCTACCTTACCTACTAGATTGTGTCGCACGCAAATTTTTCCGGTCAGCTATCAGTGGCACGCGTTAACGACTAACAATACGCTAGCAGCGTATCGCCGGTGGCGCCGTCTATTTAGGATGTCAGTCCATTGGTGAGGTACAACACAGTCACAGACTACTGTTGTATAGTCTCACCAATATAAGGGCATCCAAGTAACGATGCAACTAGCGCATAGTGCAAGCAGGCCAGAGAGAGTGTTGCTGTTGCTGTGTAGCTCATCCATCTCTCTCACTCATCTTTCCTTTATTATTGTTTCATTTCAAATAATATGCCGCTTTGGCATCGAACGCAAGTCAGTACAAGGTTAAATAAGTTTTTTCGTAACTTGAGTCGAAAATATTGTTACTTCGTAACAGTTACATACATTACAAATAATACGGATTCATGAAAGTGTTTGGTAAACTTGTCACATCAAATCTTGAATAGTTGGATGGATTATTCTCTTGTCTTGCCTTGACCATACTAGTCGAGTCGATAAACGAAATACAAGCGAAGAAGTGCGAAAAAAGATCTCGACTAATATCGCTCGTACGTGGAAAAGTAATTGAAGATAAATTGTAGAGCACAAAAAATTCTAACTAAAAGATCCACTTCATTTCCATGTACCGTTAACGGGAACCAAGTTATCACAAAAAAATCAAACGCATCTTTTTTTTAAGATGGCGGAAATAGCATATAGGAAATCTTGGTCGACAACTTGAAGATGAAAAAATTTTTAGGAGAAAAATATAGTCAAAACAAACGACATATTGTCGTGAAATATAATTTAATAAAAATATTGATATGAAATTTTAAACAAATAGACGTTTTACCATTTTTGATGGCTTCGTGAGTAATATTATGGATTGTAACTAATTAGATATTTAATACATTCTGAAAGAAAAACAATAGGATTAGCGAACAATACATTTTTTCTCAAGTATGTGTACTTACATGATTAATATAGTTTTCCTGAAATCGTCAAGAAAGCGGGCCATGTCGACACTCAGTTTGATCTTGAAAGTGTCACTTTGCAAGACTAGTCACATTTGAGAATTTTGCAAGACTAGGCATTTTTACTTTACATCACCTAGGTAACCGGTCATCTTCACCATGCCCCTTGATTTTATTTTTAAAATTTTCAAGATGTCGGAGAGAAAATAAAATCCTCCAGCTTCTTTCAAGACTCTTTTTATTTGCAGAAAGTTCTGTAAGGCCAGGCACATACAATATTCAATAGTTTTGAAAGCGTTGTTCTTCGTTGAACTATTGTCACTATAAATAACGTTAATGATTTGCTGGCGCGGTTTTAAGTAAGCGTCGTCGAAACATGAGTAGCGAGCAGTGCGCTTGGCGCCCTCTCTTGGCGACGGCTGAAACCGTGGAGAGGTGTAGATCCGTGCTACCGAAGGTTAGGCGCTCTAGGTGTTACAAAGAAATAAGCACACAAAATGGTTGCTCTCTTTCTTTCTTTCTATGTTTGTTCGCTATCTCCTCCGAAGATACTGGACCAATTAAATTGTATGATGGCTTAAAATTTTGCTAATTTTTAGACTTAGATCGTACGCTGGTTTTTATTTTCAAAAAAAGTACGAAAAAGTTTTAATTAACCTTTAAGCAGCGGATCGGAGCATCTGTCGACGTGGGTTATGGTGTGACAGCTGCTGTGGCCGTGTGCTATTAGCTCGAGTGATTCAGTATGTTCATATATCATTACAGTAGCGCGTTATCTGAACAACAGAGGTTGGCGCAGGGGTACAGTGCTCGCCTGAAATTTACCTGAATACGTTTGCGGATAAAATAGTATATGTTATTCGGAGAAAAGTGACTTTATGTGGCTTAGCTGAATTATTTGCCTCACTAACGTTCGGCTAAATAAACTTCAGCTTCGCCACATAAAGTATCACTTTTACTGCTAATAACAAAGTCTACTATTTTTTCAGGACATTTTTCAAAGTGTGTAGGTTAAAAAGTTTTAATTAATAAAACACTGTCATTAAGTGCAATCCATATTAAGGTTTGATTAATAACAAAATACGTAAAACAAGCTCTTATGCAGGCAGAGTTCAAATTTTACAGATAAAGGAAGCTTGCAAGGTTGTTCACATATCTACGTTATCAATGCATGCGCAAAGGTAGAAAATTCGTATAATACAGGTGACTTGGGCAGAGACGTATTAAGTTAAAATTTGATTTACTTGAACCGTTAGTTTTAAATTTAATAACAATGAATATGAATGTAAAGTATTAAATTTAATTAAGACAAAATGTTATTTAAACAAATTATGATATATAGAACTGAGGTTATCAATATCAGTTCTATAATTTATAGCATTGGGGCTTTATTGTATTTCGATCATTTCCAAGCAGACGTTTTTTTAAATTACTCTCTTTATGTAAGATCTTAGGTGTATTAAATTTGAATTTATGTAGCGAATTATTGGCATGGTCTGTCAGTGCCGTTTTTTGAGTAGACGGAGATAAATTATTAATTTTAACTGAGTATTTATGTTGATTAATTCTATGTTTTAATAGCTGTTTTGTTTGTCCTATGTACAAAGAGTTGCAGTTATTACAGTCAATTTGATAAACCAGATTTGATTGCATAATATTTTCAGTCCTATCCTTTAAGTTTGTGAAAAAAATTTTACCTAATGTATTGTGGTTGTTAAATGCTGTTATGATATTGTGTTTATATAGTTCTTTTTCAATTTTTTCAGAATGTGTAGGGATATAGTTAATGGAAATATATTTTTTTTTGGTTTGAAATGTTAGAATTATTAAATTCATAAATATGTGAACAACCTTGAAAGCTTCCTTTATCTGTAAAATTTGAACTCTGCCTGCATAAGAGCTTGTTTTACGTGTCTTGTTATTAATCAAACCTTAATATGGATTGCACTTAATGACAGTGTGTTATGAATTAAAACTTTTTAACCTACACATTTTGAAAAATTTCGTGAAAAAAACTATATTTATCATGTAAGTACACATACTTGAGGAAAAAATGTATTGTTCGCTAATCCTATTGTTTTTCTTTCAGAATGTATTAAATATCTAATTAGTTACAATCCATAATATTACTCATGAAGCCATCAAAAATGGCAAAACGTCTATTTGTTTAAAATTTCATATCAATATTTTTATTAAACTATATTTCACGACAATATGTCGTTTGTTTTGACTATATTTTTCTCCTAAAAATTTTTTCATCCAATTTTACCCTAGTCAAATAATAAAATTTTTTAACTTGAAGTTAAGCTTTGCTGGACCCTCCCAACACCCCAAAAACGGAATTTCAAATTTCGGTTCACTTTCAAGCGCAAAAATGACTATACTGGACTATTGATTGGTGAGTGAAATTATATATAATATTATCATTTCATTGTTTTGTAATTATAATTATAGTACGTAATTTCGGAATTCTATTTTTTTATAGCAAACCGGCATGGTTTGGTGGTGGTTGTGTTAATTTTTTTTGCCGTATAATTTTTTACTTTTGTTGTGTGGTCTTGAGCACACAGCTTTTTATTAAAACGTTTGTGTTCAACATAATTTTGAAGCTGCATGCATCACTAAGGATTATGGGTTAATGGGTAGCTATATAAGTTAAGTGTGTTTATTGAATTTATTTTTGTAGCAAGTTGCAAGTTGGCTGTTAAATAACTTGCTCGCCTGTTTCGTACTAAAAATGAAGCGTAAAGAAAAACAAATTCCGTTTATCAACTTTATCACAACAATGTCAAGAACAAATAATTCAAACTTTTCATCTTCAACTAACTCAGCCCAGTCTTGTTCCCACACGACTGCCGTTTCAAATGTGGACGGAGATGGTGTTGGATCTGGTGATGGTCTTCATACCATTCAAACTCATGTTACTAATAACGACACTTTCTCAAAACAGGAATCGAATCGATCGATACCAAACACAACTTTATCAAAGGAACAGGATGCGCCGTGTGATTCCGTAGACGAAAATGTGTACGATTTACAAAGAGAATATTTTTTAAGACGGGCCTGGATACCCAATAAAGGTTGCAGATTCCCAACTAAACCTGATGGTAAAAGGCATCTCACACTTCAAAGAGCGTGGTTCGATCAAGTTAATTGGCTGATTTATTCCAAAAAAGAAGATAGTGCATATTGTAAATATTGTGCTCTTTTTGCCTCAGAAGAAGAAGAAAAGGGTAATTATCAAAATCTTGGATTTCTTGCCAAGAAAGGATTAAGCAATTGGAAAAAAGCAAAAGAGACATTTACATGTTAGGCCACCTTAAAATATCATTTAAAGGCAACAGAAATGGCTGAAAACTTCCCCTCAATTTACGATGGTAAAAAACGAAACATTCAAGAAGTAGTTAGTTCTGAATTTGTCAAGAGATCACAGGAGAATCGAGCCAAATTAGTTTCCATCGTAAAAACTATTATTTTATGCAGTCGTCAAAAACTACCCTTGCGAGGCAGAGCCGATCATGGAAATGTTTTGGAGGAAAAAAAGGTGAATGACGGTACATTTCGTGCCCTTATGAGATTTACAGTCGATGCAGGAGATGAAATGCTGAAGTCACATTTAAAAAGTGGCAGCAGAAATGCTCACTATACCAAATACACATAAATATCTGCAGGGACATCGTCAAGGAATCCATTGTGGAAAAAGCCAATCGCTCTTCAGATTTTTCAGTTCTGATTGATAAAACAACAGACATCTCTAAAACTGAACAAATGTCGTTTTGTCTCAGATACATAGATGTTGATAACAAGGTTTTGCGAGAGGACTTTTTAGAATTTGTCCCTCTTTCTGATCTTACTGGAGAAAGTATCGCATCATGCATAATTAACCGGTTGGAAATCAATGCAATAGATACTGAAGGATTTGTCGGTCAAGGCTATGATGGTGCATCAGCGATGAATGGAAGTTTCAATGGTGCTCAACAACACCAAAGCAATGTAGCAACTGACAGTCCCGAGGAATATTACAGACGCGCTACATTTATGCCGGTTATTGGCCATATTATAAGTAATTAAAAAAAAGATTTCGTTTCGTCAATCACAAGTCGGTGATCGGGTCGCTATCATTGCTGGAGAGCGAAGTGGTCAAAAATAGATGCTGCGCAATGACTCACTACACCACTATAAGCGCTGGACAACTGTAACCCAGTAATGTTACGGCGACACCAGAACCTACTTTTTCTTCGTTCAGGAGGCCTTGATGTCGAGATCAATCCAGAGATCGTTGTCACGCGCTTTATTTCTGATGATCATCCACGTCGGTTGCTTTTTAATTAAATTTGTATTTATGTGAAATTATAATATATAATTATTTTAAAATAAAGTTGTTACTTATTGTCTCTGGTCCAGAACTCAACCCCCCCCCCCCCCCAAGTGAATTCCTGGCTACGGCCTTGAATTCACTAATCATCCGTTCACAGCCTGTTTTCTGGATCTCACTCTTTGTGATTTTTCCATTTTTGGCTACCTCAAAGGTAGTGTATTCAGAACATTTCAAAATTTAGATGAACTTGTGCAAGAAATTATAAACTGTTGAAACAATATTAATCAAGAAATGTTGCAAAATTTTTGAAATTAGAAAAAGGAGGATTCGATTGTTTCTTGCGAAAAACGAACACCATTTTCAATAATTATTGTAGTCTTTTCTCTTTTGTAATTTGTAATAAAACATTTTTCAGACAATTTAATCTGTTTAAAATGTTATTTAAACTATAAATACATCAATTTCTCTTTCCTTTTTCTTGTAAAGTTTTCTGAATTTAAATAGGGGAATACAAGAGCATACCTACGTAAGTATCATGATACAAGAAATACAAAGATATGACATTGCGCAGGTTCCCCCTCTTCAGCTCACCTTCCGTGACGTAGCGTGAAGAGTTCTTTCTTGCTTGTGGTTCATACGCCATGTGAATCAGCATTGTTTGATTATACTGTACGTCGTTTGAGGTTTTGTTTGTTGTTTTAAATTTGTTTAAAGTGATTAAACAATGCGTTGCGCAGTGTATGATTGTGATAGCGACAATTAAGCGAAAAATTTCAAAGGAGAAGTGAATTTTTTTAGATTTCCATCAGAGCCAATGCTTTGCAAAGGCATGGCAGAATGCATGCGCTCACGGAGACAAATTAAATACCGCAAATGCCAGAGTGTGTTGGAAGCATTTTAAAAGTTGCGATTTTATTCGTAACCTCCCAACATGAACTATTGGGATATAGACCAAAGATTTGTCGGCAGATTAAACCTGGGGCGATTTCTGCTGAAAATTAGTAAATTAGTAAATTTATTAAATTAATTAATTATATTCTCAATCAGGTGAGTGATTGGTTTGATTGCCTTAACGTATGAGTCCCAGAACCAGAAAGTCAAGATAGAATGAAGGCATATGGTTTGTCACTGGAAACGCAACAAAATATTTTAACAAAAATGAGTGATGTTGCTAGAAGTTTGAGATCTTCTCTTCTGCCATTCCAAATAGGTTAACTTTCTCCTATTATTTTAAAAATAGCCTGTTTGAGTATTATTAATTTCAGGAATTATAATCACCAACACATCACTCCAGTTATTTTTTGATGACTCAAGGACTAGATTCTTCCAAAAATATATATTGACCTATAGACTTAACCAAGACGTGCTTGAAAATTTTTTTGGTGTTATACGAGCAAAGGGAGGTCTTCACGACCATCCTGATGCTTTGGAGTTTAAGTATCGTCTACGATCTTATATATTGGGCTAAAACGATGGATCGATTTCTGCTTATAGTAACGTGGAAGAGGATGATACACCAAATTTACCTATTGAGGAGATGAATTTAAGTGGTCAATGCTTCAAAGCTCTTGTTGAAAAAGATCAACCTGAGTAAGAGCATGATCATGCTCAGAAAGAATTAGAAGATATGGTTTATGATGTGTTGGAAATTCTAGCTGGTTTTATTTATACTCTAACCAGTTGTCAAATTTATAAACTTGAAATTGATTTTTTTAATATTCGCGTAAATTGTCATTAATTAATTATTAATGCCATTAGGTAGATATGAAACATGACATTTATAATTAATCAGGCTACGAGTGGAAATAAAATATTCAAGTGTGGAGATTTGAATGCGTGTAATGTGTAGAACCACTAATTTTGAATGGTCTTTGGAAGTCCAGAATTCTTTAAATAAGATAGCTAGCTGATAATAAATTTTATTGTTAATATGGAAGCTAATGGATTTCCTATAATTTTTATATTAATTAATAAAAAGAAGCTTGAAAAATTCACAATGTTTTGTTGGAAGTGTTTTGACCTGTGCAGAGTTTATTTTGCAGATAAGGATCAAGGTTGTCTAATCTTTTAGGCTGTATTTAGTGAGAGGAATGTGCACTCAAAGTTTGTCGGTCGAATCCGTATACACCCTGTATATAATGACTGCATGGTTGCAGGAAATATGGGTAACTAGAGGTTATGTTAAATAAACCGGCATCGCTGAATCTCATACCTAGGCTGTGTGTCATTCTGGCTTATTTAGGTTAGTTGCAGCGTTTGATTGTGTGTTATATGCATCCTTACATGAGTAAGCCTGTCTCCGGTGATGTTCACAGCTCATTGCCTGATGCCGGTGATGGTGATAAGCTCACCTGCCATAAATACCTACAAAATTTGCTACGGTGATAAGTTAGCATACACTCTGTTAACCCATTGGCTAATGAGTGCTAACATTGACTTTAAAACATACATTTCATAAAAAGCCTACAGCTCATTTAGGGATTATATACAATGCCTTAGGCATTATAAATATATAATGCCTAGGCATTATGTTAAATATGTTTGAATTATACAAGTTGCCTGTAACATATCCACAGCAGTCGAAAATTTAGTACAAAATAAAAGCTCCATTTGCCTCGTAAAATCAAGTATTTGTATTCATGATTTTTTCGAAATCGTGATTCTTGCGGAAAAATCCGTTTCGCGCATTCTACATTCAGAAAAAGTAGTTTTAGAAGTAATGGCTCTCTGTGAGTCTGCAAGCCTGTGTCCTCTAGACAGCCCAGACGATTCAACTGATCAGCCTAAAAATTTATATCTTTGTTTTTATATACATTTAGAGATCTCAGTAACTTTTGGTTAATATCTGATAACCAGAAGTGGTACTTTACTCTATGTTTTTCCTTTTTGCGGCAAGTTTTATATGATAAAAATTAAATTTTATAGAACAAGATCATATATTGTACAACTATCTACAACTTTAGTTTAAAAAAGCATTTTATATGTATAACGTTTCGAAAAATTTCCGAGCAAAATCATTAGCCAGAAATACATTTTGTGGAATGCCCTCAAATATGGGCTCATTTTGTATCGGTACGCAATAAATATGACATTTATACTGACACACAATATCAGCTTAAACGGCGACTTTGAAATTCCGCCTTCATTAAAACAACATATTTCGTGGTTGGCAAAAAAACAAGTGATAAAAATAAACTGATAAAATCCCAAGGGAATTATTTACTACTATAAAAACGCAAGATTGCTTGTATTTTGAAAAATGATGTAATTTGAATAATAAGAAATACGATCAATAGTCAGTTATAATACCACAAGAGCATAAAGATAATCGATTATTTTACTTCCCGACCAACGAGACGTATTCTATTACGACAGCACAGCTGGAGTAATTTTTTAAGGAATACGTCGAGTTTGGGGGAAGTAATCTATCATTTTTGATGATCGAGTCATATTCATTACGATTATATAATGAATCGAAAATTAATTAAGCAAGAAAATATGATATTATTTTGTAGTAATATTAAACGTATTACAATCCCAACAATGTTACTATAACAACTATAACGAAATCATGGCTCTAGATTGAATATTTTTAAGTGTTAGACCCAGTGAAAAACCAACAGTTATATACACTGGCGCAAAATAATCAACTGAAATCAATTTATTATTTCCATAGAAACTAAGATAATAGTAGTTTGTATATCAAGGGCCTGATGTTTAGCTTTTTATCATGAATGTGGATTTTGTTGCCAAGGCCCGTAGGGCCAAGGAAAATAAACCACATAAGGGATAAAAAGGAACTTCAGTGCCGAGGGGTGCATTATGTTTTTTTCTAATCGAGAAATCAGGAAATGACAACATTTTAACCAACTTTTGTAGGTTATGTTGACGCCGGTTGACGTTTACCATTCGCCCTGCCGCCTACAAAAAGTCATAAAACAATGGATTACTTCACTGCCAATTTCTCGTATTTCAATGACGATTTCGAGGTACTTCACTGCCGATTTCAAAAAAACAGTCTTATGATATTTGTTATTTAAATATGTAGAGTAATAGTCTTAGTAATTAACCAGCAATTTTAAGAATTACAATTAACCAGTTCATAGGAAGCTTTAGAAAATACAAGATTAACATAAAAATTAGTGAGTATTTCTGATACACTTATTTTTGAGTGGTAGGTACTATTTTATGACCTCTACAAATTTTTTCTCATATTCAATTGAGAATTATTTATATGCTTACTTGAGGCCTGCGACATAAATCTGCTCAATTAGATAAGACACCCAGTCGTTATTGTGTCAGCTGCTACACTTGGGAGGTTTGCTGTAGTTCTGAAAGAAGAGAATATTCTTATTACAAATGCTTCACTTGCCTTCATTACTGAAATACATATAGACATTTACAAAAATTATGCATACTGCTCACCCAAAATAACGGTGTGAGTGAAACGCGCAAAAGAGACACAGGGACTACCTATTCAAAACTGTTTATTGTACTAACGCTTCATTGGAATGAGTAAGGACTGCTTCCATCACAATTGTCCACTGCACAGTTATTTCCAGTAAGCTATACTGTACATACCCAACAGAGTCAAAAATGCAAGCGGTTGGTGCCTACACATAGGTTTACGAATTGTACCAAATTTGCTCGAGGCGTGTAATGCACCCGAATAATAAGTTTATAATGGACGAATCACTCCAGCGAAACAGAAGTTTTGCATTTTAGGTTATATTCCGGATATACACTGTTCAATACCTAATTTAAATCAAATTTCAGTACAGACATATCATCTGACCAACGATTCGTTAATGGTAGATATTCCACTGTTCAATTTTCGTAAATATTTAATAACCACTGTTTTAAAACGATGCGAACAAGAACGTACTTAATGCGTAACTGCAAATAATGTCGCCATGTTCAATTCTTACTTGTTGCCCAATTGACCTACTCCAGTGCAAAGATAAGAAGAGCAGCCGTTAATAAGCACACCGTGCCGACCAATTATAAAAAGGAGGTGGGGTTTAGCGATGGCGCCGAATTCAAAAAAAGAGCACTTGCTAATAAAAAGAGTATTCCAACCAGAAATCGGAAAGCTATTTAAAATCAGGCCAGACTGCTTGATTGTCATTCAGTGACACTTTGTAAAAAACCTTCAAATTTGACATATGCATTTGAGAATTCTGGAAGACATATACGTTTTTCAACATTTTCTATGATAGTATACGACTTTAAAAACTCAGGTTAAACAAGTAGTACATAGGTACTAAATCATGGAAAATGTTACACTGCCTTAACAAAACAGTTACATGTTCAATTTATAGATGAACTGTCATTACTTGAAAGCTGCTTGACTTTAGAAAATTATGTATTGATTGTATGAAACCAACTTAGACATGACATACACTTTTATGATGTAGGTACTTGATTTTAAATAGATTTCCAATTTTTGGTTGGAATACTATACCCGTATCATCGTGCTTAGGCGTCTTTTGGGTTGTCTACCTTCCAGTGTTACTCAATTTTTGTTATGATGAGTGTTTCGCGCGTGCTTATAGTTCAGCGCTGCTACCAACTTACTGTCAGGGTTACTAGTATCAGCTGTCATTTTCACTTTATTGGCGCCTTTCGAGATCTTGATATTTATATAGTTAAACTAGTAATTTTGAGTTAAACCAAATAAGGTAATTTTTCGTATATTTAAGGATTATATTAAAATTTAATTGAGTGAATTATTGCTTATTAGAAATGTCTGTAGTTGTGGAGGGGTAAGTGTTTATTATTTAGTAAACCAGTGCAAGAAATTTATGAACTGTACTAAATTTTTAATAATTTCAGAGAAAATAAATTAATTTGCGGCATATGCAACACAACATTTACTTGTGTTTCGACTAAAAATAGACATTTGAAGACCGCAAGCATAATGAGGGTGTAGAACATAGGAAATTACAATATATCAAATGTCCAATATGTCCCGAAGAAGAAAAGGAACCCCTTACAAATCATGACTCCCTTATAGCCCTTTTAACAAAAATTCATAGCGTAAGTATCAAACAATATAATCTTGATTTCAAGAACAAGGAAGAATTCGAAACGTGGAGAAGTCAGGACGATAGAGAAGTTGATTTTGCTTGTTACTTCCTTTTACTGTAAAGGAAGTATTGGATTCACCCCAAAAATTCGAAATTGAGTTTTCAACGGATCTTCACGTTTTAGAGTCCCCTGATCCCAAAAAACATATTTTTTTCATTGGTCTGTCTGTCTGCCTGTCTGTCTGTCTGTGTGTGTGTCTGTCTGTGAACAGAATATCTCAAAAACGAAAAGAGGTATGGCGTTGAAACTTCATATATAAGTTTTGTGTACTATGTAGATGAGACAGCAAGCTTTTGAAGAAAATAGCATAACCGGAAGTAGGTGTTTACTCTTGTGATTTTTCAGTTTTTTTCGATTTTTTCAAAAACGGCTCTAACGATTTTTTTCAAACTTCTAATTTTTATTACATTTTTATTGTGTATTGATGTGAGATAGGTGATTTTCCAGTTGAATACTTCTAAAATGGGATTCTTTTGTTTTTTTTTCAATTTTTTTTATTAACTCCTACTTTAAATAGAACACCCGGTATATTATTACATTTTTTAATTCAGCTTAAAATTCTAGAGGAAATTTGTCTCTTTACCTAATGCTCTATTTTGCACTTTTTGTAGAATTTGCAATTTTTGAAAATTTTTGACAAATGCTTAAAAATTTATAATCAAATTTTCGGCCAATTATAAGATCACTGTAAAAGGAAGTTGTGTGAGTGTATCACACCAGATTTTATGTTAGAATTGTAAAACGTCCCAATGGTGAAGAGCATGTCTATTATAATTGTAATCGAAGTGACTGGAGAGGTTAAAAATGTTTATGGTTTTTAAAATTAACAATAATAAGTAAAAAATATATTTATAGGTTTTAAAAGTAATTGCACCAAAAGGGCTATGAAGACTGGGGGCAGTATTAAAATTGTTGGAGGAGTTTGTCCATCAAGGATATGTGCAAAGAACTCCAAAAATGGTACCTATCTAAAAGCATTTTGAATATGTAGAAATATTGATGACAAGACTTGAATTTTCAAGGAATCAGTGTAAAATTTATTAAAACACATGTGGGACATGAAGAGGAACTGAGAACTAGGCGTTTATTGAAGAAGGAACAGGAAATGATTGTAAAGAAGTTAAACTTAGGTGTTTCGAATGAGAGAATACTACACGATGCCAGAGAAATTAACAACAAGCAACTGGAGCGAATAAATTTAATCACTAGAGCAGATATCAGATATTTAACCAGGAAATTTAACATTGAAAAGAAACGAGATGCAGATGATATGATAGCTACAGCATTAAAAGTTGAAGAATGGAATGAAGATGGTAAAAATCAAGCATTTTTATTCAAAAAACTTGGTACGTAACCATAGAGACATTAAGAATTTCCTTTGTTGTGAAGTTCGATAGCCTTGGGTTAGTTGGTGGAGGTTGGTGGTAGCAACTAAAAATGTTTTAATAGGTGAAAGTCATCCTGTGTTGAGAGAAGAAGATTTTGCGCTAGGATATATGAATAATATGATGGAGAAAAAACTCGAGAGCTTCAAACGTATAATTTGTATTGATGGAACTCATGGAACAAATCGAAGGAATTATGAATTGACAACAATATTAATAAAAGACGATGAAAATATGGGCTTCCCCGTCGCATTTTTGGTAACAAACAGACTAGATCAAGTAATTCAAGAAGTTTTTTTTGCAGCTTTAAAGGAAAAAGTAGGAGATGACATCGATGTTGAATATATAATGAGTGACGACGATCCGAAGTATTATAACGCATGGACCAAAATAATGAATAAAAAACCAAGAAGACTGCTTTGCAGTTGGCACATTATTAAGAATTGGAATATTCAAGGAAGATCAAAGCTAAAGAAGCAAGAAATTAAAATAGAGATGAAGAAAGAAATGAGAAAAATTTTAAAAGAAACCAAAGAAGAAAATTTTATTGTATTGAAAGAGAAGTATTTTGATCATTTGAAAGAAGAAGGCGAAGTTGATTTTTTGAATTACCTAGAAAAGTATGTTGCTTTCAGCATTTTGTTATGAATATTTAATAAAGGCTATATACAATTTTGATTTTGCAGGTATTATTTTCAGTGCCAGGAAAGGATTATGATGTGGGCGCATTGCTACAGGATTGGAGCGAGCATCAACACCAACATGGCGATTGAAAGTTTAAATAAAGTTCTAAAGCACAATAAAATGGCAGGCAATCGAAATATTAGGTAATTTGTATTTAGTCATAAGCCTAATAATTTCTGAGGTTATTTTTAGAATCGAAAAATTATTGGATTTATTAGAAGAACTGGTGAATGAGAAGATGTGGAAAAAACCTCCACCAACTAACCCAAGGCTATCGAACTTCACAACAAAGGAAATTCTTAATGTAACTATGGTTACGTACCAAGTTTTTTGAATAAAAATGCTTGATTTTTACCATCTTCATTCCATTCTTCAACTTTTAATGCTGTAGCTATCATATCATCTGCATCTCGTTTCTTATCAATGTTAAATTTCCTGGTTAAATATCTGATATCTGCTCTAGTGATTAAATTTATTCGCTCCAGTTGCTTGTTGTTAATTTCTCTGGCATCGTGTAGTATTCTCTCATTCGAAACACCTAAGTTTAACTTCTTTACAATCATTTCCTGTTCCTTCTTCAATAAACGCCTAGTTCTCAGTTCCTCTTCATGTCCCACATGTGTTTTAATAAATTTTACACTGATTCCTTGAAAATTCAAGTCTTGTCATCAATATTTCTACATATTCAAAATGCTTTTAGATAGGTACCATTTTTGGAGTTCTTTGCACATATCCTTGATGGACAAACTCCTCCAACAATTTTAATACTGCCCCCAGTCTTCATAGCCCTTTTGGTGCAATTACTTTTAAAACCTATAAATATATTTTTTACTTATTATTGTTAATTTTAAAAACCATAAACATTTTTAACCTCTCCAGTCACTTCGATTACAATTATAATAGACATGCTCTTCACCATTGGGACGTTTTACAATTCTAACACAAGCAAAATCAATTTCTCTATCGTTCTGACTTCTCCACGTTTCTAATTCTTCCTTGTTCTTGAAATCAAGATTATATTGATTGATACTTACGCTATGAATTTTTGTTAAATGGGCTATAAGGGAGTCATGATTTGTAAGGGGTTCCTTTTCTTCTTCGGGACATATTGGACATTTGATATATTGTAATTTCCTATGTTCTACACCCTCATTATGCTTGGTCTTCAAATGTCTATTTTTAGTCGAAACACAAGTAAATGTTGTGTTGCATATGCCGCAAATTAATTTATTTTCTCTGAAATTATTAAAAATTTAGTACAGTTCATAAATTTCTTGCACTGGTTTACTAAATAATAAACACTTACCCCTCCACAACTACAGACATTTCTAATAAGCAATAATTCACTCAATTAAATTTTAATATAATCCTTAAATATACGAAAAATTACCTTATTTGGTTTAACTCAAAATTACTAGTTTAACTATATAAATATCAAGATCTCGAAAGGCGCCAATAAAGTGAAATTAACAGCTGATACTAGTAACCCTGACAGTAAGTTGGTAGCACCGCTGAACTATAAGCACCATATATCTAATACTTATTATATTGTTAGCGGCTATGAGTGTGAAAATCACGGAGGAAGTGAGACAGACAACGAACTCTTCAATGTATAACGGTGAGCGGTGCGCAAGGGCGGCGGCGCCGTCCGCCCAATGGGGAAGTGGTCAAGTTTAAAATTCGCTTCTAAAGGCGGAGTTTGAATTCCCACGCATGCGCACGAGACCCGTTATAAGTGAGACTATGTCGGCGCCGTAATGTTTTCTAACGTTCCGAGGCCCTACTAGCAATATATGTGTATTATATATATGATAAGCACGCGCGAAACACTGATCATAACAAAAATTGAGTAACACTGGAAGGTAGACAACCCAAAAGACGCCTAAGCACGATGTTACGGGTATAGTATTCCAACCAAAAATTGGAAATCTATTTAAAATCAAGTACCTACATCATAAAAGTGTATGTCATGTCTAAGTTGGTTTCATACAATCAATACATAATTTTCTAAAGTCAAGCAGCTTTCAAGTAATGACAGTTCATCTATAAATTGAACATGTAACTGTTTTGTTAAGGCAGTGTAACATTTTCCATGATTTAGTACCTATGTAATGGTTGTTCAACCTGAGTTTTTAAAGTCGTATACTATCATAGAAAATGTTGAAAAACGTATATGTCTTCCAGAATTCTCAAATGCATATGTCAAATTTGAAGGTTTTTTACAAAGTGTCACTGAATGACAATCAAGCAGTCTGGCCTGATTTTAAATAGCTTTCCGATTTCTGGTTGGAATACTCTTTTTATAAGCAAGCGCTCTTTTTTTGAATTCGGCGCCATCGCTAAACCCCACCTCCTTTTTATAATTGGGGTCGGCACGGTGTGCTTATTAACGGCTGCTCTTCTAATCTTTGCACTGGAGTAGGTCAATTGGGCAACAAGTAATAATTGAATATGGCGACATTATTTGCAGTTACGCATTACTTACGTACTTGTTCGCATCGTTGTCTTAAAACAGTTGTTATTAAGTATTTACGAAAATTGAACAGTGGAATATCTACCATTAACGAATCGTTAGTCAGATGATATGTCTGTAGCTTAGAATATAAAGAGAGGAGGAAGGAGCCTATGTTTCTAATAAGTGTAACCAGGATGGTGTCTCAATATGGCAGCTTCAATGTTTCCGGTTTGTGACGCTTACTTTACCAGTGGCGTGCCGTCAAGAGGGTCACACGAAATTTTTCTTTTTCTTTTGTAACACAGTGAAATTGAAATTATGCTGTCTAATATTTTATTAAAATCTGTTTTGTTTCACTTTTATACAGTTTTAAATTTTTAAATTTATTTCAGGAAATACTGAAATCTGTATATTTATAAGTACATATTTATTAACATTATATATGTATTATATTATAAAATAGTACATTTTGGTAGAAAAACATTTAAATACATTTATTGGCCTTTAAACAATACTAATTTATTGTAAAACACTCGAACACTGTCACTGTTAGAAATATTTTTGCATAAATAATGAATTCTAGTATCTGTATAATGATTTACAATACATTTTATTAATAGCAATCTGTGGCATTCTAATGGATTTGTATCGTGCACTTGCATGTTTGTGAATATATTAATATTTTCTAAATCGTGCAAAATATTTATAAACACATTGCTTTTCATTACTTTGCCAATTTTCTGTTCAAATCGTATGTGTTTTTCAACTTTTAAACATAATTTAATGACATCCTGACTTGGTATTTTAAATTTCCTCTATTTTTAAAATCTATGAAAGAACCCAACAAATCACTTTTGTTTCCATACAAAGATGCTAAACAAATTTCACATTTTAATTTTTTGCTAAGTTTGTATACTACAAAACCTGCGATATACATTACAACTTCTTTTGTATATTCTGTCAGGGGAGAAATAATAAAAGCATAATTATGCTCATTAACTTGATTATTTAAATGAGTTTCTTCTTCAATGATTATGTCATTATAAATGGCATTATTGTCATTAATAATATCTTCCGGTAACTTACTCGAATATGTTACATTGAGAATGCTAATTTGTTCTAAGGGCACGCAGTTTCCAATGCCACCCTCTCTAAGTTCAGCACGAACCATGATCTTTCTAAATGCTGCAGTAAACTGTCTAGCTGTAGGATTATTGTTACGCCCTCGTTGAGACCTAACACCGCTAAAAAAAGTTCTATGTGATCTTGTGAACATTTATAAATGGGGATAAATTTTAAAGAATTATTAGCAATATAATCATTGAACATTCCTATAATACTTTCAAATGCTATTAAAAATCCTAAAAAGCCAGTTTTTCTATTCGACTTTAAAATAGGTAGACCATCTGAAAGTTTAAGGAGTATATATAAGTCTTAAATTTATTTACAAATGCTTTAATTTCATTAATATTTGCCTGACACATAGCTCGTTTAAATCTAAAAGCATTAATGGTTCTAGAATTCAAAATATCGAAAGCGTCATTCATAATAAATATAAAATTTGCAGTAGGTAAGCAATTTTGAAAGTTTTGCAATTGCAAATTATTTCTGCAGTATAAAAGTGCTTCTCCGACAGAACGGCTTAGTAACTGCGTTGCCAATTTTACCTTCATTTTCTGCTTTAGAAAGCTTATGTGTTGTTTTCTTAACTTATTACTTAGATGTAGGCTTTCATTTTCTTGTAATATATTTAATTTAATAACATAATTAAAATCTATTGCGTTATTATCACTATCCAATAAATACATTTTCTCTCCAAAAGTATTTCTAATTAGTTTTATCATGTGCGAAGGATCCGGTATGACGTAAATTGGAATACCTTCCACAGAAATTTTAGTATTCCAATTCTCTTCTTGAAATGAACAGCCTAATAACCTGCACATGCTAATATTTCCTGCACAACCATCAAATGTCACATTACTTATAACTACACCACACTCTCTTACAGCATACACACACTGAGTAAATAACGCGGCTTTTTGTTCGGACGTAATACCTTTAATAAAAAAAATAACCCATAGGCAATTTCCAGGATTCGTTAATAGCAACTAGCATAAAAACAAGAGCATCTTTTGCTACATCCATGTTGCCATCCTGAATTGCGTTTCCAAAATCAACGTAGCCATGGAACCTTTCTCCATCATATTCCACGTGCTGTCGAATTGCAATTTCATCAAACACTAATGAACAAATTATTTGTCTTTGGGTTGTTTGTACTTTCACTTTTAAAATGTTGAGAGCTTCGGTACTTAAGCCTGGTTTTGCATCAATCGATGAATACCACTTTGAAAGTGTCTTTGGATGCGGCAAACATTTGTGAAATTTTCGTCTCACATAATTATAAGCTTTGGAGAAAAGAAATGCAAAGTGATTGCAAAGGTGCGTATTTGTGCATCATACTTCTTTTTTACACTTTTCTTCGTTGTGGTTCTAAATAACCTTTTGATTAGTTCTGCATTATCACCGAACTGTTGTCGTATGGTTTCAGCATGTTCTTCAAGCAGTAAATTGTTTTTTTTCAAATACAATATAACTTCTTTCAGCGTTTTAATTTTGTTTTGTTGGGGGCCAACTAATCATCTGCATACGACGAAGTTTCTTGGCATTGATTTTATTTAAATTAACAACTTCTTTTAGTTTGCGTTTTAAATACACCTTTCGAGGCGAATCTTGTATCGTAATTTCAAGACTTGTAACATCTGATTTCTCTGGACTAGATGGCACTGTATTGTTTAAACAATTTAGGTTTAAAGGTGATGCAGATAATATCCCAGCATTAGTTTGCGAATCATTTCCAGTAGGTGATGTTAGCAGTTCACATATCGGCATGACTGAATGTTGAACATTTCTTGAATTACAACAATTTTCCATAACCGGCAGCAATTTGGCTGATTGAAATTTCGAACCTAAAACATTTATCCACTATAAAACACTGGAGTGTCCGTAGTCATATTCTTGTATTTGTAATCTTATAATTGCAACCAGTATAAAATATAACGAAAAAATTATAACACACTTACATATTTCAATCTCTGAACCTCCACTGTTGGAACGGCTGTATCTTTTAAACGTACTTTTAGACTTGACGTTCGGTCAAAACAATCTTGTCTAAAATGCATTGAACATAAATAACCAGATTTTGGTTGCCAGTTGATCTTATTAACAAATTTCATCCAGCATTCTCTTCTTGCTTCATGTTTTGGGAACCTAAAACGAATTAAACATAATTTTAGAAACTGCTTAAGTAAACGTGTTACGCCACTGTACAACTGTCAACAGTAAGAATTGACTCCATATAACCTCACATTTAGATTTTACAATTCTAGTTATTTTATACTTACTTGTGAAACGTAATTCCATTTTTCTTTGATGATGTCGTTTGTGAGCAACCGCACGAAGCACAACTAACCATTTTTGGATTATAATAATAAATTAAAATCCGAGACACCAACAAAAGTATGAATCACACTTGGCGTTTGCTTATGGTCGCCGTGACGTCATATCCGTATCACTATTTCTTAGGCTAAGTCCCAGAAACCCTCCTTCCTTACTCTTTATATTCTAAGGTTTCAATAACAACTGCAAACCGTGATAAAAAAATGTTTTTTGTCTTAAAATGACTCTCAACTGCTGCTATGAGCTCATTATCATGGGCAATATTTCTTCCTCTGATGTCTTTTTCAAATTTGGGAACAGAAAGTGGCCCAAGGGAGCCAAATCGGGACTATACGCGCGGATGGTCCAGTTCTTCAAAGCCGCAACTGTTCATGGCAGCCTTGACTCTTTTTGCCTTATGAACAACAGCATTGTCATGCAACAGCAGTATCCCCTTGTTTAGCTTTCCCCTTCTGTTTTGTTTAATTGAATCCCTTAAACCGTGTAATAAGCCCGAATAGTATTCCCCATTTATTGTTTGGCCCTTTTTTAAATAATCTATTAATAATATGCACTCACAATCCCAAAAAATGGTGGCCATTGTTATTCCTGCTGATGCAACCACCTTGGAACCTTTTAGGAGAGCTGGAACCCTTACCATGCCACTGCATGGACTCTTGTTTCGATTCTGGGTCATAATAATGGACGCAAGTCTCATCTCCCGTAACAATTCGTTTAATTATAGAGTCGGGATCTTCCTTACACAAACTCAAAAACTGATTACATACTTGAATTCTGTGCTGCATTTGAAAGGGAGAAAGCATTCGGAGAACCCATCTTGCACTTACTCTTGACATGCCCAAATATTCCTGCAAAATCTTAAAAATAGTAGTTTCTGATACACCAGAAAATTCCAACCAAATTACAAGGTACTTATTCCGGGAATATAAAAACAACCCCTCGTAGGTAACCTGTACCCTCGGTTCCTACGTACTATCATTGATTAAATAAGTAGAAGAAGATACGCAGCTTTACGGAGCTGATTGTGCTGTAGAAATGTAGCGACCTACAGATGGCGCGTGTCTCGCCGTTTCTACCGAAACTTTTTCAGTTGACCGGCAACAGTTGTCGTGTGAACATCTAGCTTTGGTTCGATCGTGCTCTGTGTTTCAAAGCATTGATTTAATTAATTAGCAATGCCTAAGCCATTGGTTTGTCATACCTGTGTGTATATTAACTTAATTCTATAAAGAATCAGCGCAACCTAAGTTATTTTAAATTCCCCGTCAAGGATGTTAAAAGATGCGAGGAATGGAAAAAAAATTGTGGTAACATTATTATAGCAGAAATGGACAATGAAGACTTATGTCAGAAATTAATTTATGAGGAACACTTTGCAACTAAAGACATTTCATGCAGTTCTGTGAGAAAAGTTTTACAAAAATGTGCAATACCGAAACAATTTGTTGTTGACGTTGATGAAATCGTGGACCTTATCCCTGTACATAAAGTTATGGAAGGTAAGTCGTGTTACAGTTTTTCATAAATTAGTTCAGGAAAGGTATATGCCATCTCCTAAAACGGGAAAAAATTTAACTCTAACACCTAAGTGCAAAAAACTTAAAGCTAAACTAAATCTACTTAATAAAAAAAATGAAAGCAAGGAATACTCAGAACGATCGATTAAAATTGAAGTGTAGGAAATTTTCCACCAAAAACATTGTTGAAAATTCGCTCATCAATAAAAGTAAAGCAGTAAAGAACTTCACCAACATGCAATTATTTCACAGAAAACACACGCGTTGGTCATATAATGAAAAACAGTTAGCGCTATCCTTGTATTATAAATCGCCAGGAAATTACAAGTATATGGGAAGAAAGTTAGGTTTTATTTTACCATCCGTAAGAACGATCCAATCTTGGTTGAAAATTTCAAATATGACAACAGGCGTAAAAACAAATTTAACAAAAAAGTTAGCGATTAAAGTTGGAACCATGAGTGACAGAGAAAAAATGTGCGTGGTTATGTTTGACGAAATCATTCTTAAGAAAAAACTAGAGTATAATAAACTGCAAGATGTAATTGAAGGTTATGAGGATCTGGGACACTTGGGACGAAACGACAAAATTGCCAATACCGCGATGGTATTTTACTTACGAGGACTCTTGCACAACTGGAAAATTCCCTTTTGCTATTATATATCTGCGGGACCAATAAAGAGCGATCTTTTAAAGGACTTAATTACTACAGTTATTTCCGAATTAATTACTATTTCTTTAAAGCCCATGATTCTAGTATGTGACCAAGGAACCAATAATAGGGGCGCTTTGTCAAAATTGGGCGCTACCAAAGAAAATCCAGTGATATACGTCGATAACATGAAAATCTATACTTGTTTCGATCCTCCTCATCTCTTAAAAAGCCTGCGAAATAACTTCATGAATCACAAGTTACAGATCTACATTCGTAAGAAGCGTATTTCGTGGAATGACATTGTGCAAACGTACGAAATAGATAAAAGCAGTAACACCTCTCGCGCGTTAACAAAAATCACGCCGATTCATATTAATCCAAATACGTTCCAGAAGATGAGAGTCAAATTGGCTGCACAAATTTTCAGCCATTCAGTAGCTTTTACTAAGGGAGCTATAAAAAATAAGTACTTATTCGTATTTTTCAAGCGCTTTTAATATTTCTCTAAGTAAAAATACATAATATGTACATGTTAGGATAAATAAAAACTAATGGCAACTAGTTGCTGGTCCTGGTCATTGGTATTGGACAGAAAAAAATTGTGAAACACATCATATTTTTTCAAAAAGCGGGCCTACATATCCGCTTATATTTTGTTTTCATAAACATACATATTAATATGTCGGTGCTTAATATAAAAGCGAGCTTTTAAACAAATCGCTTTCTTCGGCCAGAACATTGATTACTTCCTCATTATTTATTTTGTTTAAGACTGGAGCCTCAATATTCATAAGCATGAATGTTATGCTACTAATTTTTATTTCGGTTAAATCTGTGATTCTTTTTGTGCGCTGCGTTTTTTAATATTTTTTTAAGGGTCATAGCGATGGACCGGCCCCCGTTATGGCCGAAGCCAGCAGCCCTTCGGGAAATTTCCCAAAATCCAGACTGGCCCATCCGCCCCTGGGTCAAAGCATTGAAAGTTACATTTCTAAATGGCTTAGCGTCTTAATCTTCGTTATTTGTTTATATATGTTCACTCCCTAACTGATAACACAAAGTGCAACTCAGTCAAAGATAATCACACCGTGGCCAAAGAAAGGACGTTGAGATATTTTCCGCTAGCGACGCCACGATCTTGCGAATCAGTTGCTGGAAGCGGGGGCCGCGGGTAGCAGGGAGATGCAGTACAGATTTTAACGTTGCGTTGCATATCTTTAGAGTTATTAATCAATGGTACTATGAAATTATTTGTTCTCCTAATAAATATTTTTGTAACTGAACTATATTGGGACTTCTATTTTAATTTTTTTTAGTTACAGGTGTTACTTATGTATGCACGCTTATATAATAAAATTTAAGAAAAGATATTGTAGTTGATGTGTGTGTTAACGAGAGTTGTCGAAATATATGGTTTATTTACACACTTATACTACACGTTTACATGATCACACAACCATAATGAAACACGGTGCCGCAACCCCTGTCTGGGAGTGGCGTATGGCGAACCTCCGCGGGTCGGCTGAATGTATCCGGAACAGGTCGACAGCGTTGCAGTGCCTCTCCTGAAGTTCGGTGATGCGGATGAGGAAGTACAGTCTTTCCGTTGATATGGCGCGCCCAAGTGTCTTTGGTCACGAGTGCGAACGCGGCGGCGGATACGTGCGGACGCTTGAGGAAGTCGCTCAACGCGTTCTTGCGGTGTCTGGGCTCTTGGGCACCAGTGACCCTCTGGCGGAATGTCTCCTGGAGTTGGCGTGGTGGACGTGTTTCACATGGAATGGAGCGTCCGATCTAGTGTGCATTGGATTCCATTCAGTAATACTTCTCAACGTTGCCTTTTTATTTCTTCGATATATATGACCATTCAACCCTATAACATATAAGCCAATCATATTGCAGACATTTGCTTTTTTCAACCAATAACAGCAGTATATCAGCGAATATTGGGCACCATGCAAAATATTCACAAAACAATGTACGTACTCAAAAACTAAATAGCCTTGTTGCGAAATATTGCTTAGCAACGATGTTCTGTCCTTAGCGATATCGCTAGGTTACGTAAAACTAAACACTAACAAACTGTGTGAACAAAGTTTGGCTTGCATTAAAAAAATTTAAATGTTGTGTTTTGGAAGTATTCTGCTGAATTTAATTGAGGATGAATATTAATTGTTGGATATTTTTCAATAAAGTTATGTATAAATATTGTTAAATAGTCGACCCAAATACCACTCGAAATGGATATATTTTTTTTAAATATTTTGCCATTTCCATAGAAATTATTGCAAATTTCACTCAACGAAATCACACTTAAATGTCACTCGCCTTCGGCTCGTGACATTTTTGATATGATTTTGTTTCGTGAAATTTAAACGCAATAATTTACATGGAAACGGCAAAATATTTAGAAATATATATCCACTACTTGTGGTATTACCCCTGACCATACCATCTAATTCGCATCGATTTTATAATTCTCACAATACTTTCTCTTCCCAATATATCATCTAGTATCTAGTTCATGATTCATTAACTGTCTGTACTCGTTTTCACCAATTTTCTTTAGTCCCATTACTCTTCTTATAATTTTCCTTTCCAATATTTTGAGATTTTCTTCTTCTTTCTTGGTCAATGTCATTGCATAAATTACTATTGGCCTTAGTATTGTCTTATTAATTCTTAATTTACTATTTCTGCTTAATGTCTTATCAGTGAGCATTTTTCTATTGCAGTAGAATGCCCTATATCCTTTCTGGACCCTTTCCCTTATATCTTGCTTATAGTTTTTTCGATTGACTAATACTCCCAGATACTTAAATGTGTTTTCTTCGAACTCATAATTTCCACATGTAAAACTTGTCATTACTCTTATCAACTCTATTGCAGTACATATATATGGTATTTTCTTCAGTTTTAATTCCATTTTTTTATTCTTCTAATCTCAAGGTTTCTCTTCCTAGTTCTTTCTTACTTCTTGATGTAATTACTACATTGTCAGCAAAAGCTATAACTTGCGTGGAGTTTTTCTTAACTCTTACTGCTCCTTTCACTTTTTTTATTACTACATGGATTGCCACCGTAAAAAGTAGCGCAGATAAGACATCAACCTGCCTCACTCCTTTCTTTATTTGTATTTTCTCTGTTGTTAATTTTCCTATGTTTATAACTGTATTATATTCTGCCATCATATTTCATATTTTCTTTGGCATTTCGATGTATTTCAAATCGCTCATTAGTTGATTCCTTTTCAGTTGGTCGTCTGCCTGCTTGAAATCAAGGAAGATTATATACAAGTCTATATTGTACTCGTGCCTTTTTTCCGTTATTGGTCGTAAGACGTTAATTGCATAAATTCCTTTTCTAAAACCATTTTGATAATCTCTTTGAGTATGTTCTGTATATTTTTGTAACTGTTCTTTTATTATAATAGTTAATACTTTGTACGTTACATTAAGAAGAGAAATGCCTCTATAACTATTACAATTTGACATGGCTACTTTTTTTTGAGTATTGAAATTATTAAACCTGTCTTCCATTTGTTCGGAATCTCCTCTTCTCTCCAAATTCTCAATATCAAACTATAGATTCTCTTGTGTTATTCTTCTCCTCTTTTTATTAATTCTGCTATTATTTTGTTACATCCAGCAGATTTTTTCTTCTATAATTGTTTTATTGCTTTTACTACATCCTCATAAAAGGGTGCTTCAATACTTTCTTCTACCTCATCTTCTTGTAGGTCTATATTTCCTTCTCCATCATTATATAGTTCTTTGAAGTGTTTCTTCCAACTTTCTTTCTTAATATTAACCATTGCCTTTTTTCTTTTTTCTTTCATGTATTTGTATAGCATTCTAGTATTGTTATTTCTGCGATCTCTTTCAATTGATTCCATTTTCTTTATTATCCATTGCTAATTTTTTCTTTTAAATAGTGTATTATTTGTTCCTTTTCTATTTTCTCTATAAGCATTCATATCTTCTTCATTCTTTTGTTTTAAGCCATTTTCCTCTCGCTTGGTTGTTTATTTGTAGTGCATTTAAGCATGAATTGTCAAACCAGAAATTATTTCCTTGCTTCTTCTTATATCATGTAGTTTCTTCTGCTACTTCGTTTATACTGCCTTTGATCTATTTCCATTCTTTCTCTATGCTGTCTCCTTCTTTTCCTTGCAGTCGTTTTGTTATTACTGACTAGTTTTTATTTAGTTCTTCTTGTTCTAGCTTTTCTAGATTTTGCATTTGACTATTACCAATATGTGGTCTGAGTCTATGTTAGCTCCTCTATATGACCTTGTATTTTCTATAACCATAATATCTCTTTTCGTCACTAACACATGATCTATTTGGTTATCTGTATCTGTTCCGGGTATCATCGATATGATTTTATGAATTTTCTTATGTGGACACTTTATACTTGTTAAATACATATCTGTCGTTGCCGCAAAATTACATAATTTTTCCTCGTTGTTATTTGTCTTCTCATGTATCGTATGTATTCCTGTTACCTCTCTGTAGCATTGTTTTTTGCCCACTTGTGCGTTAAAATCGCCCATTATCTTCCTTCAGCATTCTTTCGTTAATCCTTTCTAGCTGTTGATAGAAATTTTGCTTGTCACCATCATGAGCATTTTCTGTTGGAGCATACACATTTATTATTGACATTTTTCTTGGTTTATTTTCAATTCTTATATATGATATTCTACCTCGCCTTGTTTTAAACTGTATTATTTTATCCTTTATTTTCTCTCGTATTATGAATGCTGTTCCTGGGTACCACTTCCTCTTGCCACTGGCATACCGGAGTGCGTATTTACCTTTGTCTATTATTTCTTCACCTGACCATCTGACTTCTTGTAACTCTGCTATATCTATTTGATATCTTTCCAGTTCTTTTACGGCTTCTTCCATTTTCCCTGGTTTTAATAGCATTTTGACATTCAATGTTCCTATTCGTATTGTACTTTTTTCTTTTTTTTCCTTTCACTTTATTTTGTATATGCATTTCCTTGTCCTTTTAGTTTCTTTGTTACTCTCCTTTGTTTTGCTTATTTTCATTATCGTTGTCATGCCAGTATTTGTCATCGTAGATCCATCCGGTATCTACTAGTTTTTTGGCAGCAAGCTTCCCCCATTCTCATCCGATCACCCATAGCAATTTCCATCTATTTCCAATTTACGGTATCCTATCCTTGTATTTCTCCTTTTACCTTTCTCATCCCCTCCACTTTCCTGATCGCTGCTTGTACGTTTTCCTCAGCTAAGGTAAGATCACTCTCTAATTTGTTTTTGCATTAGACCCATCAGGTTTTCTTCAAAACTCTTAATTTTTATAACTGCCACTTTTGGTTCATTTTTCCTCATTAAGTAGGCTTTGTCTAACTGTATGTTTACCCCTAGCTCTATCTGGAGGAGTTCGTTAATTTCCTGTTTTAGGTTTTGCGTTCCAAAATTGCCGCCTTTGATTACTAGGTTGTTTTTCCTACTATTTCTTTCTGGAAATCCTTTTTGCCTCTTCCCAGCATTCTTCTTTTTTTATGACATCCTCCTTAAGCGCCCTTATCTCCTCTCCATAAAATTTCAATTGATTCTTAATAGATTTCATATCCACTTTTGCACTCCTGATATCCTCCTTTATTTCTGTTAGCTGTGAACCTCTGCTCAACATTAACTGCTTTAACCTTTCCATATCTTACGGTGGCACACTTTCTGTCTTCGGTGGAGTTCTTAACATTAATTTACTTCTCTTGGAAATGTTTCCTTTGCTTCGTTTTGTATCACTTGATTCCTCTTCATTTTACTAACGAAATTATCTAGAGATCCCGCACTTCCTGATCTAACACGAACTGGCTTTAAACGTTACTTAGAATTTAAATTTTTAGCGCTCGTGGAGTACCGACCGGGTGCACGCACACCTGTTTTCAGTTCCCGTAAGACTATTAAAACGCATAAGTGGGACACACACGATAGTTTACGTCGCCAATCGCTATTACTACAATTTCCGCACGCCTATTCTATTTATTCTTATCGTGTTTTCGCACTCGGATTCGGTTCAACCCCTTGGAGATACGATGCGGAACTACTCTCCAACTATTGTTTATTGTGATGTTCTACCTTCGTTACAACACACCGAGCTCACTCCAAATCCTCGCTCTTTCCTGTGTTAACCCGTAGTTCTTCCTTCGTACCACTCCATGGCACCCGCTACTGACTGTCAAGTTACAAGCAATATTCATGTAAAATAGCTTGAAAATGTTTAGTATCTTCAATGACCTTCGACTACGTACACTTGTTGCTGTTTTTAAATAAGTTATGGGCATTATTAAACTTGATATAGTATGAGGCTAGTGATGTGTCGATCCGATTGGACTCGATACAAAGGAACAAATCCGGGTCAGGATCGATTTGGATCGAATCCAAGTTACCAGTCCGGATTCGTTCCGAGGATCGAAAAGATCACAAAGGTGTCAATTCTTGCGGACATTCATTCCTTTGACGTTGTTGTATTCAATCCAGTACAATACAATGTTTTGTGAAGATCGACAGTGTTACCGTCAAAAAACGACTTTAAGAAACAATCAGGAAATTTTCACGGATACGCCACCCGAACCCCGTTACGATGGTTTGTAATAAAAAGCTCCGCCTTTAAGATGCTCAGCAAGAAGGGCGGGTTCTTGACTACCTTCGAATTAGGCCTGCGATCCGGTAAACGAGCTAAAAGATGTTAAATATTGAAGCGCCACCACTTTCTGACTAAATCGGGGAAAATCAGCAACACAGGGGAACTCACTCTGAAAGTGGAAGTAAGTGATTCACCTTTTTACTTCTGGCTTGGCACAGCTTGAGGCGGCGACTGCAACAGCTGAGTTGAACTTACCTTTAGTGGCATCATCTTACAATCGTCTGAATTCCTGTACATCCAAACAAAACACAAGTGTGTATGCAAGCATCAATGAAAAACATAAGTATATAACAATAAACTTTATTGAGGTAGTAAAATATGTAAAAGTGACAATGGACAATACAAGAATTATTCGTTACAGTTAAAAATATATGCGAAAGAGGTTAGTCAGGTTAAATGTGTGACGTTTAAACTAAACATGGCGGTAAAATGACAGCAAACGGTACCTATGACCACATTCCAAACAGCAATTACTTTAAGTTTCTCACAAAGGGACTATGTTACATGAACAAAATGAACGACAATTACTTTAATAGTGACACAACGACAACGTTTACTTGAACTTACAACGCAAAACAACATATAGACATTGAAACTTGATGGTAAAGGCTAACAATTAACTGCAAGGCGGTAGTTCCTGTTCAAGATCTTAAACCTTAAACAAACAATGCCATGACGGCCACGACAACACTTCGAAATCACTTCACTGTATTTCTATGGGTCACAAGTACTATTAGTTAGCAAATACCTATTGTAGGAATTCAGATGCTCTATGTTGATGTCCAATTCCAGCTGCATGCCTCCCCCCCCCCCAGATATAGCCCCGAAATACGGAAAGGAACTACTGGAAACCACATGGGGGGGGGGGGCGATATTCGAGCGGATGTGAGCGGCATTGCTTTCCCAAGACAAGGGTAACTTGAACGAAGCCCGTACAAACAAGCAGATTACAGTAGCAAAATTCGTAGCTTCATTCCAACGACAAAGTCTTTCTCTTAAGATCCGCTGTAACAGCGTTAAAGGAGATGCTTAGCTCTCTGGTACGGAAAAACTCAGCTAAACGTTCACTAAGTGACCACTATTACACTGGGCTAGACGACAGCGACGATATAGTTTCACAAATTGCGACATTTCACTTATTACGTGGCGAGACGAAGCCTCCCAGGAATTCAACGACCACCCTTGGGAACGATCTCAAGGCCTGTTGCTGAAGTTGCCTAAGATGCGAAAACTGACTAAAGGCGTGGAAAATTTCAGCATGATGAAACATTGACTCATTAGTTTGCCTGAAAACTTCGAGGAACAATTAAAAACGCAACAAGGCAGATTGCATCACCTAGGCAGAAACAAAGCTCAATTTAGAACAAGTGTACGGGAAAATTGAATCGAAGATCCTAAAATAAACTACGAAACGCTAGTATTTAAAACGAACAGAATAAAATTTTGAGCTACACCACTAAACTATGAACTTGGGCTTAAATTATGCGAGAAAAATACTGGCACCTGAGCTAAAAATGCAGAAAAGTACTAATTTCGAAGATTGTCTTTACAACGGGGAACAGCAAACGATGGTGGTGTTCGTTTTAGAGCCTCGACACATGACACGATCGGAGTTGCATGCTTTTTTACTAGTTATCAGTGATTTATGGCTTTTGGCGTCTTTGTAGGTGCCCAATTGAAGTTTGAAATATAATAACATACCGAATTACCGAATGCGTGACCACTGACCAAAACAAAGTTACTTATCATGTTTTTATTCTTTGCAATTTTTAACACAGGGATTTTTAGGTTTTGTTTTCCAATTTTCGCCCTTCCAATAGCGGCTATAACTCTCTTCGTCTGTATTCCGATTATTGTTTCGTTCTGTTCGATTTGTCTTTTTGCCAAGTGGATCACTAGTATCCAACTCCGACTGTAGAAATGAACAAAAAACGTAGTAAAATTTGGAACCTGTTTAATGTAGTAGATGAAAATATCAAGAAATGTCCATTCTGTAGTGGTACATTTTCCTAGAAAGCTGGTGCAACAGCAAATTTAACCAGGAATTTAAAGAGTAAATATCCAACTTATACTGAGAAGCCGAGAACACGAGAAGAGCAGCGCATTGTTCGTTTCGAGTTCCGAGTGACCGTGGACTGCGGGTGTCTGAAATGCACATCCAATTTCGATTTCGTTCTGAGAATCAAATCCGACGGATTTGGTTCACTTACAGAATGAGATTGGAATGACCGAGTCTGCAAAAGTATCGAAACTTCCCATCACTGTGTGAGGAAACTACTACATAACCTTCAATAATAATGCATTTGTATTTCTGTAGGCGGTGACTAGATGAGCCATCTCGCCCTGAAAATTTAAATAGTTGGCATACTGTGTACTGGGATAGTTGGCGCGTTGCAATTACTGCAATACAAAATGGAGAGATGGGTGTTAATAAGGCATCTAGAAATTTTGGAATTCCATGCACAACTTTGAGAAGAAGGAATAAAACTAACAATATCCTGAAGAGGACGCTGGGATCGTCTTCAGTATTAGGGGATGCCAATAAAGGAAAGATAATTATGCACATAAAAAATTCACAGATTTCGCAATCCTTGCAACCATCGGAGACATTGGAAATGATAACACCATACATGAAACCTAATTAACAGTTTATTATACATACAAGGTTATAAATATACACATAGAATTTTAGCATTTTATTTTTGAAAAACTAAAAGTACTACTAATATAATAAACATCTCAACTTACGAGTAAGGTAGTAAGAAATAATAAACATAATTTTGAATTAACCAACTTATATTGAATTTGCAGTTACACTTAAAGTATTCCTAATATAATAAAATCAAAATCAAAATGAAGAATACAAATTTCAATACAACCAAACGCACAACTACCACATGGATGTATCAAACTTTTTGTCACGGCTGCTACTGGTAGACGCCCCTACATTGACATTATCGTCATCATCACTTGAAGATGACTGAACTATCGTACTGTTTTTAAATTCAGTCAGTTGGTCAAAGCCGAAAGACCGTTTTGGCACTCTATCGATTTCGGCGACTTTCATGTATGCTAAGGACTCGACGTTAAAGTCTAAACTAACCACTTTTGGTAATTTTAAACCCTTTCACCGAAATCATTAAAGCTGCGTGGATGTATGATGGTATTATCAACTTTTTCCATTTTGACGGATGTATCGTTCTACCAGTAATCTCCGCTAAACTCACATGTATCTGACTGGGTACGTTTAAGGTGTTTTCTATACGTAGACCAAAGATACCGGGTGTGGTTTGACCAATTATATTTTTGGTTGCAGTCATCAGTTTCATTCGTAATGCATTCAATGATTCTTTGATATCCACAATGCCAAAGCGCTCTATAGCCGAACGAAACTGTTGACTTGCAGCCAAACATTTCATATCATTGATGAAACGCTCCAAGAAAGCTAACATCATCGCTTTGCTTTCCGCGTTCCACCAATGCTGAATAGTCAGAACTAATAATGAAACCCTATGTCGCGGCTGTAACGCTTTGATGTCATGAATAGTCAATCTACAAAAGTATTCCTCGGAAGTAGTGATAAAACCCCGTACGCGTTAGTTACAGCGATTAACAACGGAGGTTTCTTATATTGAAATTGACAAAAATTGGTCTTATTGATAGCATTTTTCCGAAACTTGTAGTTCATTTCCTGCAATTCAGCGGCGATGCGAACAGGATGACAATGTGATAAAGAACTCTTGTAACGCTCATAAAAGTTATTCAATTCAGATGCATCAAACGGTGTGCCTATAACACATGATATGAAAAATTAAAAACTTACCAGCGAGTTACACATTCTGTTAACATTACCCGATGGTGGTTTAACCATATAAGGGGTCTTGCCAATGTCATCGTGCTCGGCCTCATCGGATGATGACGAAACTTCCGGCAAACATTTACTGATCTGATGATTTAGCGATGATGGTACAGAATTGTCTCGAACAATCTCACAATCATCGTAAACAAAAGAAGTACTCTCTGGCTTAGAATGTGTTTGGAAGGTTGCGGGCTGGAAGCTGCTAATTCAGTTAGCGAAAAGATGCGCTTCGAAGCAGAATGTTTATCAGTATTCGAAAACATTATTAGCCGGCACTAAAACAGTTATTCGGTAGAGTCACTAATTATAAACTAACGTCGTCTGCATCCGAGTCACTAGCACACTGCTTTGCGAACGATAAAGGCGATACTGCAGCTGCAGCTCGACGTGTGTCTACTGAAATACGATACATATGGAATAACTTCAACTTGTTCGTTTCTCTAAAATATTCCATCTGACGTGCCGTTTCGAGTAGTTATTAAACTTTTAGAAGCCAACGAAACAGAGTCACGATTCTGTAGATACGTTGTTAATTCTGAACAATTTACGTTATAATTAAAATCACCGCATATAAGTAATGGACTATTATGCAAATTGGTCAAATGATTGATAGCAAACATCAATGTGTACTCACTGAATCGCACCAATGCACAGTCCATTAGCTGTATTACTTGATTTTTCGTCACACCTGGTTTAGCGTAAATGGTTATAAGGTAAAAATGTTTTCGTTGCTGCGCTCTGCCCTCATATTCTATTCGAGCACAACACACGTCGCCATAAGGAACATTTGTAGTATCGTAAGTTATTTTATGTCTATTTTCCAGTCGAGAACTCAAAGATTCATACATGCGCGTGTGCTGCATACTTTAACCGTAACATTTTACCTGCATTAGGATCTGAAAAGTGAATCCATAAACGTAATATTTCGCCATTATCATCCATTTCCACGTATTTCAAGTAACCGAATGATCCATTAATCAATCGGTCTGCCTTATCTAAATTTTGCGTAACTATGTATGGACCCTCTATAACCAATAATAGTTTTAAAGGCATATTAGCAGTGCTAGCAATATCCATTTTTCTCAATTTATCATGCGTTGATTTCAACTGTTGCACGTTCACATAACCTCGCACTTCGTCTTTAGCTAGTGAAAGGAGAACGTCAGCATCGTTCATAACATCATAGTTGTATTGATCTACGTCCACGTTTCTATGGAACAATCGTATAGCACCGCGCACATCCATTTGTTCTAATTGCTCAGAGGTAAAGAACCGCCCTTCAATCAAAGACCGCTCAGTATCATTAAGTACATCACCATTGCCGATTTTAGTTAAAATGGAGGAAAACTGAATATCTGATTGTCTCATTACTTCTGTCAATGGATAATAATTTAAATTATGCCACAACATATTATCTTGCAACATGTTAGGCGGTCGAACGTAAACAGCTCTAGCATTAACGGGCGGTAATTGATGCAAGTCGCCACAAAATATTATATTCATACCTCCAAACTGCTGAGTCGGATCGGGGCCCAACAAACGTAATCGCTCCCCAACTTGAATAAGCATATCTGAACTCATCATACTCACTTCATCAATTATAATCGTTTTAACTCCAAGCAAGTCACTTTTCATTGTTTGTAACACATCACATTTTAACGGCAATCGTCGTTTCGTGTTAATGCCGATATTAAATGCTGTGTGGAACAGTCGTGCCCTCAATATTAACCGCTGCTTTACCAGTAGTTGCACAAGCAATAAAAGCACATTTGCTTATATTATTGCGAATAGTAAATTTATTTGTAGTTTCCATTAATACTTTTAGCACGTAACTTTTACCCGATCCTGCGGGACCAGTAAAAAACACTTGCAAGGGCGGCGAGTCGGCGTGTGTCAGATGATGTATTAACTCTATTACAAACCTTAATTGTCCAGCATTTAAAGATCGCAGTAGGGTACAGAAATCTGCATGTGATAACATATTTTCCACGGGTCGAACTGTACTGTAGCGTTGTATGGTATCTATATCTCTGTTTCCACTTTCATTCAACTGATCCTGCGTTCGTTGTAAATATGGCACTTCAAAGTTCCGTAATGCAGGACCAAGTGGATTATTGTTACTATTTGCCTCTTCGTTTTAATACAGCATGTAATGTTTTGTCAATAATACGTACCACATTCTCGATAGACAATCCACTTTCATATCCTTTCCTTTTAGTGCGTCGGAATGTGTCTCATAAATACGCATATACTCATCTCAATCGAGCAATTCTAATTCCTCGCTTCGAAAAGGCCAAAATAGTGTTACTACTTCTCGCATATATAAACCGTTCAATAGTTATTTGCCAAGTAGGTAGACATGGAATTTTGTTTTTATGTTTAAGAAAATGAAAACTCCCTAGAATCTCTTTCTGACACTTTGTCAGAATCAGCTGTTATGTACAGGAGGCCCACGAAAGTGTCTAATTTGATATTTTGAGGTTAAACGTGCAATGTTGCCAGTGCTTTCATACTTTGTTTGCCACTAGGCATAATATGTATGGACATCAGCGTTATGGATACCTATCTGTCAAATTGTAATACTAGAGCAATATGCCAAAAGTAATTAAAGGTGACACAAAACTGAAAATTACAAAGGCCTACAGGCATTACAAAACCGACAGGCCAGACCTTACGGAAACTGAAATCCTTGCCCGGCTTACTGATATTTGGGATGCAAGTATTTATGCATAAAACTTAACTGTTGCTTTAATTTTGGGCTTTGTACTGTTTTAGGTGTCCGAAAGAACTATAAGAAGTATTATTGGGCGGGACAATTTTGAAATTAAACCTTTTGGCCCACGACCTAGAAATGATACATACTATAAAAATTTTGCATTTCGGGAAGATATGCAACGACAGATTTGGAATTATCACTTGAAAAATGAGCACTTTACTTTGGCTAGACTATTAAAGGACGTGCGTGAAAATTTCGAATTCGATAAGGGGAAAACGACTTTATATAATATTCTAAAATCAATGGGTTATAAATACAAACATGTAAACGGACGTAAAATTCTATGTGAACAGAAACATGTTGTTGCATCCAAAATTACTTATTTGAGAAAATTCTTGCAATACCAAAATTCTAGTGAAAATATAACATTCGTGTACCTAGACGAAACCTGGATTTATCAAAATGGATCTAGCGTCCGACAATGGGTACACGATTCTGAAATTAAAAGCAATCCGTCTAAAATTAAATCGGAGGGAAAGCGTTTCACTGTTTTGCATGCGGGAACTAAATTTGGGTTTTTGGAAGGGTGTGATCTATTCTTATCTTCAACTAATAACGATAGGGATTATCACAAAACCATGAACGGGGAGATTTTTCAAAATTGGGTGGTTAATCAGTTACTTCCTGCTCTGAATAAAATTCCTGGTAAATGTGTGGTAATCTTGGGACAATGCACCGTACCATTCGGTGCAGTTGGAAAAGTTACCCTCACTTAATTGGAAGAAGGATCAGATGCAGGATTGGTTGATTAAACACAATGTCAAAATTGAGGGCAAAATTACAAAAAAACATCTTTGGAGTTTAATTCAACCTTTTAGGAAAGACAATAACATACGTTACGTGACTGACGAATTTTTGAAAAAGAATGGTCATGAGGTTCTTAGATTACCTCCGTACCATTGCCAATACAATCCTATTGAAATGGCATGGGGGTTCTGTAAAACTTACTACAACAAGCATATAAATTCTCAGCTTTCATCCAAGGATAAGGTTAAGAATTTATGGCTTGAAGCTCTTTCAAAGTGTACCTCCGACATGTGGCAAAATTATTGTGATCATTGTGAAAAAACTATTTCGGAAGACTGGGCGAAACATATGGGAAATATTTCGTTTGAAAACATTCCACCTTTCATTATTTCATTGGAGGAATCTGAGTCAGAATCAAGTATTGATAATGATTCAGATACTAGCAATGAAACAATGAAAGTGGAATAGGGGGTTTTTGGCATCAAAATTCTTGTTTATGACATGGAAAATGAGTGGCTATCTTCTGATAATCCACACCACGCAACTCCCAACGCTGATCCGGCCCCAGTGTAAACCAAGCTCAAGACATTTCTCGTATGAAAATTTAAAGCCGCTCGAAGTTTAGACTTTAGACCAGCACACCGACATCCATGCCAACAAGGAATCTCATTCGCAGTCTCATATTCTTTACATTTGCATTTATTTAAATGTGGAAGCATTAATTTGTAAAGTCGATGAAAATTGGATTTATTCTATTGAAGGCTCCTTTAGGAAATTTAATGAGGAGTTTCCCGCGACAGCTATACAATATAAGGTATTTAGTGATGCTTTATCAAGAATGGTCCATAACTTCTGCGAAACTGGAAATGTATACCGGAAGCAAGGCAGTGGTCGACCAAACATAAGCACTGAAGAAGTAGTTAACAATGCGAGACAAATTGTGCAAGAACAACCACACGTATCTGTTCGCCATTTAGAACAGCAATTAAATGTTTCGTATACAACATCTCATAGGATATTAAGAAGCAATTTGCATTATTTTCCTTACCGGTTGCTGCCAAACGATCCTCCGGTTAGATTGGAATTCTGTAACTGGTTTATCAATAATTTAGGAAATAAGGATAATGCGTTTGAGAAAACTGTCTTTACCGATGAGGCATACTTCTATTTATCAGGCTATACTAATTCACAAAATATGAGTATGTGAAGCTCTGAGAATCCCAATTTTTATGTTGAAGAACCGCTTTACCCCCCAAAAAACGAGGTTTGGGCTGCAATTAGTAAAAGAAGAGTTATAGGTCCTGTATTTTCTGAAAGTAAGTGCAGCAAAACGATTAAATTTTATTTTAATAATTCAAATTTTAGGTTTGCTATATGCACAACAATATCGTATTGACATTTTGTCGCCGTTTTTTGAAGAGTTACGTGACGATGAACTACAAAAGGGTTACTTTCAATAAGATGGGGCAAGACTTCACACAACACAAGAAAATTTAAATTTACTTGGAGAGTTTTACGAAAACAGAGTTATTAGTCAAAACATGTCTACAGTGCGGCCTCCGAGGTCTTTTGACTTAACTCCCTGCGATTTTCTTCTGTCGCCATATTAAAAAAAATATCCATTTTTCAACTTCCACTGGACAATATTCAGCAACTTTAACAAAGAAGTAGTGGAAAAATAAAGAAATCAATAATAATGCCGTAATATTAAGAGTTGAAAATAGAACGAGTTAAGGAGTTTACTTCCTTAGGAACATTAATCTCTGAAAACTTAACTTACACACAAGAAATTAAATCAAGGTTAATAGCATCGAGATGTGTGGGCGCGTTAACTAGTATAATGTCCTCAAAACAAATCTCGCTAAATGCAGACTTACGACTCATAAGACTGTAATTCGACCCACAGCTACGTATGCATGTGAAACATGGACGATGAATGTGGCAGATCAAGACATGATAAGTAGGTGGAAGAGAAAAATGCTGCGAAAAATATTTGGAGGGACTCGAACGGAGGATGGTTGGAGAAGACTTACAAACGAAGACGTACAGGAGAAGTATGGGGAGCCAAGTATAGTAGACTTCATTAAAGCTCAGAGGTTAAGAAGGTTTAGGCATATATGGAGAATGCCAGATGGAAGAGCTACTAAGATAGTATTGGAAGGCAGAGCGCACGAAACTAGATGAAGGGGGCGACCAAGGAATAGGTGGGAGAAGGCAGTAATGGAAGACATAGCAAGGAAAGGAATAGAAGACTGGAGAAATAAAATCATGAATAAAGGACAATGGAGATTGTTATGCAATGGGCCTAAAGTGGCTTGTAAAAGCTTTATTTATTTATACTGAAAAAAATACATAAATAGTAATATTTAAATATTTTTGTATACAATTTATAATTACAATAAAAAAACGACTTTCATTATACCATTATTCCTACTCAACAAAGTATGACACGTATTCAGAATCAGCAAGTTGTCATTCATGAAATTTATCTTAACCAATAATAAAAGTGGCACAAAATCCAAAACCAAATCTGGCAACCACGTTTTGTACATTAACATAAAATTATCATTTGGTATAAAATGGGCATAACCTAACTTTTCTTAATGACTGACAGCATATTTACAGGGTGAAATTCATCACCCTAACATGGCCTCCTATCTGGCAAATAACTATTTATATGTTTTCCATCGTAACACCTTTGCTTTGGTTCGTTTCCTGTATTGTACACTATCATTTACGCCGCAGTCAACATGATCGCTGTCACTATCATAATCACTTTTATTTTCCACGAGTTGATGGTCGAGTCTATCATTAACCAGCTGATTTGTTTGTCGAGTACGTTTACGATCATACCAGGCGACGAAATCTGCTAAACACACATTATTTAAATCAGAAGGTCTTCTCTTATAATATTGTATTATGTTGCAATACCAAACATCAGTTGAATCCGTCGTTAAATTTTCATTATCCATTTGTCGTTTCGGCTTTTTCGCAAGAAACCTTTCTGTCGGATGTTGAGTTGGTACAAACACAACTTGTCTTGATGCCTCTGACATCGGCAATCTCAATAAGAACCAAGCTGCTTCCTGCGTACACATTTCGACATTACTTAATACACGTTTCCCTAATTGTTTCAAACATGCATCGTAATCCATATCGGAATACTCATCTCTCAGCTTTACCAATTCACGATGCAATGAACTGAAAATCCGCGATCAGATTTATTTACGTAATCTGCCACATGCGCTGCGCACGAATACTCGTCTAATATGAATTGAATATCCATATTAGATTGTAATACAGAAGATATTACAGGATTAATTGGACTAGTCCAAATGTCGTCGATATCATCTTTTAAAAACACCATAGGGCGGTGTATACCAAGTCGTATAATAAGCAAATATTGATCCAACGTCACGATTAGATTCATTGCAAGAAACTGATGAACGTCAGCGTAATGATTATTTTCTAAATTTTCGTGCAAACTGTTGTAGCGTTGAACCAACGTTTCGTCTCGATCCGCAATAAGTACCGGCATTAAAATTCTAGTTTCATTCGTCGGCCAAAAAGGAGCACCGAATCTACATTTTTTTGCATTCTTCTTATAACACGTGTGCGTATGGCGATGAGTCTGCAACTGCCTCCCATCCACTAATAAGGATTGATCAACAGTACTTAAAGAATCCAACAATTCAACTACCTCGGGCACATCTACACCTTCAATCAATCGCCTTTCCATATCGGATGGTGCGTTTTCTAACCATAGTAACATGTGACAATGAGGGCTACCTCGATGTTGGAATTCGACACGTCAAAAAAAATCTATAATACGATATTTTCCGAATGGCCCTGTCGTTCGTTTCAAAGCATTAATTATTGTATCAACCAATTTATCGAAATACAAACAACAGATAACTGGATCACTATTAACCAACTAGGCTCTAATTGTTGCATTCATACCGTCAAATATTTCGTCCGGAATGTCTTGATCAGCTGGTAAATTGTTTTGAAACTTATAGATATATTGTAACAATGGCAACCAATAAGTTTCCGACGCACTGAAGATAAGAAACACCGTCGGCTTACCAATTGTCTCATCATACCAAATAAGTCTCGTTTACGAGTATACCAGTACTGAACAGAATTAGGAATATGGCGCATAAACGATTCATTTCGTTCCATAGTTTTTTTAATGAACTGTCTGTTTTCGATGTCACTTCTAGTAATATTATGAACGTTAGAAGTATTCGCTCGGAACATCACATTTAGACTGTCTATAACACAAAGTCTCATTATCTTTGCGGCCATGTACAAAATATGATTAGACGTGACTCCACGTCGATCGCGTCTTCGTATCTCACTTGTAGCCATCGAATAAGCAGTAGCTCGCACCATAAACTCTCGTGGCTGACCGAAATAAATCATGGGAAAAGACAATTCTTCAGCGTCCGCATCGAATGATAAGGCAAATGGTCGAGTATGCTGTCCCGGAGCCATATCAAGAATCACATCTTCTCTCCAAAACAACGTTTCCTGCATCCTCGATAAGATTTCTTCTGATGTCATGCGACGTTCATTATGTTTAGTAACTTGTTCAATATTTCGCCAAATATTAATATCAATATTGCGATGGCTGTTTGCAAGGAGATGGGTGTAACGCAAAGTACCATCATCCTCTTTGTCGTCAGAACAGTTTGCGTGGAACAACGACTCATGTCGTATTTTCGACACAATGGCGTTTTTACTAATTCTTTGAGCCACATTTTTATATTTGTTTTAGAAATACACCCCGCCCTATACGAACTTTTATGAAGTAATTTTCGAGTGCGGCACACATTAAACGTGAAATCATCTTCCAAACGCCGCGGTAGTGCCATAACCATATTATTGACATCTACAGGCACATTTGCAACTTGACCGATTAAACGTCGAGAACCAGCAAAATATCTAATATGACAAATTTGCATAAAAGGTATGCGAGGCGAAATAAGACGCTCAGATAATGGACATAAATCGGGCAAATCTTTAGGAATTTCAGGATAAAAGTATCCATTAAGTGTTGCCAAGGAAGGAATTTTCTTACGCCGCAGAAACGTACAACAATTATAGCACACCATGAACGGCTCTTGCATGTCATAATAATTTAATGATTTCAAGAAATCGTATATGGTCGTACCAATTCGAAGGTGTGTTAATCTGCTCGTCCACCAAATACGATCACACACGCGACAATAATCGTCTAATTTATCCGAAAAAAAATGTTTGTCCATATACCCTTTAAAGTGTACTTCAACATTAAACCGTTTTCTTTGTGGTCGCACCACGTTTTCGCGAACGGACCAAAAATTAGTACACACATCTAATAAAGAAGGCACTTCTTTCTACCTGTACCACTTTTTTTTTTTTTAAACTGTTTATTTTGACTCCAAAACAGCAAACCAGCTGGTACCGCACTATAATTATTGACATGCACCACTTCACTGTCATTATTTACCTGTACTACTTCACTGTCATTATTTACACGTTCAAAAGTGTCACTTTCACTATTAATATACACAATATCTGGGTAAACATCAGAATTTTCAAGTTTGCAAATCTTTACACGCTCACGGTACCGCCTATTTCGTTCACTTTTTGTTAACGGCGTTCTCGCACTCAGCTCACTAGAATCAGTATTCTCACTCTCGCGTAAACGTTTACGCTCTCGATATCGCTTACATTTTTCGCTATTTCTTAGACTTTTAGAATCCATAATTACAAAATATGCGCGCCGATCGTCCTATGAAATGAAACGCTACTGCATTCAGCGAGTGCTGTATTATAACTCTACACACACCACCACGATGCTCGCCGGCCGCACTCGATCTCGCCGCTGTCGGTCTTGAACGAAAACTCGTAACTTGGTCCCCATATACGAACATAAAACATTTCCCGCTACTGCATTAAGCGAGTGCGGTATTATAACTGAACACTCCCCACCAGTGTTGCCAGACGTTCACTGAAAGTAGCGGTAGAATCATCATTAAAAAAGCGGGAGATTTGAATTTAGAAACGGTAGAATATTGGGCTCAACAATACAATAAAAACCAAAAGACAAAAATGTGTACTTATTTATATATTGTAAAATAATGTATTTTTAACATTTTCTTCTACAACGACAATAACATTAGATAGGTATATGAATAAAATAAAATAAAAACCAATCAATCTGAATCTACATCAGAATCGTAAAGCGATTCCGACTGCTTGTACATGCTAGAATTATGGCGGCTTAACAATTGTTTAGTCACATTAAAATCATAACAAGCATTCTTCATCCTTCCCTAAATAATTTTTGCTGTGTAAAATTTCTACAATACTATTCATAGACAACCTATTTTCGTTTTCATCAAGTTTACTTGTGAAAAGTTCTTTCTACATTTGCCGAAGAATGTGACACAGATAATACATTTAGAGCCAAACTGCTAAATTTGGATATTATGAATGTATCGTCTGCATATTTTTTATTTTTAATGTTTGTCCAAAATGTATCAATTGACTCGTCTTTATTGTAAACGACGTTTGAATTTGTAGTATACGCCATTCTTTATCTAGTTGTTGAATAGCAGAGGCTTTTGCTATATTTGGAAAATATACAGCTAACGGCGTAATCGTTTCATATTCTCCCTTTGATACTACTTCTGGATCTAACAAGCTTAAATTTGGGGAAATTGCGAAGGAATAATACAAAAGTGCAATACTCAGAAGTCGTAAGGAAACCCCCATCAGATTAATTTAAATAACAGCCTCCGGGTGAGCATAAAAATGTTTCTGTGACCGCATTGGTAAGTTCTAAAAGAATTTGCAAAGTTTGTACTTCATAATCAGATTAATTTAAATAACAGCCTCCGGGTGAGCCATAAAAATGTTTCTGTGACCGCATTGGTAAGTTCTAAAAGAATTTGCAAAGTTTGTACTTCATAAAATTAATTATAGTGTAGATATGATTGTACCATACTTGGTTTACGATGCTAGGAAAAAGGTAGATATTTAATACATAACGGTAGCGCAGTATTTGAGAAGCAAAAGCGGTAGATATACCGCTAAAAAGGTATATTTGGCATCATTGCTCCCCACTACCGTTCACGATGCTCACTTGCCGCCACGATGCTCGCCGACCGCACTCGATCGCGACACCTCTGTCTTTTGGCCTTGAACGAAAACTCGTAACTTGGTCCCCATATACGAACATAAACATTTCCAATGTTAAAAGTTGCAAAAATATGGTTTTGCGCCGAACAGGAATGATGTGCGTCTTATGGCTTTTAGTTTAGCAGAACAGTTGGGTGTAGAACATACATTTAATAAACATACTGGACGAGCTGGGTACAACTAGCTGTTAGTAAGTCAGCACCCTGAATTAAGCATAACAAAGAATGTGTTAAGATCACATATCAGAAAATCAGTTATTCGATAACCTTCTAACATTCTTAACGTAGATGAAACGGGGCTGCAGTTAAATAACAAATTGGGCCATGTAATCGTCACCAAAGGTTCTAAAAGTGTTCTTGCTGTCACGTCTGGAGAAGGAGGTGAAACCATAACAGTAATTGCATGTTGCATGCTGAAGGAACAGTTATTCCACCTAAAGTAGTTTTTCCTATAAAAATTTTCAAGGTCAAAGAATTTAGGGTTTATGTTGGCATAACTACAATTCATTTAAAAAATATATGTTGGTAAAATTTGTTTTAGTAACTTTATAGAACTAAAAATTGGTGGGAAATTTAAAATCTGGCATTAAAGTTTTATATAGGTACATCAAAAGCTCTTGCTAATCTTTCGTAAACGTCTTCTTCTGGTGTGTTAGGATGCAGATCCAACAGTTCCTCTGCACACTTCAGAAATGCTTTTTTTATATTTAATTTTAAAAGATTCCGTTTTTTACGCGTATTCAGTTTCAAAAAAGAAAAGCTGGCAATTTTTAAATGTCAAAATGACACAAGTCGTTTACAGAAAAACCTGACGAAAATAAAATTTCTAATAATTTTTAATAATTTTAATTTGACCTTGAAAATTTTTATAGGAAAAAAACGTACTTTACGTGTATTTGTAAAGGAAAATATGAAAAACAACAATGTAAAACCTCCATGCCTCCCAGATCAAAGAGCTACAGGTCAGTAAAATCTGCTTATGTGAATGCAGATATTTTCCTTAGGTGGCTCAAAGATCAGTTCATGCCAAGAAAGCCTTTGGGAAAAACACTACTTATTCTCGAACGGCACACTTTGCACTGTAATTCCGTTGAAAGGCTCGAGTATGCTGAACAAAATGATTTAATATTGTTATGTCTACCCAGTCATACTATCCACTATTTGCAGCTTCTCGACAGAGCATTTTTTAAGTCTCTAAAGTTAGCCATTATAACAATGCCTGCAGGTTCTACATGAAGACACATCCATTTTAGAAAATTACAAAGCAAAACTTTGGACAGCTTCTTAATGATGCATGGATGAAGGCAGCAACAGTAAATAATGCTGTACCGTCTTTTCGCTCTACAGGGATTGTACCATTTAACGCTCAAATTATTCCAAAGTACTCATTTCTGAACTCTAATAATAAGGAGACTGGAACAGTAGAGTAGGGAAGGACTATAACAGAAGAATGGGATGTATGGGAATATATGGGGAAGATACACTAAATAGAAATGGAATAAAAATGATAGACTTCTGTAAAGGGAACGACCTAATAATAGGAAACACAATGTGGGAACAAGCAATCGACGACAAATACACGTTTGTGGCTAAGAACGAAACGCTAAACGCCTGATAGACTATATAACATATACACAAGAATTAACAGAGACAGTACAAAAAATTAAAACGATAAAAGAAGCGGAATTAGGAACACAACACAGATTAGTAAGAGCAAGTTACCAAGTAAAACTGAGCAACAACGGAGAAATAAGGAAATATAGTAGTTTAGCGATGTATAAGCTAAAAAATATGGAAAACAAAGAAAAATACCAGAAGGAGACAGATTTAGAATTCCAAAAACTGGAGAACAGAAAAACAGACTGGACTTTAGAAGAAAGATGGATAACATTCAAAGAGACACTGCTGAAGATAACAGAGAAAATATGTGGGAAGAGAAAATATAATAATCACGTCAAAAGGACGAGGTGGTGAAATAGCGACATACAAAGACTGACAAAAGAAAAGAAAACAGCATGGAAGCAATATATACAAACAAAAACACAGAAGGATAAAGAGGAATATAATCGAAAAAGAAACATGGTGAAAACGCAGTGAAAAGAGCAAAAAAGGAATCCTGGAAGGAGTTTGGAAAAGAAATAACAGAAGTACACAAAACAGACTATAGAAAATTCTGGACGAGAATAAAAAGATTAAAAGGGGATAAAAAGAAAGAAATAAAAGCAATTAAAAACATGCAGGGGCAAACACTAACAGACACAAAAGAAATACTTGAAACTTGGAAAGAACACTACAGAAATAAGTATAACACGACAGTGCCAGATGATAAAATAACAAGAGTAGAGCAAGCGGAACAGCAACAAAAAATTAAGAGGGAAGAAGTCGAAGAAGCAATACAAAAAATCAAAATTAGAAAAGCAAGTGGAGAAGACGGCATAGCACCGGAGATGATTAAATGGCTGGGGGAAAAAGGAATAAACTGGATATGGGATATCTGTAAAGAAGCGTGGGAAAAACAAAAAATCCCGAGGGATTGGGAAAATAACCTGTTAATTCCAATATACAAGAAAGGAATACAGACGCAGTGCAAAAACTATAGACCAATCTGCTTAGCTCAAACCAGCTATAAACTATATACAAAAATCTTGGAAAAAAGATTAAGAGAACATGTGGAATCGAAATTGGGAGAGTAACAGGCAGCATTCAGACCGAACAGACAGACAAACGATAACATATATATATTAAGAAATATAATAGAGAGAAAGATAGAAGAAGGAGAGGAAGTATACCTAACATTCATCGATCTAAAAGCAGCTTTCGATACGGTAGATAGAAGGAAAATATGGAAAACCCTGGAGAACTGGAAGTACCTAGCAGGCTGATAAACGCAGTAAAAGTACATATGAAACAGTAAGAGCAAGAGTGCAAATGGTTGGACAAAGATCAGATGAATTAAAAATGAATAAAGGAATAAAACAAGGAGACAGCTTAAGCCCTTTACTATTTATCATTATTATGGACAAAATTACTAAACAAATTAAAGAAAAATATAACCGAATAGATACAGTCATAGGGTACAGGAACCTAGAAGCAGTTAAAGTGAGCAGTCTGCTATACGCAGACGATGTGTTACTGATAGCAAATAAGAAGAACAAAATACAAAATTTAGTAAACGCCTGGACTAAAGAAATTGAAAACATGAAAATGGAAATAAATAACACAAAAAAAAAACAATGATTGTAAATGAAAAAGAAACAGACACCCAGATTGACAAAGAAATCAAATGCAAGAATAAATTATTGGAAAGAGTAACAACTACGAATTTTTGGAAAGTATAATAACGGAGGATGGGAAAATAGATGCTGAGTTAACAAACAGAGCTAATAAATCAACAAGATTATATTACTCAATAAATAAAACAATACTAGGCCATAAAGACATAGACATAGAGGTGAAAAGAAAAATACATAATGTAATAACAATACCAACAATTACATACGCTTGTGAAAACTGGACTTTAAGAAAAAAAGACGAAAGCAAAGTAAATGCTATAGAAATGAAACAACTTAGAAAAATTGCTGGAAAAACTAAATGGGACAGGGTAAGGAACGACATGATCAGAGAAATAACAGAACAACAGCCAATAATGGAAAAAATTAAAAAGAAACAACTGAACTGGTATGCGCATATAGTAAGAATGCAACCGGACAGAACTACAAGAAAAATAATGGAGATGGGAAAATCAAGGAAAAGGCAAAGGGGAAGACCAAGAAGAAAATGGATGGACCAAATCCAAGAATATGGAATGGATAGAGGAAAGACGGTAGAGGAAATGAAAATCCTAGCAAGAGACAGGAAAGAATGAAGGAAATGGATACAGGACAAGGAACCCACATCCGACGCCTGAAAGGGCATAAGCATTAGCGAAGAAGAAGAAGAAGAAGTATATTAATTTAATATATATAAGTTTATTTTATTTTTAGTTCGTGTAGTATCTTAGCACTTGCTAATAAAGTTAAATACTATTATTATTATTATTACTTTGTAAGTTCTTACAGTCATTCAATGTAGGTATTTATGTTAGCATAAAGTTTTAAATCATTAGCAAATAATAGACAGTTTGAAAATTTACAACAGTACACAAATATAATTAATAAATAAAAGTAATAGTGGCGCAAGATAAAATCCTTGGGGTACACCAGAATTTGGTGTTGTTTTGCCAGATAACTGAATTTAATATAAATTGTTCTATTTTGCAAATAAGATTTTGGAAAATTTCTGACTGATTTGTTAAGACCAAATATTAAAGACTTGGCTAGTCATTTCTAACACCTTACGAAATTCGATAAATATCAAATCTAATAATTGTGAATAAAAGGCTTTTCGCCTGTATGAATCTTCACATGTCTAACTAACTGACTTTTATGTGATGCTTTGAAATCACAAACAGAACAGGTATAAGGCTTTTCGCCTGTATGAGTCGTCACATGGCTAACGAAATGACTTTTCCGTGTTGCTTTGTAATCACAAACAGAACAGGTATAAGGCTTTTCGCCTGTATGAGTCGTCACATGGCTAACTAAATCACTTTTCTCTTTTGCTTTGAAATCACAAACAGAACAGGTATAAGGCTTCTCGCCTGTATGAGTCCTCACATGTCTAACTAAATCACTTTTCTCTGTTGCTTTGAAATCACAAACAGAACAGATAAAAGGCTTCTCACCTGTATGAATCCTCACATGTCTAACTAAATGACTTTTCCGTGTTGCTTTGAAATCACAAACAGAACAGATATAAGACTTCTCGCCTGTATGAATCCTCATATGTCTAACTAAATGACTTTTCCGTGTTGCTTTGTAATCACAAACAGAACAGGTATAAAGCTTCTCACCTGTATGAGTCCTCACATGTCTAACTAAATGACTTTTCTCTCTTGCTTTGAAATCACAAACAGAACAGGTATAAGGCCTCTCGCCTGTATGAGTCCTCATATGGCTAACTAAATGACTTTTCCGTGTTGCTTTGTAATCACAAACAAAACAGGTATAAAGTTTCTCGCCTGTATGAGTCCTCACATGTCTAACTAAATGACTTTTCCGTGTTGTTTTGTAATCACAAACAGAACAGGTATAAGGCTTTTCGCCTGTATGAGTCCTCACATGGCTAACTAAATCACTTTTCCGTGTTGTTTGTAATCACAAACAGAACAGGTATAAGCTTCTCGCCTGTATGAGTCTTCACATGTCTAACTAAAACACTTCTCTGTGTTGCTTTGTAATCACAAACAGAACAGGTATAAGGCTTTTCGCCTGTATGAGTCGTCACATGGCTAACTAAATCACTTTTCTCTTTTGCTTTGAAATCACAAACAGAACAGGTATAAGGCTTCTCGCCTGTATGAGTCCTCACATGTCTAACTAAATCACTTTTCTCTGTTGCTTTGAAATCACAAACAGAACAGATAAAAGGCTTCTCGCCTGTATGGGTCCTCACATGTCTAACTAAATCACTTTTCTCTGTTGCTTTGAAATCACAAACAGAACAGATATAAGACTTCTCGCCTGTATGAATCCTCATATGTCTAACTAAATGACTTTTCCGTGTTGCTTTGTAATCACAAACAGAACAGGTATAAAGCTTCTCACCTGTATGAGTCCTCACATGTCTAACTAAATGACTTTTCTCTCTTACTTTGAAATCACAAACAGAACAGGTATAAGGCCTCTCGCCTGTATGAGTCCTCACATGGCTAACTAAATGACTTTTCCGTGTTGCTTTGTAATCACAAACAAAACAGGTATAAAGTTTCTCGCCTGTATGAGTCCTCACATGTCTAACTAAATGACTTTTTCGTGTTGCTTTGTAATTACAAACAGAACAGGTGTAAGGCTTCTCGCCTGTATGAATCCTCACATGTCTAACTAAATCACTTTTCTGTGTTGCTTTGTAATCACAAACAGAACAGGTATAAGGCTTCTCGCCTGTATGAGCCCTCACATGTGTAGCTAAATTAGTACTTTGGATGTCTTCTTGATGGATATATAACTTATCAAATTTGTTATTACTATCCATGTTCTGTGATATAGATGATGTAGTTCATGTAGAACTACAAGATTTACTATCCGTAATTTCTGGTTTGATGTCCATTATAGTTGTTTAAACGTCAGAGTTCCTGTGATAGATGTGCCAATGGAATGTAAATAGTTTCAGACCTACAACAAAAGGAGTTTGCCATTAACCTAAGATAAAATTAGCAATGTGGCATTTTGAGTAATGGTCAAATTTTAACAGCTATATGTTTGATATGGTATCTTTCTATAAAAATGAAATTCTGGTTACAAACAAATCTCAAATAACAAACCAATCGAAGTTAGCCCGGTTGGTTGAGATACATTTTATAATTGCACTTCTATTTAATTCTAAGAATGTAGTCAAAATATAACTAAAAATATAATTGATGCTAGTCCATTATGGCAAATAAATGTCTTGTGGTAGTTGACGTTACAGTCTATTGTGAATGTTTTTATGGTCTAGGACAGGGATCTCCAAACTTTTTAGTCTAAGGGCCACACTGACTCCTCCACTAAGAACCAAGGGCCAAGACCTAGCTAGCTCATCAACATACTGTAGTTTTGAATTACATGCGTACCTATGTCTCAAGTTTCTCGGGATTCAGCTTGATCCCAAGTTAATATGGAACAAGCAGGTTGCTCACATATCGGTAGCCAGAAATATTTATTTGCTAAAAAACTTAAAGTCTGTTGTTCCAAGCAACGTTTTATTGAGTGTATACCACAGGCTATTCATGTCATCTGCTACGTATGCCATTATACTTTGGGGTCACAGTAGCCACTCTGAACGCATATTTAGCCTCCAAAGAAAGGCGGTAAGAGTTATTGCTGGCTTAAGATATCGAGACGATGTTCGAGATACATTTAAAAATCTAGGTTTATTAATATTACCATGTTATTACATTCTTGAATGTTTATTGTACATAAAATCGCATATTGATAAATATGGTGTTAGCTCTAAAGGACATTATAAGCTTAGGAATAATGAAGACATTACACAGCCCTTTCTAAGACTGAACAAATCTAGATATGCATGTAACCATTATGCAATAAAATGTTTTAATAAGCTTCCTGCATCTATGAGAAGTATGACTCTGATGCAATACAAACAAAAGCTGGAAAAGTTATTTAATTCTTAATGCTTTTTATAGTTATCAGAAATTTCTAATTATGCATTTTAGATATTAATAATAACTGTGATAATTTTTAGCTTTAATGCGTTTTTAATATGTGTGTAAATGTCTTTTTATGGAACTGATCATGTAACACTATTTATTATTGTAATATTATTGTAACCTTCTTTGTTGACGTGTGCAAGCAGTTTTTGGTTATTGACACTAATAAAGTACCTTATATTATCTTATCTATGCGGCAGGGCGCAGGAATGGACTCCGCATGGGCAAGTGTCAAAGACATTTCGTTGCGTCAATTATGTTTGGTTAGTCGAAGTATACAACGTCATCTTATAGCGAGTAGCAGAGCTAGAGCATGTTCTGGAAAAGTTCTGCTGATTGATCGTTTGTTTTGAAGATTCGAGTACTTTCTAGAGTTTTAGAATATTTTCTACGCGTGGTACAAATACGGGAGACAACTGAGAGTTGGGCAGTTCCAAAGTTTGGATTCGGAGTGACAAGTGTAACCTGAAAAGCGAAATATGGTGCGACTAGTGTGTTTTGTGACTATAGTTTCTTGATGAAAATACAGTGTGTCTAATTATGGGTGTTTCTACTCTTAATAGTATTAATTGGCATTATTTTTATATGAAGTGGCGCCCCTTTTGTGTGGATTGGTATAAATATGGAAAAGAAACGAAAAATAGATAGTGAGTGCAGAACATTTAAAGAGCGATGGGGATATCACTATTTCGTGATTGAGTCAAGTAATCAAGCAAATTGTATAAATTGCAATGAAACAATATCAGTCTACAAAAACTAAATGTTGTCAGAATTACTCCAAATTTACAAAAAGCATACGGTCAAGTTAAATGTCTACTGTTCATATTCAACGCCTCACTGAGATTAGGATATTACCCAATGTGCTGGAAAATAGCACAAATACTAATGCTACCCAACCCTGGTAAGAACACAGGAGAAGTAACATCTTATTGCTCGATAAGTCTGCTCCCAATTATCTCAAGTCTTTGTCAAAATTATATTAAAAAAATTAGAACTGGTGATAGAGGAAAATCAGCTAATACCAGACCATTAATTTGGATTCCAAAATCATCACGGTACGGTTGAGCAAATTCATAGAGTGGTCAAACAAATTAACAATGCTCTCGAACGAAAATTGTATTGCTGCGCCGCCTTTCTCGACATCAGCCAGGCCTTTGCCAAGGTCTGGCATGAAGGGCTACATTACAAGATTAAGAAGTATCTCCCACACCCTCTTTATGAACTAATCAAGTCCTACCTTACCGAAAGACACTTCTTAGTAAAACAACAAGATATATTAACAGATCTACACCATATAGCCTCTGGGATTCCTCAAGATAGTGCTCTAGGACCGGTTCTGTCTTTACTATATACAGCACTTACCAGAATCCAAACTAATTACAACCCCTACATTTGCAGACGATACCGTCCTACTATGTTCTCACCCCAGACCTGAAATTGCCCCTAAAACCTACAGGGTACTATAGACAAAATACAAATAAAGTTAAAAAAGTGGAAAATAAAATCAAATGAAGATAAATGAGTGCAAGTAACGTTCACTAAAAAAAGAGAAAACTGTCCTCCCATTACGTTAAATGCTAAACAACTGCAACACGCAGAAAGTGCAAAATATCTAGGAGTACACTTAGATTGCCGAATGACTTGGCAAACACACATTTTTACTAAGAGGAAACAGCTGGGACTAAAATTAAGATAGATGTATTGGATGATAGGCAAACGGTCACAACTAACAACAGAAAATAAATTACTTATATGTAAAGTAATTATAAAGCCAATTTGGAATTATGGGGCCCAGCTCTGGAGATCTGCAAGCAAAAGCAATATTGCAATTATTTAAAGCTTCCAAAGTAAAATTTTTAAGAACAATAGTGAATGCACCATAGTATATTCCCAATACTGTGATACATAAAGACTTAAGTATACCCACCGTGCAAGAAGAAATTCAAAGGAAAAGTGCTGAGTACAGTGAGAGACTGCAAGTGCATCCCAATAAAATGGTAGATAAACTTATGGATACAACAGATGAGTTAAGACAATTAAAACGTTTTAAACCTTCAGACCTACCGGAGAGACTGTATAACTAACCAACGTCTACGCTATAAACATGTAAACAGCATATGTTATTAACGTAGCTGGAAGCTAAGAAGGTGAACACTTAATGGAGTGTTTCCTACAAGTCACTTGTAAATATATTAAGTCATTTGTATATCTCACATACTTAGAACTTATTGTCCACTTTGGACAGATTGTTCAAATGATTTGATTAATTTAAAAAAAACTATCATGTACAACAAATTGTTATAAAATAGACAAATGCAGAGGGAACGTCTACAATGGTATATGGAAAGAAATTGGCATTACAGAACTAAAAAAAATTGGGAATTCTAATACAGCGTGTTTATAAATCTTTGTTATCACTTTACCTTTGAAATATGCTTGTTCTCTTCAAAATTATGAAGTGGACTAGCAATAAACAACAGAATACATTAAGCATAAGTAAATTTTTGATAAACGGAACTTGAGCAGAATGAATTCATTAGAAGCCTTGCCTGGAACAGTTTCGTATTAGATTTCCAGATTACCATTATGATGCCCATTGTCTACGTCAAAAATTAGACGAACTGTTGAACGCTTTCAGCAAACTGGGAATGTTGTAAAAGGCAAGTCTTCAGGTAGGCCAAGGCCACAAGTTGCTCAGGAAATTGTAGAAGATCTTTGGGAAGGAATCGAAGGGAATCCAAATATTTCTCTACAGAGATTAGCACATCAATCTAATGTTCCCCTCAGCACTTGCCATTGATTGATTGATTCCTGTAGCTCCTTGGTGGAGCAAAGGGCACCTTGCGGTGTTTCTAGAGCCTAGTGTTGACGGCAGGGTGGCTAATCCCGCGCGCTCTTATCCTTTACCATTTTATCTACAAACTCCTTCCATTCCTTCCTATTCTTTGCCATTCTATTTACTTCATTCCATGTTATTCCCAGTTGTTTGAGCTCTTTTTGTGTTATTCTTTTCCATGAGTATTTTGGGCGGCCTACTTTCCTCTTCTCCACCATGTTGTAAGTGAACGCTTGCTTTATTATGCTTTGATTCGACTTCCTCAGAGTGTGTCCTATCCAATTCCATTTATGTTTCGTTATGGTTATATCTATTGGTTCTTCGTTTGTGTTCTTCCATAGGTCCTCATTTGAGATCCGATTTGGCCAGTATATTTTACATATTCTCCGTAAACATTTATTCACAAACGTTTGCAGTTTCGTTGTGTCTTTCTTAGATAAGCTCCACGTCTCCGACCCATACAATAATACAGATTTAACATTTGTTCTGAACAGTTTGAATTTCGTTTTCTTTTTAATGTTGGCTGCTGTCCATATTCGATTCAACATGATAAATGCATTTCTGGCTGCCTTAATTCTTGCTTCTACATCTGGTTCTGTCCCTCCAGCCACACTTACTATGCTACCCAGATATTTAAATTCATTTACTTCTTCAACATCTTTATCATTTATTTTTATTGCAGTACCTTCATTTATCCTTTTAGCTAATATCTTGGTTTTCGTGGGATTGATTTTCAGTCCTATTTTCTTAGCATGTGTTTCCAATCCTGTGGTTTTCTTTTGCATTTGTTTCTTGTTTGGTGTTATAAGGCATATATCATCTGCAAACTCCAAATGCTCTAGTTTATGGAATCCTCCCAGTTGACGGCGCTGATTTCATCTTCTGTTTTTCTCATTATCCAGTCTATAGCTATGATGAACAAGATTGGTGACAGTATGCACCCTTGCCTTACTCCCCTTTCTGTCTTGAATGCTTGTGATAATCGTCCTTCGTGTTCTACTTGCGATTCAGATTTCTCATAAATTGTTTTTATAAGTCTTATGTATTTCTTTGGTATGCCAAATTGTTCTAATATTTTCCACATAGCACTTCTGTTGATGGAGTCGAAGGCTTTTTCGAAGTCAACAAAATTTATATATACCTCCTCATCCACTTCTGCTGTTTGTTCAAGAATAATTCTCACAATTCCTATATTGTCTATGCAGGATCTATTCGGTCGAAAGCCAGCTTGATTTTCTTGCAGTTTTTCATTGATGGGCATTTTCATTCTTTCCCACATCACTCTTGTCAGGATTTTGCTCGCTACATTTAATAGTGTTATTGGTCTCCAGTTCTCACATTTGGTGAGGTTGCCCTTTTTGGGTAGTTTGATTATTATGCCTTTCCCCCATTCTTTTGGTAGTCTCTCCTCTGTCCATATTTTGTTTATCAAAATGTGCAGCACATCTACTGTTAGATCTATATGTCCTTTTAATAGTTCTGCCGTTATTCCGTCACTACCCGCCGCTTTATTGTTTTTCAGGTTTTTTTACTGCAGTATTTATCTCTTCCTTAGTAAATGCATCTTCCTTTATATCTATCTTCTCCCCGACATTTTGTTTCAATCTCTAGACCAGTTTCTCCAGTAGGTGCTCTGTAAATCTCCGCAAAGTATGTTGCCCACCCTTCTCTTATTTCTTCCTGCGTGCTGTATACCTGATCATGCTTTCCCCTTATTTTAACTGTACTTGTATAATTCTTTCCTTTTATGGTTTTTGTGAGGTCATATAGCGTCTTCATGTCTTGCTTCGCCGCTGCTTCTTCAGCTCTCCTCGCTATTTCTTCCATAAATGTTTGCTTGTCTTTCCTGGCGCTTTTCTTTATTTCTTTGTTAGTTAGGGTATATTCATTTGCAATCATGTTCTTTTGTTCTTGAATTGTTGTATTCATCATCTTAACTTTTAATTTTCTTCTTTTTTCAATTTTTTCTTTTGTTTCCCTTGTTATCCATGGTTTGTCTGCTTTCTGTCTATATCCTATTGTTGCTGTTGCTGCCTCTATAAGTGTGTTCTTATATTTTTCCCAGATTTCCTCAATATCTCGGGTTACTAGGTTCCCTAATTCTCCCATTTTTGATTCTAACATTATGTGGTATTCTTGCTGGGTATCTTGGTCTTTTAATTTCCCTGTATTAAACTTGCCTCTTGTTGCATGTGTCATATAGTTAGCTTTATTTTAATCTTGATTTTGGCTCGTAGTAATTGGTGGTCCGAAGCAACATCGGCGCCTCGCATAGCCCTCACATCTAAAAGTGAATTTTTCCATTTTCTTTCCACAAGGACGTGATCAATTTGGTTTCGTACTCGATCGCCTGGGGATATCCAAGTTGTTTTGTGTATGTTCTTATGTGCAAAAAGTGTTCCTCCTATCATCAGGTTATTTAACGCACAATATTCTATTAGTCTCCTTCCATTGTCATTGTCTTCTCCAATTCCATGTTTTCCCATCAGAAATTCATTTCCTTGATTGTCTTTCCCCACCTTAGCATTCCAGTCTCCTGTAAATATTTTGATATCCCTATTATACTTTTGTCCCAATTTTGTGGTAATACTCTGTATCTCTTCATAGAAATCGTCTTTCTCTTCGTTTGTGTAAGTATTTGTTGGAGCATATACATTTATTATCAGTATATTTCTAAATTTGGCTTTAAACCTTGCCCAAATTATTCTTTCTGAAACTCCTTCCCAGTCCATTAATGCTTTTTCTGCTTCCTTAGTCAGCATTATTGCTACACCTCTTTCTTTTTCTGCCTCTACGTCAGCATATCCTGAGTATATAATAGTAGTTCCTTCCATTAGTCTAACTTTTCCTTGCCCATTCCATCTTGTTTCGCTAAGTCCGAGGATGCTTATTTGGGATCTCTTCATCTCATTTGCTATTTGGTATGTCTTGCTTATTTCTTTCATTGTCTTGACATTCCAGCATCCTATGTAAAATTTTCTTTGGGTTTTCAATCGGCCTTCCATACCCCCTTTTTCTACGTTCATTGTATTGATCGCTATTCCAGTATCAAATGCCTGTTCCTCGCTTTGGTCATCTTTGGTATCTGATCTGTTGGCTTCAGTTTCTACTAGTCGTGTTTGGTTTGGTTCTTTGTGTTTGGAAACCCCGCTAACAGACTTTGTGTCCATATAGTCCTGGATCCAGGTTGATTCTGCCTCTCTTGTTTTTGGTTAATTTTTTTGTTGGCATTTAATTTTACATTTTCTTGGTTCCTGGGCAATCTTTCTGACATTGTCAGTTTCTTGTTTTTCCTCTCCTCCTCTGACTTTCTTAAGGCATCATTTTTTAACTGGTCTATTTGTTCAGCTGTGTAATACTCCTCGTTTATTTTCAGTTTGTTCCCAATAATTACCGCTTTAATATTCTTCTCTCTAGTTTCCTTCATGTATTCAGTTAGAATTTTTCTTTGTTCTCGTTCCTGTTTTGTTAGATCTTTAGTGATCCAAATATTCGTCCCCTTTAATTTCTTAGATGCTTTGAGGATCTCTATTTTTTTTTCCAGGAGCTAAATTCTAACAGAACCGGTCTATATTTTGCTGGATCTTGTGATTTTCTTCAGATTCTTTTTATTTCACGTATTTCCGTTTCTATGTTTAATGTTATTTCCATTTGGATCAGAATATTACTTATTTTCTCCATCAGTGCTGCCTCCACTTCGTTTTCATCCTCGGTAACTCCTTGTATAATTACTTTATTTTTACGCAGTTCTTTATCCAACTTGTCCAACCTTTTATCTTGTTCTGTAATTTGCATATTCAGTTTTTTGTTTTCTTCTTTCAATTTTGCATTCTCGCTTTTTATATTTTTTATTTCTGTTTGAAGCGCATCGATTTTAGTTTCAATGCGTTTGCTCCGTTCATCCATTGCTTCTAGTTTATTTATGATTCCATTAAGTGCATCCTCCATTTTGTGTTTATTTCAAATTAAAATTAATTGAAATTAAGATTAATTGATTGCCACAACCGCGCCCTCTATTTCTGGTGTCGAGTTTCACGTCGCCAGTCCAGTTTTCTACTCTCACCTACTCAGTTCGGTTTGGAGCCCAGACAGACGCTGGCTTTACCCGGCTACCGGACAATAGATGTCGCTGCTCTGATAAATTTGCAAATTTGCTACACAAGTTCTTATCTTTCCCTTAACCTATATATATCCAGATTCTATATCGTGTTAGTTCTTTATTTCTTTGTTTTTGAACTCACCTTCACTAGTGCTGGTTCTGGGACTTTTCTACTCCCTATCCATACTGTTTATTCACTCCAATTTCAGGTTTTCACACTTAAATCTTTGAAAAATTGAGAGCCCTCTAATGACCTTGTTATTCAGAGAACAACCAACATGCCATAAAATTGTTAAAAAGCATTTGAAAATGCTTATAAAGTTGTTGTTTATCAACAGCTGCAAGCTCAAGATTTTAAAGCACGTGTTCATTACTGCCAGTGGTTTCCACAGACTTTTGGCAATAATCTGCTAGATTTAACTTTTACACCGAGAAAGCCTGATTTCTTACGTGAGGTTATGTAAATTCTAAAAATTTTTGCATATGGAGCACCGATAACTTTTATGAATATTCGAAATCTCTACTACATCCCCAAAAATTAGGTATTTGGATAGCAGTTTCCAGAAGATGGTTAATTGGACCAATATTCTTTAACGACACCATTAATGGACAGGGATATAGAGAATAAATTCTAGAAAATTTCGTTGAGCAACTCGATGTAAATGAAAGGAATTATGATTGGTTCCAACAAGACAGATCCTCTGCTCACACAACCCAAGAAAATATAGCTTTTTGAGACAGATTTTTGGAAACAGAATTATTAGTTGATTCACTAATCATCCGTTCACAGTCTATTCTCTGGATCTCACTCCTTGCGATTCTTCCATTTTTGGCTACCTCAAAGGTAGTGTATTCAGAACATTTCAAAATTTAGATGAACTTGTGGAAGAAATTATAAACTGTTGAAACAATATTAATCAAGAAATGTTGCAACATTTTTGAACATAGAAAAAGAAGAATTCGATTGTGTCTTGCGAAAAACGGACACCATTTTCAATAATTATTGTAGTCTTTTCAGGCCATGTTCCTACCTACATGGAATGAAGTGCTCGAACTTTACTTTCTCTTTTGTAATTTGTAATAAAACATTTTTCAGAGAATTTAATGTTTAAAATATTATTTAACATTATAAATACATCAACTTCTCTCTCTTTTTTCTTGTAAAGTTTTCTGAAGTTTAAAAGGGGAATACAAGAACCATACCTACGTAAATATCCCTACTTATGATGCTTATGTTTGTTGTACTAGAACCTTACATTTTTATAGTACAGTAGATTGCCATAATTACGGACGTGTCTCTTTTATCTGGACATCTTTTATTTTCGGTAATATAAAAATATGCCATCTATTATCTAAAAGTGTAAGTTCGAAATGGAAGGTGATATGTTGGCATAAAAGGTTACACTTTGCTACAAATACCACCACTACTGCGATTAGCCGGTTTCCCACGCAGTAATGGTTGAATGTCGTCACGTGTGCGCTTCTGCGTTAAAGTGAAGCTGTTTAAACTTCTTTCTGGTAAGCGTAATCTATCTATAATGTTTGACTGAAAGTTGATAATATAGCTAGGGTACAGTGGTAGGAAAGTAATTCAATAGTATATTAACGATATGTATATGCTGCTAGGTGACGTCAGCAAGCTGTCAAATGCAGCCCTGACTCGCCATTTGATATTCTGGTAGGGAGTAATGACATCAAGCTGCCATGCTTATTGAGGAAGGTTAGGCACCACTTTCCAAACAAACGGTTGAACATAAGGGGTTTACTTAGATTTTATAATTTGAGTCAGAATTTAATAGCTGTTGTGCCTGTTTTATTGCTGATTTGTATAAGGTGAGTAATAAACTAAATAGTGTACCTACCAGCGGTAGTTCTAGTTCTCAATAGTCACGCAAAAACGATTTTAATCCCAGGTTTGAGGTAAGGCCAACAATGTTTATGTTTTAAAAAATTGTGTTAGTGCAAAGAGTTTACTCTTCTACCCTACAAATTCGATAATTGATGTCGTATTGCAGAGATCATGCTTCAACAAGGGAACGTTTTAAGTTTCGGGGCAATTGCTGGTTTTTTTAAAGAAGAACTCAGCCTAATTGACAGGGGCGAAAATGCAATGAAATCGAACAGAGTACAGAACTTGACGTTTGATGGTGATATGCTAATTATTCGAGGGAAGGTACAAGCCAGCATCCGTGATCGAATATATTCATTAGATGTAAGTTCAACAAAAGTTGTATTATAGGTACAGGTAAATCTTTACAGTTTTTCTTGTTAGATTACACTGGATCCAGAACGAAATATTCAGGCTGCTACATGTACTTGTCCAAGGAGGCAATTTCTGTGTCACCATATGGCTGCATTGTGCTTATTTGCAAGAGACAATGTATCTGTTACTGATATGCAATGTCAGTGGAATGCTCCTAGGCGAAAATCTGATGAAATACAAACAATCGAAGAATTGTATCCTTCAAAAGCACACGTTGCTATAAATAGAGACCCAATGGAAGAGGAAACACACTGTGTGGTAGTGGAGCACTTCCCAATTTGTACATAACATCTGAAGGTGCCAGTTATATGAGAACGAAAAACATTTAAATTTCACCTTGACACTGTAATTTGAAAATAAATGAAATCGGATTATAACTTTTGTGTTTTTTATATGTATAATCACACATTTATGTGTACTTACACTCCTAAAGTAGGGCACTTACCTCCTGCCCACCCTGTATTAAGTAAAACATCTTACAAAATCGCATTCACATAACATAACCTTACTTTATTCACAACGAAGTATAATGAAAATCTGATTGAATTTCGGCTCAATTTTGTTTTCTATTCCAGTTAAATACAAAATATGTTTATCATAATAGGCTTGCCTCGATTTTAAAAGTTACAATCTAATAATAGTTAGCCTTCTTTAGTTCCTCCAATTAACATAACATGAGCCTTTTAAATCTGTTTGGAAACATGATATTTATATCATGTTCAGGGTTGCCAGACGTTGCAAAAGTTTTTCACCACACAAAGCTAACGGAAATTCACCACTCTTCTTGGCAGCTGCAAGTGCTGGTGAAGACGAGGATACCATTGAAACCAAAGTTTATTTAAGTGGGTAATTTTTCATCTGATTCACGTGTTTCTTGCTTTTCATGTGTTTTAACAATTCTGCTTTTCCACACATAATCCTGAGCACAAAATTTACAAAAAAAGTGTGTGACCCCCTTTTTACTTGGATGTAACCACAACTTAAATTGATCTTGTTGTTTCCACGCACACTGATATTTATGAATAATTTTTCTTTTTTCATTTTTCTCTTTTTGTGTGTTATTATGTTCATATTCCGAACCAGATTTAGATCCTAAATCACTCATTTTTACATAGAATTTAAGAGTACCTACACAGAGTACAGAAATTCACTCACATCACAAAAACGCGAAGCGATCGGTTATGATTAAAGCTGATATATGGCAAATGCATATTTTGTATAATTGATTTGCCGGCGAAACTTTTTGCATTTGTATGCTAATTATGTGAAAGCAAATCGTTTAAGCGAAGTTTCATTTTGCATATTAATACGTTTTTGAGCATATTTTATGGATTTTGCATATTTGGTTATTTTTAGCAATAATTTGTAATGTATGAAGAACTTTTTGAGATTTTTTTGTAAAATTTACTATTTTATTAAATTTATTAATAAAATTTTTATGTAGGTAGTACAACTGAGATATATACTTTCACTTTCTGCCGCTGGAGTGCAGTGTGCCTATCGAAATGAGCAGAGAAAAGGGGAAGTCCCGGTTAAAATATTTGACTTTATAAACATAGACTGCCAGCAACCTCCACTTTTCCCATACAAGCAGTGTATAAGGAATCGGTCAACACAGAATCCATTTCAAGAGTGTTGAGTGAATAACAATCTGGTGGGGTTAGGGAATAATCTCATTTTTATGTTGCTTAGAAAGTGAAGTTGATGTTGGCAGTCCATGTTTCTATAGTCAAACGTTAAAATGAATGACGTCTTTGAATAAAAATTAGAGAGATAAATATACTCATACAAAATAATTGAAATTTTTACATTATTTAGAATACTCCTACTTATTTTCAAAAAAATTAGAGCATATTATGTGCATATATTATAACTTTCGGTGCATATACTCAACAAAATGTATGCATATATATGCGCATATTTTCGTACATTTGAGTGCATATAATTATCAGCTTTAGTTATGATCTTTAGAAGTGCGTACAGTAAGCAGTGAGTAAGTGGCATATTTAATTTTAATAATGACGATATGCTAAATGCAAATACGACAGCTAGTGTTATATAAACTACAATTTGGTAGGGTATTCTCTGAATTGGTGCATATCAGCAGTAAATAATCTCTCACCATTAACATTTAATTATTCAAACGTGCCCGAAGAATAAACAAACGTTGAATTGCTTCCCGTATAAACATCCTGACATATTATATTTCAGCAAATATTTTCAAAATAATGGTGCGATCGCATATTTGCAACATTGACCTTACTGTGTCGAAATACTAAAATTAAAAAATGCTGGTATTATCAATATTCACCAATTTTCCCTATATTTTACTGTAAAATCACCACTTCACCACTGGGTCAACATTTTAAGCTATTTTCACCACATTTGGTGAAATTTCACCACTAATGGCAACCCTGATCATGTTTGGAAAGTGATTTCTCCCACCCTTTTCAGTTTAAAAGGCTGCCACGTCACGCTCCCCTAGTGAATTAACGTAAAAGCAAATACCTGAGTGAGTTTTAAATAGTGAAAAGAGTGCGGTCGTTAAAACTAAGTGTAGTGTCGAAGTGGCAAAAGAGCTACAATCGGGAAAACCTAATTCAAACTGATAAATACAGAGAAAGTCCGGAAGGTCACCCCAAAGGACAGGCGCGTCGCGCACGCGAAATACGTCACGGCATACGGATACGGACGATCTATCATCGAAAAGGCCAGCAAGGCGCATCGCGCACGAAGCCGTACTTCGTCACGGCAATACGTCACGGTAATCCGTCACGGTAATACGTCACGGCAAACGTCACGGCATACGTCATCGAAACGTCAACAGCAAAGCGGCCATGATTGGTGCATCAGAAAAATGGAAAGCGCCAAAATGCTTAAAATGGAAGAAAGCGCCGAGCTTTTAAAATCGTTACAGACTGAATTAAAATCGTTACGGGCGGAAATAAAAGGACCCGACAGAGAACAGGGAAGAATTTTAAGAGAATTAAGCAAGGAAGTAGAAGAACTACGAGATTTAAATAGAAAAAGGGAGAAAAAGCGCAACAGTGAAAGAATAGAATTACTAAAAGAATTAAATAATCTAACAAAAAGATTGCAAAAGTCTTCAAAACGTCAAAATGAAAAGCTAGTCAAATACACTCCAGACGAACTGTAACGATTAGAAAGAGCAACAAAAGGAAAAGAGGAACCAAGTAGATGGCGGAAAAGGATAGACGAACTGGGGATAAGAACAAAAATTAAGAGAAAAGAAACCTGGGTCGAAAAAACCACAACGAGGGAAAAAGGACGGGAATTAATAATTGCATCCTGGAATGTCCAAGGTCTGAACAGAGAAGGAAAAGTAAGACAACTAACAGAAGAAGCCAAAAGGTACAACATAGATATTTTAGGAGTGCAAGAGACCAATATCAAAGGGGAGACACACTCCAGGATGCAAGATTACATTTGGATAAACGGAGGTGGAGAAGAAAGTAGATACAGAACAGGATTTCTGATAAATGAAAATGTCAAGGATAGAATTATAGATTGGAAAATAATAAATAAAAGATTAAGTCTATTAAGAATAAGAGGACCATACAGGAAAATAAGTATCATCAACACATATGCGCCAACAGAGATAACAGAAGATGAACAAAAAGAAGAATTTTATGACCATCTAGAACACACAATCAGCAAAATCCCAAGATATGATACAATTCTAATAAGCCTACAAAAAACTAATACAGGAAAAAATCGAAGAACACGAAGAAAAAAAAAGGATTGGTTCGACAGGGAATGCAAAGAAGCGATTGAAGAAAGTAAAGCAGCAAAACGACAATGGCTACAGCAACAAACACAAGAGTCAGCAAGCCAATTCAAGAAATCAAGGAACAAAGTCAAAACAATATGTCGAAAAAAGAAAAAACCAAGGAAAAAATTAAAGAACTAGAGGAATCGTATAATAAAAAAAATGCAAAGGCTTTCTATAGGATTATAAAAGAAGAAAGAAAAGGATTCCAACAGCAAACAATAGGCCTAAAAAACGAAGCAGGTGAACTATGCATGGACGAAGCAAAAATAGCTGAGATTTACCGACAATATTTTGAAAACATTTTTAGAAGTGAAGCAGCAAGGAATATAAAACGGAAACAAAACTCAGAGGAAGAGATAACCATACCGACCTGAGAAGAGTTCCAGGAAATAGTAAATAAGGGAAAAAACAATAAAAGTCCCGGAGTAGATAATATCCCCTTTGAACTAATAAAATACGGGAGCGAAGACTTGGGTAAGCAAACTTTTAACTTGATTAAATTAATATGGGTCAAGAAAGAAATGCCAACGGATTGGGAAATGGCACTAATATGTCCAATCTTTAAAAAGGGAAGCAAACAACTTACAGAGAATTATAGACCAATCTCACTCTTAAACACCACATATAAAATACTGCCCTCCTTGATAAACCAAAAGGTTAGAGATGAATCCCAAAACAAAATAGGAGACTATCAAGCAGGATTCAAGGAAGGAAAATCTACGATAGATCAGATCTTCATATTAAGACAAATTCAAGAAAAATGTACGGCAAAGAACATGCGCTATACCTAGACTTCAAACAAGCTTTCGGCAACGTACACAGAACTACCATAATAGAAGCAATGGAAGAGTTGCAGTATAGTCAAAATACAATAGGCTTAGTAGAAATGACCCTGATAACAAAGAACAAGGTGAGATTCAAAGGCTGCATCTCCAAAGAATTTGTAAGTAACACAGGGCTAAAACAAGGAGACCCTCTATCGCCATACCTCTTCAGTATAACACTCGAGTACATCATCAGGAAAGCACAAATCAATACAAACAAAGATATCCTCCGGGGTCCCTATCAAATATTAGCATTCGCAGATGATGTAGTCATTATGTCTAGAACGAAAGAACAATTAAAAGATTTAGTGAAGAATTTCGAAAGAAGAGCACAAGAAGCAGGTCTCAAAATTCATACAAAGAAATCACATTACATGATAATGAGGAACACAAAGCAAGACGAAAACCAAGAATTAAGCGTAACAACAATGAAAGAAAAGCTAACCTTTAAAATAACATAGTTTGTCATATTTAGGTGTAGAAATTTAACGTTTAGAAAAATTTCCGAACAAAATCATTAACATTAAAACATTTTACCTTAAGTAATATTTGGAAAGATTATTCAACAATATGGTTATGACTTTTACCATGTTCGACAGCACACATTTTTAACGTTTTCCACTATTAAGTTATATATAGTTTTTAGAACGACGCCGATTTGAAAACTTTACTTTGACGTTTTGGCGAAATGTCAGTCAAAAGCTCCTCTCTAAATTGAAATCATTGAAACCAATCGGGCTCGTGTGAAATCACTGCGACATTAGGTGTTTTCAAATACAGTCAATTTTGATTGACCGTTTCTGACAAATAGAACAATTTTCATTGGTTTGTTCATTATAGTGAAATTGCACTGGCGCAATAGTATATTGTATGTTAAGAGCTCAAAGTGCACTCTTGCCGCTTGCACATGAATATTGCTGGTTGAGGTGCAGCCGAAACCAGCAATCATGCAAAAGCGCCAAGAGCACTTTTAGCTCGAAATATACATACAATTTTTTTGACGACTAAGCATATTATTGAGACAAAATAATCATATTATTTCATTTTATTACAAAAATAATAATTGACAATAAATTTAAAACTACTCCAGTAGTCTATGACGAGTGTCGCAATTATTTAGACAAATGACGCAATTTGTCAAGAAAACATCCTGATAAGCCAAACTATTTGACTCACGCGGAAACCCAAAACACTCGGCGAGTGGCAAAGTGATGAAAACGCTTGCTGAGCGACGAATGTCTGCTTTCTGTTCCTAAATAACAGTGAGAAAAATCCACTTTCAATGTCAGTCGTCGAAAAAATTATTAACTGAAATCATTTATTATCTCCATAGAAACTGAGATAAAAAGTCTCATGATATTTGGTATTTAAATATGTACAGTAATATTCTTAGTAATTAACCAGCAATTTTAAGAATTACAATTAACCGGTTCATAGGAAGCATTAGAAAGTACAAGATTAACATAAAAATTAGTGAGCATCTCTGATATACTTATTTTTGAGTGGTAGTGTTTTATGACTGCTAAAAATCTTTTCCCATATTCAATTGAGAATTATTGATATGCTTACTTGAGGCCTGTGACGTACATCTGCTCAATTAGATGACACCCAGTCGTTATTGTGTCAGCTGCTACACTGGGGCGGTTTGCTGTGGTTCTGAAAGACGAGAATATTCTTATTACAAATGCTTCACTTCACTTCATTATTGAAATATAGACATTTACAAATATTGTGCATCTGCTCACCCAAAATAACTGTGCGGTTGAAATGCGCAAAAGAGACACAGAGACTAGCTTTTCAAAACCCTTTATTGTATTAACGCTTCAATAGACTGAGTAAGGTTTGCCGTCTGCTGTCCACTGCACATACATTTCTCACCCTCACAGTTATTTTTAGTGAGCTATACTGTACATACCGAACGGAGTCAAAAATGCAAGCGGTTGGTACCTACACCTAGAAGGTTTACGAATTGTAGCAAACTTGCTAGAGGCATGTAATGCACCCGAATAATAAGTTTATAACAAACAAATCACTCCAGCGAAACAGAAGTTTTGCATTTTAGGTTATGGATATACACTCTTAAATAATTTAAACAAATTTCAGTACAGATACATTATCTGACAAATGATTCGTTAATTGTAAATATTCCACTGTTCAATTTTCAGTAGAAATATAACAAGTGCTTGAAAAATTTCCGGAAATATTTGGAAATATGTTCTGCAGCTATTTTTTCAATAAGTGCATGAGTGCATGCCAACTGAAAAAATCCCGACTCCGAAGGAGGAGGGATTTTTTCAGTTCGCATGCACGAATGCTTTTGTTGAAAAAAAATAGCTGCATAACATATTTCCAAATATTTCCATAGGGAAATTTTTTAAGCACGCGTTATATTTTGATAGAAAATATCACGAATGAAAAAACACAGTAAAGAAAACATTTTTATTAAAAAAATTACGAAACTAATATCTAAGTACTAATAGTTTACGGTTTTTTGTGATGACAGTGACATAAGTGGAAATTTTCCGGTAAATTTCCGATTATCAATTTTCGCCGTTACCATGGCAAATTTCTAACTAAATTTGCATAAGGGATATTGTCGTAAATATTTAATAACAATTGTTTTAAAACAACGATGCGAAGAAATACGTACTTAATGCGTAACTGCAAATAATGTCGCCATATTCAATTATTACGTGTTGCCTAATTGACCTACTCCAGTGCAAAGGACCGACTGAGAAAATAACAACATATACGGTATGTTCAAAAAGAAATTACATAAATGTTGGCCAAGGAATATAAAAGTAATGTCAACAGCAAGTTTTAGAATTCATTAACTGTCATCAATGTTGTTGTTATTGTACGTTGATAGTAGACCCTGATAATGTGATTGAAAGTTCTAAAGAATGTGTCTCTAAAGTTTGCTGTTGACATTAGTTTTATTTTCCATGGCCAAGCCTTATGTAATTTGTTTTTGAACACATGGTAGTAGAAAAAGAGAAAACTAAAGCGTTGATGACATTTCCCTTCAGGTAAGTCGCTATAATATTTAAACGAGTTAATCGATAATTAGATTTGCATTTAGATCGATGAGCCTTTAGCTTTTTCCAAGACTGTAGAAAGTTTTTTGAATTATGTAGAAGGTCAAGAGGGTGCAATATACTGCTTAATAATAAGATAGAATGCACCTTCTTTGTTTAGCTTCTCAAATCACTTACTTAATAATTGCTTTTACTATTATAAAACTCAAGAAGCGCATAGTATTGTCCTCTTTTATTTAATTGTTTAAACAAACTTTCCGGTAAAGCTGATGCCTAACTCAAGGTTGTGTTTTTGCAGTTGTTGGCTCAATGGAAAATTTTAACTATAGATTTGGGATCCAACAAGAACTTGGTTATACTGTACATGTAATTAGCTAACGTCACAAACACTGACAACAGTATAAACAATATAAACATGTTTATACTAGCTGCTTTCGAATTGAGTGCAACTAGCATTGGTGCAATTGACTCTGGGGCGAATTACTCTGGGGTGAGTTGCTTTGTAATTCGAACAGACGTTGCGTTACTCTCGGGTAAAATACATAACCTAACTAATTTGCTTTTGGATTGAACGTTTAAAATAAGGGCGGTATATGCAGACTACTCTCAAAATGGATTTAAAATACTTAATTCGTAGGAAAAGGTTAATTAAAAAATATAATTAATAATTAAATTTAAAAAAAATCTGTTAATTACAGTAAATTTAGCTGATACTGCGGATAGCTTGAGAATTTTTGAATCTTCAGACTCGAATTCATTCTGTGAAGGTCAGCTGATGAAAATAATGAAAATTGAGAATTTTGTCTAACAGATAGTGCCCCATTATGATGATAAAACATTCCAATCACATTTTAGAATAAGCAGGAAGATTGTCAATATTTCGCATACAGCACAGGAGAAATACCGATTCTTTCGTCTTTTAGTTAAAAAGACGGTTAAATCTGACAGCTTCACAGCTGATTCTAAATAACGCAACAGCGCACGTCAGGGCTTGTTGCACCTAAAATTTTCATTGGGCTTAAGGGGGCAGGGGAAGGAAGAGTAGCGTTAGTTACTCCAAAAATTATGTTGTAATTCGAACGCGAGGTAACTTACTCTGGTGCACTCCAGAGCACTCGAATGTGTAATGCGAAAGCAGCTACTATGCACTGAATAACAAAGAAAATAAAATTCTGACTCTCTTACTGAAAAATGGGACACGATTCTGCGCGACATCTTTACTTAGTGACAAGTACTACAACGTAGCCCGATACCAAACTTTATAGGTCACTCTAAAGTTGTAGCTAGACTTTGAAATTTAGCTGGCAATTTAAAGTCAAATTTGTTTAGTATAAGGTGATCAACAAAAATTCACGTCTAGAGTGCTGTGGCTCCATTTAAATTTTACATGAAATTTTAATGATCACACTATATTCCCCTATACAATTCAAATTGCTTATGAAATATTTTCATTATTAACAGCGTGGAAGGAATACTGTAGCTGTTTGCTCGTTGCGTCTTTCCACAATTCCGAAAAATACATCTGACAAACAATGTAACTACTACTTAAAGTACGTCGTTCGACATTTCGTAATTTTCCGTTGCTGATCCGTTGAAGCCTATTATTATGGATATTTATTTCGGTCGGAATCGAATACCGTGCAGCTTCAACATTATCACCGCTCGATACACAACACGTTGTTAGGTCATTTTGGTATTTTAAATAGCCACCTAGGCTTTAGGGCAGCGTGCCCGTATGCTAAGCCCTTTTAGTTCTTTATTTGGCTCCATCGCCTAATTCCAGAATCACGATTTCGCACATATTTAGCTCCAAAAGCAGTATTTTTCGTCGGTTGGAGCTCTCCTCTGATGGCGTTTTTCCGAATTCCGAATAGCACGCTGTTGTGGCGTGATACCATCGTGGCCCGCACTGGCTTGTTTCATTTTATCGCCTTGCGATTCGCTGTAGTTTAGTCACGTGGGGGACGCGGCCAAGGTGACCTTTGCCAACGCTTCCCTCGCGGCAGTTGTCCGCAGCCCGTTGCAGAGAACGCTCGTGTGGTGGTTGTGAGTCGGAGTTTTCGAGTTGTCTTCGGCGTAGCGTGGGTGTTTTTGGAGCCCAGTTCCTGCTTCCGTAAGTAAGGGGTCGTGCCCCCTTCGTCTCGACCTACGAGGATTTGTTCCGCAGAACGAAAGTGGCCCTTTCTTTTCGTCGTCCCGTTGTACGCGTCTTGACGCGTCTCCCGTCGCCATTGAGGCGGTTGTGCATTCACCCCTATCGCCGTTGTAACATCGAAGGTACCTGCCACCTACGATTGCAGCCTGTCGCAACTCAACTGTACCAGGCTCCCTCGCCGCCTACGCATTAAGGTATGTGTCTTTAACCTGATTACCGCTGTGAACGCGAGTGCTAATGTAAACCTTCGCTGTCCGCCGCATAAGGCGACGCGCATATTTGTACTCATTACTACTTATTACTGCTCTTGTGCAGTCATTCAGACTTGCAGACTGTTCGTGCCGCGAGTGCTAATGTAAACCTTCGCTGTCCGCCGCCTAAGGCGACGCGCATATTTGTTCTCATTACTACTTATTACTGCTCTTGTGCAGTCATTCAGACTTGCAGACTGTTCATGCCGCGAGTGCTAATGTAAGCCTTCGCTGTCCGCCGCATAAGGCGACGCGCATATTTGTACTCATTACTACTTGTTACGGCTCGTTACTGCTCCTTATTGTTCATTACTGTTCACTACATATTCAACATCTGTCGTTAAGTTTAGAGCGCGCGTGCCAGCTGGTGCCCTTAATTATAGGTTAAGTATAGATATAGGGCGACGCATTCTGCCGCCCCACTGTAACCCGAAGGTCAATATATGATTGGTTAGTTAAGGGAACTATTTTTTGTTTCGACGTGTGCATGTTCTGTTACAGATAGACGCCCCCTTCATTGTACTGATTATTGTACGACGGAACGAGGAAGCTCTGAGTGGACAGGTGGGTGAGACAGCTGCGTAGTCGCGGTCGGATTGACACCTAATTACAATCTTTGCATAAGGCATTCCCGAGCCTGTTATTTGACCTTGCAATTCTTGAGTAATCCTATCGGCGGAGTGTTTTGCGTGCTTCGCTCCCGTCTAACCGTCCAGGCCCGGTTAGCCGGGTTAAGACAGGCTTGGTGGCGCCCTCATGATTTCGACGCGCCCTGTATATATTATGTCACCACGCGCTTGCCCAGAACGTATCGTGTGACTCACGCCCGACTCACTGAGCGTCCCAGCCGTGGCCCATTAGCCTATTTCGAACCGATTTCAGGGCAAGTGTGCCAGTTTTTCAGGACTGATTCCGTGGTGCGATGCTCACCTTGGGTGGGTGTCGTAAAGTTCTTTTAATACCGTAACAACGTTTCTTTTTCTTTACGCCACTCATTTCTTGAGTACGGAAGCAGTTCATACAATAACCTATCCAATTCTAAGATGGAGCCCAAAAAAGGTAAATAGCCTATGTGCTGCATTTGCAAATTGGGGAAATACCCTAGAGTTGCGCTTAAGATAAGAGGTTTATTTCCGCATTTTTTTACATTCACCGGAACTGGGAATCGAACTCTCGATCCTTAGATCAGTAGCCAGACTGCTTAACCACTGAGCTACCGGGCCCGGCTAAGAGATTATTATTTTACAAATTTTGTATCCATCCCCTTATTTACTTAACATTTCATTTTTCAATCTTACTACTAGATTTCTTTGACATAACTATTTTAAAGAATTACTAGGACTTCATGCTTAATAAATTGATTTACTATTACTTTGACATGTCTGTGCCATTTATTTTATTACACACAAGTAATATAGTTCTTTGAGTTTATCTGAACACTGCTTAAATGCTACGATTTTGACATTTGAGCGCTTATAACCTCACTTGTGTGTTTGCCGTTCATGCGATCCTCTTAACATTTGCACTTACTCCATTTTAAAGCCGTACGCGTACAAACAACTCTTTCGTTTTATTAGATAATCATGTCTTCATGCATCGTTGATTACTTTACCCTTATTATAACCATTTGTGATTGTAAAGGATGGCCCCACAAGAGCGTAACATTTAATTTTTTAAATAAGAAACACATGTTATTTTGATATTTTTAGTGCAACTTAAAGTACTTAAACTTCGATTAAGTGTGAAACAGAACATCCAACAAATGGGCAAATGGACTTTGATAACATTTTCGGACATATGCTGAACAATTCTACCAATGACGCGTCGTTGTTGGATGGTTGGAATATACGTGACACTTAAAACACACATAAAACTCCACAGCCAAAATTCGAATGGTCAAGATGGCACGATCTTTGTGACCAAACTCCCCATTTTTAAAATAAGTTTTAATCACGCCCTGCTGAATTGTATAACAGAATGACGTTTGTCAAACAATTCAGCGAGTCGTGGTTTTAATAATTAAAATGCGCTGTTCATTCGTGTAATGCTCCATTTCTGATAATTGGGTTGTGTCAACTTGACATTTATGAAATTTTGATCGCAACATACCATACTATTATTAAAAAATATATTGTTATGATACATGAGGCAGTGTAATCAAATACAATAAAGAAATATTTAAAACGAATAAATTTGGAAGATTGCTATAATTAAACCTTGATGGGTGTTAAATTTTAAACATTATAAATAAATTTAATTGAGACAATGAGAGAGAAGATTTTGATATTAATTGAATACTAATTTAATGGTTACAGAAAATTTTGATAAAGTTCAAGCCAAGGTTACAATTGACAAATGTATTTGTTAGAATGATAATAATTAATAGCATGTAATAATAGGATTTTTAAAATAAGTAATAAGTGTGCAATAAGAATAGTGTCTACCATAAATGAAAAATTTTGTTTAAGTTAGTTATATAAACAACTCATAAAAACAGCCATGTATTTTCTGAATTAAAGTATTTTGAAAAATAAAACTAGAAAGTTATACCTAAATTTGTATTATTTTGGTAAATACAAATTTAAAAAGGGTCTTAAACAAATCTGCGTGGTGAGATAAAATGAAAATGTTAATTGGAACTTATGGAGGTACATAATCGGTGAAGAGATTATACAGTTACAGTCAATTGGAAGTAGACATACAGAAGGTTATATTAATTGAATACATTTGGATTGGTTACAGTATACAAGATATTATTGGAGATTTTTACAAGTAACTAATTGATTTGGATAAGTTGTAAGTGTTGCTGTAGACATCGGAATAGCTATAAAAAGAAACAAGGTTAGATTTGGAACTTCCTAATATTGGAACTTACCAGAGGTTGAATGCTTTGATGGTGACGTTTGCAAGGAGGGAGGGTTGGATTCTGTAAGCAGTACGGGTGATATTCTGGATGGATGCAGTCAAAGGGGTTCACGTGTCATCCTGTGTGCCACTGTTTGAGGAGTGAGCAGTAAGTTTTGCAGTCTGACGATATTGGGATCCGTTGTTGGTTGGAGTTTGGCAGGAAAAGCAAGAGAAAGTATTAAGGTTTGTGTAAAGAGTTAATGAAGGTTTTTTAAATAATAATTAGTACAAGAAGGTGTTCAAATAGACTTGATTTATTACTTACTTATGAGAATTGATTGATATGTGTGTCGGGATAATATACAATTGTCAATAACTGGCTTGATGAGTTTTGAAAATCGGTTTGACAGCAAATGTCATTAAATGTAATATTAAAATTCAATTAATGGAGATCTTGATTTGGCGAACCACCTGAGATAAGAGAACTTGATTTTAAAAAGGAATTATTATTTAATTAGAAAGGGCATTGCATTAATATAGGGCTAGTTTAATGTGGAGCTGATATAGCCATTGTAATATATATAAAATGCAAATGTTGGGCTCTTGTTGGGCCACCCGTTATTATACAGCTTATATATTTAATTAATCGAACTTTGCACGTATTCAAGGCGGTCTACATTGTTCCAATCCATGACTCTGGCTCTGTTGCCAAATTGTGTGCTAGGCCATTCCAAGACACTCTGTTTGTTTGAAATATATTTGACATTAAAAACTATTTTGACAACGCAGTTCATATAAGTTACAAAAATGCCTTTGAAGTGTTGCGTACCAAGCTGCAATTAAACTTGCGCTTCATCAGTTGCTCAATATGTTAGTATATTCAAGTTTCCATCTAATGAAAGGTGGCACAGAAATGGAAAGAAGTTTTGGATTTAGAGAACTGGAGAATTGGAAAGGCTAGTGTTGTATGTGAAAAGCACTTTAAAAGAGCGGATATAAAGGATAATAAGATGTAGAGAATATCATTAGCTTCCAGGAAAGTTATTTCAAAGAAATTACTGTTTTAGATAAAGTCAAAATTAGTAGCAATGGACAATTAGGTACTTACCTATCCATCAGGAATTGTTTTTAAAATAAATATTACGGTGAAGTGACCCACTACGATATAAATAACAACGATTTTAAAGATTTTTTTGACTGGCGTGTATCTCAATGACAGAAACAGTACACTGTCAGATTGTTGATTTAATGATCAAAACTAGTAATATTTTGTTAAAGGTTGGCGAAGCCATGTTGCCAGATTGTGGGAAGCCATTAGAAAGGTCACTTTATAGGCCCAGTGTCATGAGCTGGAACAATATAGACAGCCTTGATGTATTACATTTTAATAATACCTCTTTACAACGATTACTTCACAGAATAACTTTACCCAAAAGCCGTTTATTCAGATTCATCAATTTTTTTCAATACTATACAGCAAAAATCTGCACCTGAATTATAATCCCTCATATCCATCTAGCTCCAATAAACTTTTATATTGAACTTTGTAATAAATTATTACTAAACAACTTCGCTTTGCATTAATAATGTTTGAACACTTACATTTTTGCCAGTTCTGACTTGTTCAACATTGACCCATAAGCTATTAACAACTTAGGTTCTAGGCATAATACCATCGCAATATATGTGACAAAATTCGAAATCAGAAGCAATTCTTTTAATGTAAATAATCACAAGGTTTCTGTGATTCGGGATCCTTTTTAAGAAATGTTAAGTCAGTTCTTTTGAAGCAAAAAGTGTATTTGCGTGACACTTATGTTGCGCAAAAAAAATTCTCACAAAAGTGGTTGATGACTCGTATGGTTGCGACATTGTGAAAATACGAAGTTTCAAATGGACATGAGATGCCCTTGCTGCATCATCTAAAGAGAAAAGATATTGATGCTTCAATTTTTTTTAAATGAACAGGTGCTGCAGTTCCTTTCTTCTCTTCGAAAACTGGAAGCGCTTTGAAAGCTGCTGGGGTTACCGGTATTTTGTCTAAAGATGCCCTATCCACTACTCATTTGATTCTTACAATCGCCACATGGTTTTCACTCGGGGCATCTCAATTGAGAAAAACTTCAATTACTTCAAGAAACTGTGTATAAAGTAAATTTTCCTATATTCGATCATTGACTAGCTTGCGCTGGTTGAGTACAGACGTGGCTCTATTCAAATTTCAATTCCTGCGTATCTGTTAAATTATTACCAATTGCAATTTTACCTCATCGTGCAGTGAGCGATATGTCAACAGAATCCACCGCAAGATTCTGAATATGAGTTGTGTAAAGGACGTGGTAACGGTTTTTATTTGCGAATATACGGGAAGCAGAATATGGAAAATTCAGCTCCATAGCCAAAATTTCTTGGCATTGTGCAACTTGCAAAAATAGAAATGCTGCAGCTGCATATTTTCCGCCAAATAATCGAAAATCTTTAAACCCTGACATTTTTGAAGACATATCATTGGCTGTTAAATTAGTTGTTAATGAAGAGAACAATCATCTGTCTGGATCTGGAAAACGAATAGGCCCAAGGAATCCATGCCTGCTGTAAGGGGCGACTGTCTGGGCATCTGTCATATATTTTTCGTTTCTACCTTATTATTCTAGTACTATCCAACTCTACATAAATATTACGACCGAGTAATAGCGGGACCAAGGGGCAGAGAATTGATTATGTGTAGTAGTGCGGAGACCATGCAGGTCGGTACCTACGGATTGCTACATAAAACTACGACCTAAAAATTATTTTGAGGTTTCGGTAAGTTTCCTAATTCAATTGTTAGCTATTTAGATAAAAGGTATGTCGGAGAATTAATACCGGAAACAATAGGTCTCACTGTTTTACTTAATTTATGTATCTTAGGTAAACAATACATTTTTGGCATTTCTGGATTAGAAAGAGTCAGCTTATATTTAAGGGCTGGAGTAATGGGTGTGGGACATGATTTTATTACATCCGGTGTTTTAACAATCATGCTCCTTAGGGGGAGTTTTTTCAGTTTTTTGTAGGGCCCATTGTTAAGCTATGTACCTACTCTATCAAAGTAGTACTGCTTATCCAAAATAACAATCGTATTACCTTTGTCAGCCTTTAGGTAAAAACATCTCTTGTTACGCAATTCCTTAATAAGTTCATGGTCTTTTCTACTCGATTTGGTGTTTTTACCTGTTCCATTATTCAGGTTTTCCAAAATTCTAATTTTTCAAGCTCTTCTAGTGAATTCTTTAGACTGTTCGTCTACAGTGGCAATTGAAGTTTCAATGCCGGCAACGATATCTTCTAAAGGTAGTTTAGTATGACCTAAATTGAATTTAAAACCCCTATTTAGAAAATAATATCTCTTAAATTTAAGACTGCTAATAAAAGTATTGATGAATTAAAACTTATAATTCCTACTCATGGAGTGCCAAAAGGGGTGGCGGCAAATAACAATCCACTGTACTATTATAATAAAGATATTACATTAGGATTATTTGAATATAGGAATACAATATTCACTGGACTGCGTCTATCGCCAGCACAAATTTTAATGAGTTGACGTACAAGAACAGAAATCCCTATTCATACAACGTTATTAAACCCAGAATTTCAATTAAATATTCAAAATTTAATTAAGGGAAGGTAAGAAAAATTGCTACGAATCGAAGGTCATTTATAAGTACTTACGTAATTAATTGATCAATCTAAATAATACCAACAATATAATTAAAGTATCAGTCAAGTTACATACTGTAATGGTTTAGTATTTCTAAATAGTTTACACTCACCGAGATGCTTGGGTTACCTGTCCTAATTTGTAAAAGTTTTCCAAATTTTGGGTTAGCCACGTATACTCTGTTCACTTTAGTCCCGGATTGTCAATGTCAAAATCCAATTAAAAACAATCCTTTATATCATGGTTAATACTTTTAAGTCAAGCTATGGGTAACTAGAAACAATTAATTGAGCTACTAATGTCAAAACTATAAATTATAGGTTATATTTCGAACTGATTTAAGCAAAAATAAATAAAAGTTGCCAGGTAACAAAAATCCAGATTTTCAAAATTACGCTTTTGCGTTGTCCAACCTAGTAGTAACAAAAAAACTAATAGAAATTCAACAGTGCTACCATAAAACGTCATTTTTGACAATCCGGGACCATAGTGAACAGAGTATACCTTCTTCGACCATTTGCCATTGTGTGCTACTACAGCAAGGCATGCTTTGTGAAGTTAAATGCTCCTTTAATTTGGGTTTTTCACTTACACCCTTCATTGAGAGATCGATATGGGTTATGGATTCTTTCGAGGAAATCTGATCAGGTTCCTGGAAGAGGTATTTTTTATGTGGTCTGAAATGTCAAATAGCTATAAAATTTTTCTCTGAATGTCATTTTTTTTAAATATAACACCTAGATCTTTAATAGTTTGCACAATTTCAAGTGGTGCACAATTAATTGTGTAGTGTTGTAATAAATTGCTTCGTTTTTGCTAAAGCATTTCGATTTACATTTCTTTATATTCAGTATTTCGAGCTATATCATTTATGAAAATAGAAAAAAGTATCGGTCCAAGATGTGACCCCTGTGGAACACATGAAGGTACAAACTCGGAAGAATGATAGTTTTTTACTTTGATTGATTGCGACCTGTTAGTAATGAACGCAGCTAACCACGACAGCAGCGGATCTCCTATACCGTAAGCTTCTAATTTGGATAACAAGATTAGATAATTTACCTTGTCAAACGCCTTATTAAAGTCTGTATAAACAGCATCAACCATTAAGCCCTCTTCCAAAGATTCGCTGATGTAGTTGGCGTAAGAAAATAGATTCGTGCAAGTGTTTCTACCACGGTAAAACCCATGCTGTTCGCTGATTAATATATTCTTGAATATGGACTGAAATCTATTACTGACTAACTTATCCAACACTTTTGGTATGACAGATTGAATTCTAATCGGTCGATAATTGCATACATCACTACGATCCCCACTTTAAAAAACAGGCATGATATAATTACGTTTCCATGTAGAAGGAAATGATCCGGTATTTGCATTGTTACGTTGTTAAGACACGCAAATGTTTCTTCATAATTTAGATTAATAGATGGAACATTGATTGTTGAACCGTAGGAAACAGTGACAACTGAGTTATTATAAACCGTATATGCTGTTATGGTATTGGTACAGAAGTTTAAATATCAGATTAATAAGATTTAAAAAATACAGTATTAAAAATTACAAAGATCAATTTAGATGTGAAATGGATATCAAAATTATTAAGATGTATTTAGAAAAGAAAGGAAATAGAATTTATAATTTAATTAAATGAAGCTAATTGGGAAATAGTAGGATTTTATTTATTTTATTTTAATGTAATATCTGAAATGAAAATAGAACTTAATGACAAATACTTTTTCGAAATATACTATTGAACATAGTAGCTATTAGACATATGTATAATAAAGCTTCAATAGTGTGTCGGACTATAGAAAATAAGCTAGATCGCTAAGGAGTTTCTTGTGGAATTACATTGCATTGATTGAATTGGATAACAAGGAATGTTTTACAAAGGAAGTGGTTTACATCGACATCATTAGCAGAGTGAGCGTATTTGTGGGGTTTGTCAGGTGACATCTTGTGGCTTGCATCTGGTCAAGGTTTGTGGTGCCGGGTTATAGAAGGCTTCATACTTGTGATTTGGTTGAGCATCAGAGTAAACACATCTACAGCTAAGGTCGATTTGGATGCATACTGAGGTGGAGGCGTAAATGCTGTTTTAAAAATCTGGTGTGATACACGCACACAACTTCCTTTTACAGTGATCTTATAATTATCCAAAAATTTGATTTTTAATTTGTAAGCATTTGTCAACAATTTTCAAAAATTGCAAATTCTACAGAAACCGTGCAAAATAGAGCGTTAGTTCAAGAGACAAATTTTCTCTAAAATTTTAAGCTGAATTCAAAAATAGAAGTTAATATAAAAAATAGGAAAGAAAACAAAAGAAACCCATTTTAGAGGTATTCAACTGGAAAATCACCTATCTCACATCAATACACATTGAAAATGCAATAAAACTGTAAAGTTTGAAAAAAATCATTATAGCCGTTTTTGAAAAAATCGAGAAAACTGAAAAATCGCAAGAGTAAACACCATACTTCCAGTTATACAATTTTCTTCAAAAGCTTGCTGTCGCATCTAAATAGTACATAAAACTTATATATGAAGTTTCAACGTCCTATCTCTTTTCGTTTTTGAGATATTCTGTTCACAGACAGACACACAGGCAGACAGACCAATAAACAAAAATATGTTTTTTGGGTTCAGGAAACTCTAAAACGTGAAGATCTGTTGTAAACTCAATTTCGAATTTTTGGGGTGAATGCAATACTTCCTTTATTGTAAAAGGAAGTAAAAAGGTGAGCAGTTTTTGTGTGCCCCTGGGGCGAACTGTTTTTCCTGGTTCCTGTGTTGATTTGGATCTGGATTCTGGACGTCTTGGCAGTTGGTTGTCAGTTGAAGCTTTCACCGTGGCTTTGGGTGGAACAGTTCTTGTATCGTGGTGAGTCGCAGAGCTGGATGCATTGGGTTTGGTAGAGGAGAGTGTTAAGTCCAATAACAGGTAACAGAATACAGGTATTTAATATAAGAAGTGAAAGAAAATAAAGAGTGAAGTGAGTTAATTTTAATTAAGGAAGTACTTACCATTTGAGATTGTGGAATGACAAATGTAACGAGAAAGTACCTATTTGTAATTGATTTTTCAAAACTAGTTTGAATGAGCAGTGGACAGATGTATTGAGTTGTCATATAAAATAAGAACATCAAATTTCTGAATATAAGCAATCTAGATTATAAAGATTGCGAATGATTGTCAGTCAAGTGTTGTACTGAGACTAGCAGTAAATAATGTTGATTATCCATATTAAAAATTGAGCAAATAAATTAATTAAAATTCAATTTTAAAAAAGCATTGATTGAGAATAAACTAAAGTACCTAAAGGTGTGAGTCAATTATAATATAACATAGGCGTCACAACGTGGTAGTCACCGTAACATAAGTAGAGCTAATCACCTTGACAATAATGACTGAACATATTTACTGAATAAATTTGCAACCTCTACTCCATTAGAGGCAGTAGCATCAGAGTAATGATCACATAATGGTACTGTTTTAACATTGTCATCTTTGGAACGTACATATCGCCAAAAACAATTTAAATCATAAGGTATGCTATTCTCAACATTTTTTGTGAAATTTCGATTTGCAGAAGTTATGGAAGACCTGCACTTTTCCTTAACGAAAGAAAGTGTTGTAATTCTTGAGTGACTTAGTCTGTTTATATCTTTTATGAGCTGTTTTTTTGCTGTACTACATTAATAACTTCTGGTGTAAACCATTTTGGAAAGTTGCTATTTACTACTTTTTTCTTTGGTACGTAAGTTTCTACAGCTGCATACAAAATATCATAAAACACATTAACACACATTTCCAAACATACTCCTTCAAAAAGTGCCTCCCAATCAAAGTTACACAAATTTAGGTATTTATTTGTTCGTAATTAGCTTGTTTATAATCAAAGTAAAACGTATCAGCTAATTCTAATTCAGCTATGTAAGCAATATTTAGGGTAAATAACACCGCAGGATGATAAACATCAGTAGCTTGTAAGGGGCCATGAACTATAGAACAATTTAATTTATCATTACAAAATATTAGATCTAATATTGTGTCATTAGAATTTTTTATGTTATTAAATTGTCGCAATCCGCAGTAAGAGAAGCAATCATAAATCGTAGCAGCACATTCATTCGGTAACTGTATTGCCGAGAGACCATCCAAATCTTCCTCTGCAACCCACTCAATTTTAGTAAGATTATAATCACCAGTCAAAATCACTGTTTTTTTAAGATTTAGCGAGATAATTTTCTCGATAGTCTGTTAAGCCATTTTGCAGCCTTCAGTATTAGAGTTGATCACTTAAGCTTTCGGTACAGCCTGTCTGTATTCCAAACCCGATGCCAGCATTTTTAACTTCTCATCGCATATTCTAACAATTTTCGAATTCGAACACCCTGTATATTGGCACAGCTGTCGCGTTTTCGTCGTTTTAGGCCACCCTTTATAAAAAAACGTGCTCGTTAAGCGCGGCCAAATCTAGTTCCAGCCGCCTAAGACTTCGCCTCGTGATTGGCTACTGCTCCGTGTGGGTACGCTTGGCGTGGTTTCTTCTTGCAGACAGTGAGTTCCGAGAGGGCCGTTGGCTGTAACGCAAGGCACGTGAGTGCTTGGTGTTGTGTGCCGCTGTTGCGTGGGCGTTCTGGGCTTTCCGATGGCCGTAGATCTGCTTCGTTGAGTAAGGGACTGACCCTTCTAACCCGACAAATCGGGGAATTATTCCTGCAGGACGTTTGGGCCTCCCTGTCGTATCGGTCTCCTGTGAGAGACGCACCCCAATTGACGCCGCTACAAGGCGGATTCCTGCCTATTCCCTCACGTATCGCCCCCGCTGTTACACATGTGAAACAAGTGAAGGCATGTCGCCAGGTGGCCTCGCACGTCACGTTTAAGGATCGCCAAAGAATCAGGTATCTGTGCAAATAACTAAATAACCTATTATCTATCATTCATACGAACAGAATTTATTCTTGTGTGTGTGTGCTAGCTTTATTGTGCATTTGCCGCCATTATTGCGGCCTGAGGCCAGGCTAACTTACAAAATTATCACCTTTTGATCGCCTTTTAGTGTAACTAATTAGCCGTCATTTATGTGACTACATTTAGCCGAATGTACTCATAATTAAACATTTAATGTGTTCTGGCCTCGTGCATTTATAATTAAACATTTACCTAGTTTATAGCATAACCTTGCGACGCCGTATTTGTTGTCATTTAAAGTGCTTTGGCCGAATGTAGTCTACTCATAATTAAACATTTAGGGCCGGTTGCAGAAAGCAATGTTAAGTCTGGTGTTAGCTAACATCGCGTCAAAGTGAACAAAATCGCATCAAATTTTGTTTACTAATGTATTAGTTACCATAAGCATTTGAGATTTGATTCGTTTTTGTTCACTTTGACGTCGCGTTAGCTAACACCAGACTTAACATTGCTTTCTGCAACCGGCCCTTAATGTGTTCTGGCCTCGTGCATTCATAATTAAACATTTACCTAGTTTATAGCATAACTTTGCGACGCCGTATTTGTTGTCATTTAAAGTGCTTTGGTCAAATGTACTCATAATTAAACATTTAATGTGTTCTGGCCTCGTGCATTCATAATTAAACATTTACCTAGTTTATAGCATAACTTTACGACGCCGTTGCTGTCATTTAATGTGCGTTGCTGTCATTTAATGTGCGTTGCCTCGCGCATTCATAAATTGAACATTCGCTTAGGTTATAGCCTAACCTTGCGACGCTGTCGCTGTAAATTCAGGTGCTTTGGGCCGCATTCACCCGTAATTGATACAGTTGCTGTACAGTAATGTACCTTGATAGCATTTAATTAAACTAACCTTTTGTATTTCGATTAACGGACCAACCAAGACCGCTTGTATGTGTTGACCATTTTGTCTTTATGTGTATTAGAAATAACGCGCCACTCTAGCTGGGGCCATAACTTAAGGCCTAGAATAATTAAGGCGACGTGTTCGTTGCCCTTTTGTAACGTCAGACAATAGACAAATATCTGAATAAGAGACTTATTATTGTGTTCGATCTGTGCATGCTCTTTACAGGTTAAGCATCTTAGTGTAAAGATTGATGTACGACAAAGCTTGAGCGTTGGAGCGTGCAGGTAGGTCTGGCGACGTCGCCGCAGTGGCAGCCAATAACCGAAATAGTAATTAAATTATTTCTTTCCCGAAATTGTAGTCCGAGCTCGACAGTTCTCGAGTACCTTCCGGACGTAGTACCCTGTGTACTTCTCGTCCCGTCTAACCGTCCAGGTCCGGTTATACGGTTACACCCCCAAGACAGATCTGGTGGCGCCCTTTTATTTTGACTTACCCTGTATATGTCTTACCACGCTTGCCCAGTGACGTACCGTTTGAACCACGCCCAACTCCCTGAGCGCTTCAGCCGAAGCCTTTAGCTTGTTTTAACGAATCTCAGGGCGAGCGTGCCATCTTTTTCACGGACATAACCAGACGCGCGACACTCACCCGCGTGGGTGTCGCTAAGTCGTTTTGATACCGTAACAAGTCATTGCATGATCATGATATAGTTGAAGTAAAGAATTAGGTGGAATATATACCTCACATAGAACAATTTTTCTTTTATATGTGAAATGTCGAGAAAAAGCAACTTTTCTACGCCGCTTTACTACCATCCCAATTATCGAAGTTGAAGAACAACCGGCCCTCACCCCATCACAACCCGCTGGTTTATATCATTCCAAACCCTTTTGTTATAGCGCTTTGTCTAACGTGTATCATATATATATATAATCACTATATAATGGAATAAAACAACTTTTTAATTTGTATTGTGTTTTTACTTGCATACAATATATACAGTATTACTACATGGGTTACACACCTACGTACTAGTGGAAAAGCGTTCTACATAAATTGTCGGCCTATGTGCTGCGCACAAGACGTCTCGCAGTACTTCAGCCACAGTAAGTATCCTTCACTGGAACCGCAACCTGTCCATAGCTTCTCGTTCCCACAGTCCTTTCCGAGCTTCTCGATACGCGTGTACCCACGTATGCAGGGTATACACCGCATTCTTCACGTCGTTAAACTGCACGCTCTTCTTCATTTTCCTTCCTTTCTATAAAAGCATTTACTTCACACATATGCCACTCCAGGCCAAGACTAACCATTAAATCTACATTGAGGGCTTCCTTTATGGCTCCGTCTAAAAATAGTTGACCAACAGCTGCACCATTTTTGTAATAATAATAATTTTATTTCATTCTGTCGCTACATAAATGCAGATGAGAACAAGTCCAGCACGCCAAATACAAGTACAATATACATACAACTTGAAGAGGCATTAATAGTTATTTAACCAACAAGTGTGTTAATGAAGGCGATTAATAATCGAAACTGTTTAAAGCACGAACGAGCGATAGCGAGTGGGTGCCTTTAATAGTTGAGATTATTAATCGCCCATTAACAAACGAGTTGATTACAAAATTTTTTCGTTGACCGCAAAATCTTTTTCTGTGGCGAAAAATTTGATTAATACAACTAACCTCCATTCAAAATATCATCAAACCGTCAAAATCACAAACACAGTTAATTAATGAAAAAGAGTGTATTAATCAAAAACAGTGTATTGATAGATCTATTAATCTATCCTTTTTTAAAAAACAGTTAATTAATGAAAACGAGTGTATTAATCAAAAACAGTGTATTAATGACGTCTATTAATCCATCCTTTCTTAGGAATAATAATTCATTAATATTGAAATAAACAAGCGGTCAACGAAAAAAATATTTATTTAAGCAAAAAAAAGCAGTTGTGATATAAATATGTTTTTAAACTAATTTTAAATTTATTTCCACAAATTTGTTTAATATATCCTGGTAATGCATTATATATTTTCACACATGTCACGGCTGGTGATTTCTCGAATAGCGAATAATTATACTGGAATATGTGTATGTTGGTGCGCAATCGAGTGTTATGTTCCTGTACATCGGCATTTAATTTATGATTTTTTTTATTTCTTACCCATATACAACATTTATAAACGAATAGTGATACCACAGTTAATATCTTGTTATCCTTAATAGTAGATCTAAGAGAGTGACGTGGCGGTACGTTAAAAATAAGCCTTACTATTCGCTTTTGCAAAATAAAATGCTTTTTGCCTCAGTGGACCTGCCTCAAACTAAAGTATCCTATAACATAAAATCGTTGCTCTTTTTCTTTTTTTCTTTCTTTCTATGTTTGTTCGCTATCTCCTCCGAAGATACTGGACCGATTAAGTTGTATGATGGCTTAAAAGTTTGCTAATTTTTAGACTTAGATCGTAGGCCGGTTTTTATTTATAAAAACGGTACGAAAAAGTTTTAATTTAATTAAATTCTCTAAGCAGCGGAGCGGAGCGCCTGTCGCAGTGGGCTACGGTGTGACAGCTGCTGTCGCCGTGTGCAATTAGCTCGGGTGAATATTTGTGTTAATATATCATTATAGCGGCGCATTATTCAAACAACCCAGGTTGGTCCTGGGGTAGAGTGCTCGCCTGCCACGCGGGCGGTCCGGGTTCTGAATCTCTCTTTTAAATTAGCAAACCGAAGCGGGGGTGACTCACTAGTTGTACATAAGCACTGATTGCACCATCGCATGATACACACCTACCAAATCTTTCTGGGATATACAAAGTTTTAAATTACGTATGGCAAAATATGCCTTGTTTAACCTACAACAGATAATATTCACGTGAGCACACCAGTCGAGATGTTCATCAACCATCACTCCCAAAAACACCCAATTTTTGCTTGCTGAAGCGTTATGTCACAACATTTAAAATCTAATTCTTGTAGTGGCCTTTTTCTATTGAAGTACACGCACGAAGTTTTTTGTAAATTCACAATGAGATTGTTGTTATTGCACTAATTTTTAAATTTTGTTATATTTTCTACTTTAAAAAGGAGTTCAACAGCAGTATCCGCCGACACCGCCAATGACGTGTCATCAGCATAAGTAATTACGCATTCGCCATCCAAATAATATTAGAGGTCGTTAGTGAACAAAATATAAATCAATGACCCAAGGGTTGACCCCTGAGGCACACCAAGCTCCATATCGAATTGGTTAGACAAGTGGTTGTAGTATATTTTTGCAATCATTTTCCTATTTTTAAAAAATGACATAATTACATCATTGGCAATGTCCCGTATACCCAAACTAAATAACTTGGTTTTCAGGAATTCATGGTTGATCGAGTCGAATGCACAGCTCAAATAAAAAAATATACCGACAACGTATTTGTCACCATCTAGCTTATCGTGAACAAACTTTACAAAATCAAAAGTTGCTGTTTCGGTAGACCTTTCGCTTTGATATCCATGTTGACATTTGGTTAAGAAGTTAAATTTCTTAAGGTAATTCATAAGCCTAGAATGTAATAACTTTTCCATTATTTTTGATACTGATGAAATAAGCGATATTGGACTAAAATTTCCAATAATATGGGGATCACCTTTTTTTTAGTAGAGGATGAACGATTGCTGTTTTTAGACCACACGGATGCACACCCTGACTAAAAGCTAAGTTCATTATATGCACTAAAGGTTCACATATATAAAGCATAATTTTCTTTAGCATTTTTGAACTGAGGCCATCTAGACCAGCCGATGTCTTATTACATATTTGTGTACATACATTGTTAACTTCATTTAGATCTGTCGAAAATAAAACCATCGAATTTGCTGACACTGGAAGTGTTGTACATTCATTCGATAACGAGTTAAAATTTTCAGAAAGTTTATTTTGAGCTAACATTGAAAAATACTCAGCAAAGCTGTTTGCAATCTTTACAGAATCTTTCACAATGGAATTAGTGATATTTAGTACAATTTGTTAATTTTCCTTACATCTATTCAACTTTTTATTTACTATTGCCCAGACAACTTTGGTTCTGTTATCAGATGTCTGAATGACAGATCCAAAAAAAGCTTTTTTTGCTCTGTCAATGTTTTTCTTATATTTATTTTTGCTACTGTCTTTCTTTTTTATACAACTCTTCGTCACTGAACCCGCTACGTCCTAACCCGTATACGACTTCGTGTGACGCGTCGAAAGCTAAATCCTCTAACAAACTCACTAATCGTTCAACAGCACTAGGTACGTCTCTTGCTGCTGGTCGAGCGGTACAGCATAACATATTCACATGACTAAACTCCCAGCTGCCGACTAAGTTCTTCAACTTCTATGTCACACGTTACCATAGTACTCGCGAATGTTAGCACTTCAGCCATACACGCAGTCTTTTCTGAGTATTCCTCCAGCTGATCCACTACAGACTTTACATTGACTAAACAGTCCCCAGAAACGGTTGCTACTCCCTTCACTATTTTTTTATAGAAACTTTCAAAGTGTAACGCTTTTAATTGTGCGATT